>JANAVB010025399.1:5571612-5841003 GCA_029216955.1 Iris pallida | reverse complement strand
TACTTGTACTTCCATTCAGCACTTCCTGTATTTTACTCTATTGTAATAATTTATACTCCTAACCTGATATGAATTGTTGAGAGATATGTGCTCGTTCCCGTCCTGACTGGACCTGTTGAAATATTACAGAGGACGAGGCTGAGGCATTCTGCCCTACTTACTACGGTGCCACACTAGATGAGTGCCCAGATTTGGACCATCAGCAGGATCTATTAGCTGTAGACGACACTCCATTAGTTTAGGATTGTCTTACTTTTGGGATTATTGTACTAGACTTTGAGATATTCTGAGATGTATTTATTTTAGACACTTAGAACTCTAGATTGTATCTCTGTGATTCTCTATTCTGGATATTGTTATCTTCATTATCTATCTATCTTACCTGTTCTACCTTAGCTGTGGTTGAGTTATATTCTGTTATTACCTTCAATTGTTAGATGTTGTGACCTAGGACAGCGTTCTATCGCCGATACTGCGGCGTAGGCTGGACGTACCCACGTCTCGTACCCTTACTCTAGGGTGCGGGTCGTGACACAAGACCAGTGCACAAGACGTCATCCTTTTCCGGCAACAGAAGATGTACAAGCAAGACCAGTGCTTTCAGTAGCACTACCGAGTTCGCATCAGCTATTTTTGACTAATGGAATCAATGGCTTTGGTCTTAGAATTAATCTACTGGCATCGGAGGGAGAAGCGGAGTCGGGAGCGGGAGGGAGTCAATTAGAGAAAGAGTAGAGAAGGATATTAGAACTGACGCTCCGACCATGTCAACTATGATGCTCTCGCTGCTGCCAATCCTTCCACCAGTGAATGCTGGCATGTGCTACTTCCCGAACCTCCCTGTCTAGATCCTGCTAAAAAAGACGAAATGCAAATGATTGACCATCCATCCCCTAATATAGGATGGTTATCGGATGAATCGGATCGGGAAATGGATCGAAGCGTGCGAAACCTCGGAATAGAGGGCCAAGGTTGCCATTGGCGTGTTGCGTAACAAGGTTCCAACTAGTGGTAGGGGGAGTGAGATCAGCTTTCAGCTCTTCACTCATCGTCTACGTTTCTGATGTAAACTCCAGCACCCTCGGGCTTGCTATCGCTACCCCTCGGCTTCGGAGATTACTCTCGCTTAACTCGGATGTTCCTCGTCCCCTGGGTACCACTAGCTTGCAGTACTGTCCTACCCTGCCATGAGTCTCGCTCCTCCCGCTTAGAAGTAGAATCGAACCACTGACACAAGGATTTTCAGTCCTTTACTCTAACCTGTTGAGCTACCTGAACCACTTTCCTAAAGTCTCTTTTCTTCATCTATGAGCCAAGCCCGTATTAGTATGCCATGCCCCAAGCCTACGCGGATCTTTTCCTACCCTCTCGCTTTGCTCTTGCTCCGTATCTCACGATAATAGCTCCATTCACCGCGTTAGCCCTCTGTAAAGTAAAGATTTTTATCAATAGTTCGAAAAAAGGGCTTATGAGGAACTGATGGCTTATCTCAGACATTCTATAATCTTTCCGTGGGTGACCGAATGTCTTTTAAACGAAAAATGGAAGGTATATCTTTCAGTCTATCGAAAACCTTTATTGCTCTTCTCCTAGTAAAGGGACTGAAACCGATTGACAAAAGAAAGAAAAGCAGGCAGGAAAAGATCAAGAATCAATAGTCAAGGAACTCATAGAGAAATGCAGTTAATTTAGCCATCTTCCAGGTTAACTAATATTAGCAGTTACTGGTTCTCTTAAAGAAAGGTATTATTTTTCTTTGTCTTACTAAGCTTTCATTAAAGTTATGAAGAAACGAAGAATCCCAACTACGGATATATAAGAGCCGAAACTGCTCAGAGCATTCCATCCGGCGTAAGCATCTGGATAATCTGGAATGCGATGTGGCATACCCGAAAGCCCTAAGAAATGCATGGGAAAGAGGGTCAGATTAACCCCGAAAGAAGTGATCCAAAAATGGATTTGACCTAAAGTTTTCGGGTATGTCCGACTGTTTGCTCGAATGGCTTGTTTGCAGGTTTGACATTCTCTTTAGCAAAGAAGAAAGCACTACTTCATGGGAAGTTGCCAAAGGGAAGTCTAAGTCTCCTTAAGGTAAGGTAGTTCACTCGTAAGGCCTCTCTCATCCCTTGCTTCCCACCTATCGCTCCCCGACTAGCATAAGACATAATGCTCCCTTCATCTGCCGATCAGACAAAATTTTATGTCGATTACACACCTGAGGTGGATAGTCGGTCATCACTAGGTGCTCATCTGATAGGGATTCCAAAAGAGTGCTTTATATGCGACCGGAAGAGTGGTTTCCTCTAGCCCTCCCAGGCAAATACTGAATTCAGAAAAAGACCGTTCGGGCGGGCCGCCTTTTCTCAGTCAAACAGCAGTTCTTTTGTTAAAATGAAAGATCATTCTTGAACTTCAAAAGAAATGCAAGATTCGAAGGCATGGAGTGCTCCCCTATCTCTTAGGCGTGGTATGTTCGCGATTTATATAAATGGAACGCATCGCCTACGTGAACCTTCTGGGTCCATCAAAGATTTAAGAAGGGGCCCAATCTCGTATTTGATGGTCAGCATGGCAATAGGCTTTACTTTGTAGACAATATTACTTACATTACTATCGGCAGGATTTGCTATGATGAGGACAAAACGAGCAACATGAAAAAGATGAGCATATTACAATACCAAGTCAATCAAAGAAAAAAAGGGTCATCCAACGCAGTTGGCATTGTTAGTCGTTTCCTTGCAGATCCAGGCAAGGAGCAGCATTGGGCGGCTGTCAAATGGATACTTCGCTATCTCCGAGGCACTTCAAAGTCTTTTTTTGAACACCGATTTCATCGCAAGGCTTGCAAAGACTTTTGACATCTTTTGCAAAGCAAAACCAGAGAGAGTTTCCGCGGGCAAAGCACAAAGCAAAGGTTAACCGAGCTCAGAGCTACAAGTCGGCGCTTAGCGAGAGCGTATCCATCTGTTTGAGCTCGCCTCAAACGCTCTAAGTGCCCGTTTGACTTTCAGAAAACCTTGAGTTTAGGGTTCCCAACCGCATAGCTTGATGGCAGTAATGTGCGATAAACACTCTAAAAATGCAAGATGCGTACTGTCCTTAGCGATGAGCCTTTGCCGAACGAGCGCCAACTAATAATATACCCTTTCGAATTGAGTTCCCGAAGCCGCTGGCAAAGGTGACCAGTTAGAGTTGCCAGGTAAGATGCCGAACCAAAGAAAGGAAAACAAGAGGGTTGATCTGCATAAACAAGCTACCCAAGATGAATACTATATGGCACATCACAACAAGATCATCGAAGGGCTGATATCAGAAGTGACCTATGGAGTTATCAATACAGCTGGTGTTAGTGATAAGAACAAATTTTCTGACTAAGCATCGCACTATAAAAGCAGATTCCTCTACTTTTGTCGGACATGGTGAACAGGGAGATTCGTATCTTTCAAAGATATTGGATGGGACATAAAGCTAAAGATTCCCCAAAAAGTGTCCGGTGGTCTGGGGTTGCTAGTTGTAGTGGTTGTTCCGTTGGCCCCAAGAACAACTCCGCCGCCAGGTGATACCGTAGGTAGTGATTCTTGAGCACGAGAAGTTGAATTATGGTTTAGCTGGGCCTGGGAGTAGGATTGGTTGAATTCTCCAAAAATCTATCTATGGTCTCATCTCCTCGGGCCTGGTTCGACAAGTTCAGCCAGGTAGTCCAGCAGATTAACTTCCATCGTAGTGCTGCGGACTCCTCTCTTCATTCATCGTCGGACTCAAGGCATCATTATCCTTCTGGTCTATGTCGATGACATTCTCATTACTGGCAATGACTGTGCTGGTATCTCCAAGGTCAAGGCCCACCTTTCCAGCCACTTCCATACGAAGGACCTTGGTCACTTACGGTACTTTCTGGGAATCAAGGTTGCCCGTAAGGATGATTGGTTATTCCTCTCCGTTCATATCTCCTTATCCAATTTCGGTCTCGATTAGTTCACAAGATTGAATGGCCAAGTCATTGAAAAGCCATTCTTAAGTGATTGGCTGGTTCCCATTCGGTTAAGGAAATAGCTAGGCGCGTAGCGAAAGCAGCAAGAGGAAGGCAAGTGAAAAAGAAAGAATGAGGTTACCCGGTTGAATGGCAAGTGCAAGTAAGGAGAGCAGTCCAACTCAGTGGTTGATCTTCTAGTTTGCCATAGACAACTATTACCAACCTCGATGCATCGTAAATAGAGTAGAGTCAACTGACTTGAACCATGAAAGATGGACAAGCCGATTAGATAGACATGATGTCAGCTAGGTCAGCTTGGATAAGGTTCGAGTTTCGCTGACGCCCTTCACTTTCTTCTATACAATACGATTCACTTGATTCTGAGCCAAGCCTGCTGGCTCAACTACTCGGTCGATCAATCGAATTATGCCCAACCCGGGCCTGCCTGAAGAAAGGTCTTTATGTCCACCAGGTGCAGGAGCATCGAGGGGAGCGCCATTAGCAAAAAGGCACCGGTGGTAGAGATAGATCCAATTCTATTTTGGTGGTCACAGCATAATTGAAGCTGAAAAAAGTTCAAGATTGGAACTATATAAGCCGACAGCCTCTTTGTTGTCCAGCGTGACAGGAACCATGCTATAAAGGAAAATAATCCGACATCAGTCTACGATCGAATCTCTAACTTGACGAGTCAATCTAATTAAGGCGCAAGGAACCCTTCTTACTTTAGAATATAACTGAATGAGGAAGAGCTCCGTGGTATCACTTTACCGCCATCTGAAATACGTAAAACGTCGATTGGTGGAAGCCAGTCCATGAAGATTCTCCCTTCTCTGACGTGCAATTCCCCTCCCAAATAGAAATGAATGGAAGATGCCTCTGAAACGTCATTTTTGAGAAAAGGTCCCATCCTTCAATATCATGGTTGGGTCGACCAGGCCAGATCATGAAGAATAAATAATTACAATATATATATCCTAGCGTGGATAGTTTCCAACGAAGATGAATCAAGATGAACTAGAGGGTATTTAAAATAGGCGAAGAAAGATAGCGAGTCCCAACCTCTCTGTTCTGTAAAGATATTTTCTGTGTTTAGGTTAGCTCTCGTCTTTCATCTCTGAATCAAGAATTTCACTTCAAATTCCGGACCTCAACATCCTGCTGCTCATGGTGTTTCACGATCAGTATTGGAAATGAACGGAGAAGTGGTGGAACGTACGGAACCACATATTGGATCACTCCAGTGCAGCACGAAGCCGCTGACGCTGAGTAGGCTCCTATGCCGCTAGCTAATTTATTCCAATCTTTATAAGCTATCTTTCTATTGGCCTGCCCACTATATGACTACCCTGCCTTGTCATATCTGTATAAATACCCGTCTCGCATCTCCGCGTGGAATCACATTGAGATCCTTCTTGTTCAGGGTCGATCTTCCTCCGACTCTGAGGAATCGGTCAAGCGAAGCCCTCACTTGCTTCGCTGGATATGAGTTGACGGTCTTTCTTTAAGAGCACTCAAAGAAAAAGATGGACCTACTAATATCTAAATAACGGGTTTGACTTTGCCTTTAAGTGTTCTGGTAGCAAGAGTGCTACCTTCTTTTTATGGCGTTCTACTAAAGTATTTCTTTATGATCCCAAGGGAACCAGGAACTGCCCATCTTGGAGCTTACCCTACATCCATGGATTTATATTCAAGATTTGATGTAGGTCTTTTCACTAGCTTGAGCCGGGCTGAACCATTCATCCTTCATCTACCGATCACGAGAAATCGGATCCCAAACATTGACAAAAACTTGTTTTCAAAATGGTGAATTTTCAATAAAACCATCCGATACGACGTGCGTCCCGCCAATCTGGATGATATGGTCGCGAACCGAAAGCATCGAAAGGTGCGTATCGACTTCGCGGACGTTTGGGCTGTGACGGAATTAAAATAAGGTTGCGTGTGCGCGACGAATTTGATACGTATCCGTCAAAATTTACCGTATCGGTCTCTGTGCAAATTTCCAATTACTTTGTGCACGTTCGTCAAATTGAGACGAAACTTGCACCAGCAGGACCGTATCATTTTTCTGGTCCTGTATGCCAAGTTTGGTCCAGTTCTGAGACAATTGATCGGATCGACGTTTGTGGGCCCTACGATCTGATTCAACGGGCAATTTTGTGCACGGCCTGCCGAAATCCAACTTTGGACATATGGTTGAGTTCGTATCATCAAAACAAATTCGTAGACATATAGTTTGATGACTTTAGAGACCATTGACTCTGGCACGCTTTTTTGGTGCAAAGCGGATCCAACGGCGGACATCGTTTTTGTCCAAAATTATTGTTTTGCCCCTGTGTCCAGAATTGGACTTAAGGATAGGCTATCCTAGCTAATTTGACTAATCTAGAAATGTTAGTAACATCTATTACAGCTTCTGGAGGCAGTTGAGAGACTTGGACTTTGTAACTTGTTGATTGGCGATATATTGTTGGTTCTCCGTGCAACCCTTAGGCAAATATACCTTGCCGAACATATACAGTATTTTATTATTTTTCTTTTTATCTATTTTATTCCTTTTTTATATTGTCACATGATTTCCATATTGTAATTGGTTTGTCCTTGATTATTTTACTTGTTCTAGATTACGTGCACGTATAGGATATTCGACATTGCTTGATTATTGGTCTTTTCGTGTTACCTTGTCTCGTGATTGAGGTATCAATTTCTATATCTTGTTCTTGACTTGACCATTCTTGACTGGGAGTATCTTGCATTGTTCTACAGTTGAGATATACTATAGATTGGAAGTATCTTACATTGTACTACGACCTATAGCCGATTCTTTTATCTTGATATTGCTTGATTGGAGACATACTATAGATTGGGAGTATCTTACATTGTACTACGACCTATAGCATATTGATTGATTGATTGATTGATTTGTGACTATGAATTGGGAGTATCTTGCATTGTACTACGATTTATAGGAGTCTACTTGACCTTGTATCCTTTTGGAGAGAAGATCGATACTAGAATTGGTTAATCTCGACTGAGAGTATCCTGCTTGTACGTCAATTGAAACACTATAGATTGGGAGTATCTTGTATTGTACTACAAGCTATAGGAGTTCTGATTGCATTTCCACAATTGAAACAATATAGATTGGGAGTATCCTGCTTGTACGTCAATTGAAACACAAGTCTAGTATTACATTTCCACACGACTCGTCGTCCTTAGATGTTCTTCTTGCAGTGTTCTTATCCTCCATACATATTATTTACTGTCATATTAGTAGGCATGTTTTATGTATCTTGCTAGTCCTCTGTGGACCTGATGATCTCTTTAAGTAGCTGATTGCACGGAGTTAGTTAGCTGAGCATGTGGTAGTTGACTTCAATCGCATGATTCAGGCATGATATATCCTGCTTATCAGCTTAGTTTTATAGACTCATATTATTATTGGAATCTAATCGGACATATAGGCTTGTGGGCTGCAGACCACGACCCATTATTGTTCATTCTAGTCTATATATTCTTGTGGATTGAGATACACTGTAGATTACTATATTAGCCATTATACCACGATCTTGACAGCTTATACGTACTCGAGTCGGGCTAGAGTCCGCTCGAGACGTAGCTGGCTTGCTCACGCTCTCGTGCCCGAAAAGTGGGTGCGGGTCGTGACATGGCCCAACCAAGTAGACGGTGTAATTTTTCCGAGATTTGAACTCCTGAACCTGCCCACTTTCGTGTCTGAACTTGAAGCATCTCCATACAGATGCTTCTTCGAGCAGAACATCACACACTGTGCATGTCATCGATGACCCACAGCTCCTCCTGAACTGTGTGAATGATGACGCTTTTACCTCAGATTGAGTTTGCTGCACACCTTGATCTTCCCCCGGCTTCGAACTGCTGAAACAAATATCGCTCCGTGAAGCTTTGGAAAACCATATGTCGCAAAAACTAGATCTGTAGAGCAACCCCCACTTGGAGATCGACCAACTGTCATGGGACCGACAGACTGACTCTCAATCTTTGACTCATCACCATCGGTCGCTTTGTCTCAACAAACTGAACCTCTGTATCCCTCAAAGCATCTAGAATCCTCACCTCAGCAAGTTTTCGACGATCCACCTTATGTCGAACACCCTTCGAGCCTTCATCCGAGGTCTGTGGCCTGTACAACTCAACGACTTAAGCCTGTACATGCCAGAACACAACTCTCCCCGAGCCAGCTGTTGGAAACCCTTCACAAGCATCCAATCTTTATTTCCAAACAGACTGCGACATCCATCATTTGCCAGCCTTTCTATCGAAACCAAGTTGTAGCGCAAACTCGGTACATGTCGTAAACCCCTGAGGATGAACTTCTCACCAAACTCTGTCGTCAAGTGGACATCACCGATGCCTACAACTGTAGCTGTCCCGTTGTCGTCCATCATACGTCCAAATTAGCTACCGCTATGACGTGAAGATCCTCCTATGTGGAGTGGAATAATACGACGCCCCCGTATCTATGACCCAGTCTCTATCATGACACATGCCATAAGGTTTCTCTACGTCGGTCGCTGCGATAATGATATCTCTAAACGTCGTGAGATCCTCCTGATTGTCCTTGCATTTGGCCTTCTCATCTTTGAGCTTCATGCAGTTTTTCTTGATATGACCCATTTTGCCATAGTGATAGCAGCCCTTTGTGGTCCAAAATCACAAGATTCTGATAACTCCTTCATGTCATCGCCTGTGACTTGGATCTTTTCTTTCCGTAGGAAGCTACCAGAGCAGACTCATGCGATGATTCCACTTGCTTGTGATGGACCTCCTCATTCAGCAAGCTACTTTTGACTGCCTCCATCATGACAACTCTATCAGAGAACTCACTGATACCACAAACGTCTTTCAGCTTTCCGGAATAAAACTCAAAAAATAATAGGGCCTGAAGCTCATCATCAATCACCATCTTCATCACAGACAACTGATTGATGATAACCTGAACCTCGTTCAGATGTTGCGCCACCAAGGCACCCTCCGTATACTTCGAGTTGACAAGTTGGCTAATAAGAAACGCCTTGTTGCTAGCCGCCTTCCTTTCGTACAACGAATGTAGCTTCTTCCATAATGCTTTTGCCGAATTCTCCATGGATACATGGTGAAACATCGAGTCATCCAGTCATTGGCAGATGAATCCAACGGCCTTCCGATCCATTTGTTTCCAGTCTTTAGCAGCTTTATCCGATAGCTTTGCGCTGTCGCCCTCCAACGAACCATGTAAGTCCTTGCACCAGAGTAGATCCTCTATCCTTAGCTTCCAAATCATCCAATTCCCTCCTATGAGGGTGATCATACGAGTGTTCATCTACTCCATAGACATGGTTGCCAGAACCTTCAAAACTTTGATACAAATTATTGGGTATCGGACCAGAACGAACCTGGCTCTGATACCAATTATCGGGCGCACAGGAAAGCGTTTGTCAACCCACCAGATCAAAATCAACATCCGTCTAACGGACACCAAGTACAAGATGAAGACAAGCTATATGGTGGTGACGTACGTCACCTAGACTAATTTCAACCTTTAATAACTCAAATGAAATTACAAGATTAACAGAAGTCACGTTGAGCCCTTTGTCCTAATAGGTTCAACCCTCTCACTACTCTCAAGAATAAAAATAGAAGATAACAATTGAGATCACTCACCAACCCGTAGCAATCTTCCTAACCGAAGTTGACGACTTCTCGTTTAGATCGTCTTCTTCCTTCTATCTTGGATGGCGAAGTCCTAAGAGCAAAGTACGAATTTTCTCTTAGATTTTCTTGTAGAAAAGTACCCCCGAATCTCCACTTTGTGATGTGCTTTATGCCTCCACCCTCACCCCATATATATAGGATGAGAAAATCATATTCTAGTCATAATAGATTTCCTAAATAGGAATAAAATAGGAATCCTATTATGCCTAAAATACTCCAACATCCTATTTTAGGTCATAATAGAATTTTCTAAAATAAGAATCCTATTATGTCTAAAATAGCACAACCCCAATTATAGACATCCAAATATAATTAAATCAAATATTTAATTAGATTTAGGTTTCACAAATATGTTGTTAACAAATTCAGACTAGACTCCAACAACGCATGTGTTCGAGCCCACATTGGTGTTACTTATGTGGCCAAGCCCAATATTAATCTCCACTTCCAAATCTTCATGATTGATGGCACTGCATGTGATGTTGCCTTCTCCTATTGCCTTTCCCTCCATATTCATGTTGCCATTCTTCCATCTCGACATCTCCCCTATCCGGCCCTCCATTACCATCTGTCTCTGTATCCGCCCTACACTCCCAGCTTGGGTGTCCAAAACATCCATATCTTCTACATACGGACGAAACCCATTCATATTCAACATGTTGTGTGAATATTTCTCTTAATGGAACTTCAAATTCAATAATATTGGGGAGTACCTTCCCGGCTTCAATCTCCACAAAAATTTGGGCAAAACCCATTCGTGTCCGATACGTCGTCGCTTCGTACGTCCGCCATAATTGGCTTCGCTACCAAGCTAGCTAGCTTCGTCATCATTGGTATACTCCGATAGTGGACAAGCAATTCTGGAAATTGAATCCAAACCGGGACTGTATGTAGGACCTCTCACTCACATTGGATGTTGGGTGTCCACTCCTTCTATATGATGAGTCGAAGGTCCATGGCCCCCTTGTAAAATCCTCTCCATGTCCTCCTGTAGCCCAAGCCAGACCAGATATAATCTGTTGTCACATGGAAAGAACTCCATATTCTTTTAGGGTGCCACACATGACTCGCATATGTCCGAATCTATCATAAAATGGTTTATTCCCCAGCACGTATAGTATGACAAAATTCTTCCAATACGTCTCCGTTTCCTCAAGGTCCTCCAGTATAAACAAAGCTCGACGATGTAATTCCACTATCTTTGGTACGATATATGCCATCTGACCATTTTTCATGCTCTCTCCAGATCGGATCATATCCACCCATGATTTGCTTCTGATCGAGCCTTCTAGCACTTGTTTTCCTTTCTCTGAGACAGACAAGCGTCTAACTTTCATCCCGGTGGGAACCCCCGCAAGTGTATGCTTCTTCCCTGTAGGCATCAGCATCCCTGTGGGGCATGCAGAGGGGACACTCCCCCATCCATGTCTACAGCTAATAGTTTGTACCCCATGGCCCGGAGGTTGCATCCTTCGTTGTCTAACCCCCATTTCGGTCTCCTTATGAGTCGTCGCTCCGACACCAATCTTCTGCAGGGAGGTTTGGCGCTGTTCTTGTCTCTTATACGTGACTGTCATCCATCCGTCCTCTTTCGTCCTCCACAGCCGCCCGCCCGTGGTTCCTCCTTCCAACCCCGGGTCCCACGCCAAGTTTTCGGGAGGTAGACCTCCAGCCACATCTCCATCAACAGGGTCTGCCATCGACTTTGAATTATCGCCTAGTTTTTGCCTAGGGCATCTCCCATCATATTTGTATTTTATATTATAGTATATGTATAAATATATATTCAAACAAGACTATTTTATTATAGAATGGAAAACAGGGAACAACAATACATGAAGAAAGCAAAATTGAATCAAAAGAAATTCAAAATTCAAAAAGCACCCAAAAAGTGGAGGGAAAGCACCCAGCTCGCGGTCTGAGGGGTCTTAGTCCGCACGTGGGCGGGAACCGAGGGGCCGAACGGGCGTGCCGCCCGAGGAAGCGCACAACCCGAGGGAATTCGACACGAATCCCGCGGAGGGCCTCGGCGAAGGGGAAGGGGGAAGCCGAGGCGGAGGGACGGGGGGGGGGGGCGATGACTAGGGATTTCCGACGACGGAGGAGCCAAAAGAGCTGGCACGGTCCGACGAGAGGGAGGGGGATGAGACCGTCGAGGGGAGCCTCCGGGAGAGAGAGCGGGCTACGGCGTAGGGGGGAGAGGTCCGCGGCGGGGAGAGGAGGGAACTGGGCGGAGATCCACTGCTGAGGAGGGATGCCCGGAGGGGGAACCAGCCTCAAGCGGCAGAGAACGGCGAGCCAGTCGGCCAGGGCGACGACAGGGGGTTCTGAGGCGGCGTCTGGGGGGGCAGAGGGGGAGCGAGGGCTCTGGCGAGGGAGGCTCTGGTGCTACGGCGAAGGGGGAGCCACGACGGTCGGTGGGCGGGCCACGACGGCTGGTCTACGGCGAGGAGGGCCACGGTGGCAGGGCCACGCGGGGGGAGGGGCACTGCGGGAGGGGAAGCCGACGCAAAGGAGGGGGGGGAGACGCCTGGGGATGCCGAGGCACGGGGTTGAGCGCTAGAAAAGGCGGAGAGGAGATCAGGGAGAGACGACGGAGGCGGGGAGCGCCGGCCGAGGGCCCTAGGCGGTGGCAGTGCTAGAAGTAGGGGCTCGACCCCACGACGACGCTGAAGGGAGGCCAGAGCCGCCGAGGGCAGAAGAGTGCTAGTGGTTCGCGGCCGACGGGGCTGGGAGGGAGTACCAGTACCACCACAGAGTGGTGGGGTCCTGGAAATAGGCTGCCGCCGAGGAGGAGGGGGCACGGCGAGATGGACGATATGAGGGGGGAGGGGGTCCGCGGCCGAGGTAGGAGGAGGCGCGGCAGGAGGGAGCTCCGGAAGAAAGGCCGCATCCGGAGCAGGGGGAGGCGCGGGGGGGGGGGGGTAAGTGCCGGGGATAGGCTACAGCTAGGGCGGAGGGCGCCCGGGCCGGAGGAGACGGAGGGGGCGATCCTGACGGAACGGAGGTGGGCTCCGTAGCCGCGATGACGCCGAGCGTCGGGAGGGGGGAGGTGAATCCGAGGCGGTCGCCGCTCGGGGCGCTGAGAGTCTCGGGTAAAGGGAAGCGGAGGGTGGGGCTGCGGCCGCAGGGGGGCGGCGCAGCGGCGGAGAATGCGGCCGATAGGGGCGACGGACCTGGGCCGGGGAGGGAGGGGGCCGTGGCTGACCTGGGGCGCCGTGCTCGGCGACGTCTACGACGTTGCGGGCTACGACGCGAGGAAGAGCGAAGAGGGAGGAGGGGCCGTCGCACGTCGGGCAGACGTCGGCCAGCTGCGTCGAGGGAGGAGGGGCTCCCCACGAGAGGAGCGGCCGGGGGAAGCCGGCCAACCGCCGAGACCGGGGTGGCCGGGAGGGAATGGGGACCCACGGCGGGGGAGAGGGACGCAGGTGAGCGGCCGACCACTGCCCGGGCGCGAGAGGGGGGGTCTCGAGGAGCGAGCGAGCTCCTTCTAGAGGAAGCCAAGCCCAGACCCCTCTCTCCATTCATCATATATATATATATATATATATATATATATATATATATATATATATATATATATATATATATATATGTGTGTGTGTGTGTGTGTGTGTGTGTGTGTGTGTGTGTACACGTCGTAAGTTGATTAATAAAAAAACAAGGTTTGAAATCAAAATTGCTACTCATAACCAACCAGGCAAGGGCGTACCCACTCTGTGGGCTGGGTGGGCTCCAGGCCACCCTAATTATTTTTTAGTTTACTTTTTTTTTAATCTTATATTATATATATATATATATATATATATATATATATATATATATATATATATATATATATATATATATTAGGTTTTTTTTTTTTGTAAATTCGTCCACATTTTGCCCACCCTAATTCACTCTAGTCCATCTTAACTTGAATTTCTCGTTCCGTCCTTGGAACCATGTACATACTTTCATTAGCATGTTGTTTAGAGACCATATATCCATTCATTAAATTGCTTGTGCTCCATCGGAAATTTTGTTGGCACAGAGAAGAGAAGAATGACAGGATAACTGGTGGTTGAGTACCTACACACCAGCTATATACTGCAGTCCAACCTGAGATCGAACACTCATGGGACTGTCGGGATTGAGTTGTCTTATTCGGATATAGTTTTAGTTGTAGTCCTTTGACACTTATTGTCGACCATTCCTGGAAGATCACCCGTAATCCCGACCTCTTATAAAGTCATGCTGAGCCTGGGACTTACCCCAAGCAGAAGACCGTTGTCCAAGTCTGAAGTTTTGTCTGACTTATCCCAGACCGTCATGCGAACACTGAAAATAAAAGCGTACACGGTTGCATTCTTGATAGCCATCCCTAAAATATGATAAAAAGTTAAGTGCAACAATTCTTGATGCAGTACAAACATATAAGAAATTTTTTTACTTTCATCCCACTTGTTAATATAGATTTGTACTTACATCCCACTTTTTAATTTTATTAGACTTACATTCACTTTTTGTCACGAAAAATATTTATTTTGTCACGAAAAATATTTGTTTTGTCACGAAAAATATTTTAGTGACAAAAAGTGGAATACAAGTCTAAAAAAATTAAAAAGTGGAATGTAAGTACAAATACATATTAATAAGTGGAATAAAAGTTAAAAATTCCAATACATAACTGTATTTAAAAAAAATGGGGAGAAAAGACAGTCGGCAGCAGAGGAGAGGATCCAAATTGCCATGTACTGGCATTTCAATGCCCTCTTTCCTAATTTGAATGTCTTTCCTCTCCTGGCCATTCAGTACAATTCTCATCATTATTTTTGTGTTACGTTACACCTAGGATTATAAGTCAGGCTCCTGTTTGTACTAGATTGTTTGATTTAGTCAAGTTAGCAAACATTTGTGATTTAACATAGTCCATGGGGATCTTTAAGAGCATCTCCAACCCATGCCTCCAAATTTGGAGGGATGGGGAGGAATATTCCGGAATATTTCAATTATGGAGGGTGGAAAATGGAGGGAGCTCCAACCCATCCCTCCATTTCCCCCTCCATCTTCCATTTAATTTAACGATAAACTAAACATTCCATTATTATTAATGGTAACTTAAAGTATTTTAATTTAATAATTTATAATTACAAAGGTCTCGTCGAGCGCTTTAAAATAAGCCTAATATTTACTATTTTTATTATATTATTAAAATAATAATTTTTTAAAATTAAAGGTAAAATGCAAATTGAGATAATAAAAACATATGGGGATCTATAACCCGTCCCGAAGGAAATAACATTCAAACATAGCATTCTAATAAGCAAAGATAAACATAAATACCGAAAAACAAAATACTGATAATTTAATCGTCATATATGTTAATATTCGAAATTGTCGCCTCCGTCATGAACTCCACCTGGATTTCCATATGAGTTTCCTCCTACATATCCGGAGCCTCCAGCAAAGTGTGAAAATCCTCTCGCTCCTCCAAGAAGCTGAGAAAATCCTTGCAAATCATTCGAATGAGCATTGTATTCGTTCCTGTTAACAATTCTTGTTTCTTCTTTTGATAATATGCGCGTTCTTCTGGATCAACAATCTTACTCAAATCTACCTTCAATATTTTTCTATCTTCAATATCACGCTGAAGAGCTATTTCACGATCACGTTGATCCACTTGTTTAGCTCGCAGTTCCACTTGTTTAGCTCGTAGTTCTAATTTTATCTTTTCATTTTCAAGTTTTATCATCATCATCTGTTGCATTTTCTCCCTATTAACCTCACGTTTCTCATTCAGTTCCTGCACGTTAGAAGAATAATCCTCTTCTGAATTACCCTCCATTGATTGCTAATTATACAATCTTAGGAAAACATTATGACATTGGTTACTATTTGGCCGATGGGATATACCCCAAATGGTCTACCCTTGTACAAAACAATATCCCAACCACAGGGTAGAAAGAAGCAGCACTTTGCCACAATGCAAGAAAGATATCGAAAAGATGTGGAGCGTGCTTTCGGAGTGCTTCAGGCACGCTTTGCTATCATTAAGGGACCATCACGTTTTTGGGATAAACGGGTGCTACACGACATCATGACCGCTTGTGTGATACTACATAACATGACCGTGGAAGATGAACGTGATGAGGAAGCAGACATTGGCACTCACGATGGGCCTTCTGGAGCTGAAGATATTGAGACCAATGTGGACGACCGGTTCCGATCATTCCTTGATCGATATAAGAATATTCAGGACAGAGAGGCTCATTTTGAGCTTCGGAACAGGCTGATTGAGCACTTATGGCATATGCTTGGCAATGAATAAATGTATTTTTTGTAAATTAATTTATGCTTGTTGTATGCATATGTGTTATGTCAATGAAGAAATGTATTTCTCAGCTCTTGTAATGTATTATTTCCATTTTAATGAAAATTATTGTTTGAGATATTGAGAAAATCCATGTTACTATCAAAATTCAAATAGATACCGATTTAATTTTTGAGCAACCAACCCAACACTTCTTTTTACTTATCCATTTTAACATTATTTTTTTGAAAAATTAAACATTCAATGATAAGTAATAGTTGCGTAATTAATTTTAATATAAGAAATTTATTATTAGAAAAACATTGTTGAAAGCTTTAAATAAATCTAATATTTGTAATTATTTTGATCAAACTAAAATAATTTAAGAAATATTTATCATCTACAACATCCCTTCATGATTAGTTTAATTTTAATTTCAATTTTAACAATGTTTTAAATTTAATATCTAGTTTGAAAAGGGATAAAATGGTGGGCCATATGCTTATCCAGTGACCGGCAACAAATTTTCTCCCCCCCACATATGGGGGGTTCCTGTAGCAACCCCCAAAATTTTTTTCGATTTTCCCGTGCGGTTGGAGCACCTCCCCCGCTAAAACTGGCGTAATCCAGTGCGGTTGGAGATGCTCTAAGAACTACAGAACACCATTATTGCACAATGCACATGGAATGTATGATGAAATGTGATGGAATAGTGGGGTTAATAATGGTGGGAGCAACCTTATTAATGACATTTTTTTCATGGGAATAATGTTGGGAGTCGAACAACAAACTATTTCTTTCCAAATCCGTCGGAGATAAAAACGAAACGTACAATCTGTACTATGGGTGAGCATTATAATTAGATTTAAAATCTAAAATCGAACCGAACCGAATAAGACATTCGGTTCAGTTTTTAAAAAATTCGGATCGGATTTCGTTTTAGAATACCAAATATTCGATTTTCGGTTTCGAATTCGGTTGTTGGATTCGGATTCGATTTAAAACCGAAAACCGAATAAGCATTATGAAATTACATACATACACTTACCAAATAAACCCTAAGTATAAGTAAACGTTTTCTCTCTCTCTCTCTCTCCTCCCATTCTTTCTCACAGATTTTCCTCTCAACTCTTGAGAGCAGCCGCTGCCACTCTCCTCTCTCTTAAAAAAAAAACCTAACTTCTCCATCTCTCACCGCCCCCGCCTCCTCTCACCCAAGGGCGGAGCCAGAATATTTTTTTAGGGAGGGCTAAGCAATCAATAAAAAAAAACAAAAACAAAAACAAAAAGCTACTACCATAGGGTTCGAACCAGAGACCAACACTATCAAAGCCAATCAACTCAACCACCTGAGCTACAGCTTTCACGTGGTATGTATTGCTAGCTACTTCTAATAATTTAAGCCCGGGCTATAGTCCGGGATAGCCCACCTTACGCTCCGCCCCTGCTCTCACCTCCTCCGCCTATGCATCCTCTCACCTCCTCCGCCTCTCACCACCTCCGTCTCCTCCGCCTCTCATGGTCTCACCTCCTTCGCCTCTCATCGACTCCGCATGTGTGACTGTTCCTCTCCTCTCTCTAAAAAAAAAGATTTGTGGTTGAATCCTCTATGTCTTCCTATTTCTAAAAAAAATAGATCTGTGGTGGAATGATATCTGTGTGTTAACAATAGATCGATCAGGACTTCTTTTTGGTGATTTTTGTGTTCCAACTACCAAGGCATCTGTGATCTGGGGTTGAATTTCATAGTTTATTGTACCATCACTTGGATGATATATTGCATAAATATTTAGCTGTTTATCTCAATAATTTTAGTTTTATCTTTCGTTTTTACAAGTATATAAACTTATGGGCTTGGATTCCTTTAAAGATATGTTACAATTTTTTTTTTGTTATTTAATGTTGGAATGATACTCATTTTTCTTACTAAGTACTTTGCTATTCGTTCATTTTGAAGCTGGGAGTATTAGCCATGATGGTATTGAAATATTTGTTATCCAGTGTTCTAAATATTGGATTAATTTTCAATTATTGATAATGTGATCTGCTGATTGATTGGGAGGCCAAAATTAAGAATTATATTATGCAATTAATCGGCTGAAATTTTTTCCGGTCCGGTTTAAGTTACAATAAGCCCAATTTATTTTGATCACAGGAAATACATCACAAGGGAATCACATAATAGTGATCTGCCGATTTTTATTTTTTAGAGCCAGTAAATCTAATTTTGTACTGGGCCATTAACAAACAAATGTCCACAAAAAAGGCCCATGTAAACCGAAAACCGAATTGAATATTTCAATCCGGTTTAGATTCGGTTTTTGCTGGATTCGGTTCGGTTTCGTTTCTATTTTTGTAAATTCGGTTTATTCGATTTTCGATAATTCGATTCGATTTGTCGAACCGAATAAACCGAATACTCACCCGTAATCTGTACACGATATTAATATCCACAAGCTAAACAACATAATACAAATACATTATGTGGAAATTCACGAGGAAAAAAAAACCAAGAGATGGTCATTGGTCAGCCTCCAACCCAAAAAACCATGGGACGGTCATATACTTCAACAAGGGGGCAAGATTTATTTGATCTAATTGGAGAAGTGAAACATAATACTTTACAACTTTCAATAAATAAGAGGGAGATCGTTGACAAAATGGATTATTTCGTTTTTTTTTTTTTTTTTTTGCTCTCTATTAACTTTGCCAACTCCAATAAATATATTTTCGTTCTTGAGTAGTTACCGCGATTCTTGTTTGAATCGGTATTGGAAGTTTGGTAGAAGCAAGACTGTTTATAAGAATGTGCATGCTATGCGATGGTATATGGTCCGAAAAATAGGAAGCTAAAACTTTAACCTTCTTATATATTACTAATGTGAACTTTTATTTTTATATGGGTTTATGTTAAATTGTTAATACATTGATAAATGTATATTGTGTACGGATATTTTTATCAACACATTTATAGATATATATTTTACATTTATCAATACACATTTAAAGTAAAAGATGTATTGATAATGTGCTTGTGGAGTACCTATGTATATTAAGCATTTAGGACGATGATGAGAAGCCTTGTACAGAACGTGCAGCCGGAGCACCCACACTCGCACGCATCAGAGGCATGATGAAAGCGACAATATTCTGAGCCACGGGAATAAGTCCACTGGACTCGTGCACGTTACCTCGCCTCGAGCGAGCGTTCGTGCGGATGCAACTGGTTCGTGAATGTACCTCAAATCAGGCACGAGATTAGAGAAGTTACCTGTCTTGTGCGTGCGGTCGAGCGGGTGCGACCGGCCCGTATACGTCCCTTATCTCGTGTACAACCGAGAGAGTGCCAGTGTTGACAGGGGTGCAATGACAATGATGAAATGTCGCGAGAACGTGCAGCCGCCCCACCCACGATCCCACAACATGAAAAAAAAAAGAAAAAAGAGAGAGGGTATATTAAGCATTTATGGAAGTATTAACATGTGCACTTAAAACACATGTTAACAAATTTTATATAAAATATACATTTATTGATGTATTAAAATCTGTCTGCATATGTTAACAAAAATCCAAACTATATAGTTGACGTTGTTGTAAATATGGATAAATTACTATTATTATTTGGTGGCTATAACTTATGCCTTTTGGCTATCCATAACCTATGGTTTTTACAATTATTCTTTTTAATTGTCATCATGATAGTAAGCTCATTTGTAAGCCTATATAAGAGGCTCTTGTCAAGTTGATCAATACAAGTGAATGAAGAAATAATTTCCTCCACCTCCTTCTCTTTGTTTTACAATACGTTATCAGCACGATTCTCTAAGGTGAGTTTAGTCTTGCATACATAGGTACATATTTTAGTAAACTTAAGGTGAGTTTAGTTTTTGCATACATAGATACATATTTTAGTAATCTTAAGTACCAACTGTTCTTTTAATATTTTATATGAGACAAACAAAGTTCCAATTCATGATGTATGTATCTATATATTCTTTATGCATGTTTCATTAGCTTAATATCTACTTGTTTTCTAGTGTATTATTATTATTATTATGCCTTTTTTGGAAAATTATTATTCTTTATGCATATTCTTTTAATATTTTTTTTTGGTGTTTGAAAGGCTACGAAAAATAACTCTAGACTCTAGAGTTTTAGCAAAGGTTGAGTCTTGAAAGTTATATATCTATATTTATTCTAACACACAAAATTTCACATAGACGCTAAAGAAATCACAGAATTCAGTCACAAGATTCATAAAGAAGCCTTTTTATACAATGGATTCACGAATCAGATGCATAAATCAGAGCAAACTCACATCCCGTAACAAATTGGTAGGGTTTTGATTGGTAGGGTTTTGATGAAGCCATGATAAATAGTCTATTTAGAAATTTCTCCCTCACTTTCTATCTTTTTCTTCCTTCCAGAAGCATTATTTGCTTTCATACACAAGTTTAATGGAGGATGTAGCAATACAACTTGTGGGATAAGGATGAAGGATTTTTCTTTCATCGTTGCTAATGCTATTGTCTGTAAATCCATTATTATTTTTGAACATTAAATTAGACTATATGAAATTAGACTATATGAAATTGATATTTTCGTTATTATTTTTTTGACAAGGTACCAATTTACATTGTTGTATATGGGAACCGTATTATGAAAAAAATACCCAAATTACAAACCATGAGGACCTAAAGATTATTATATAATGTTCACATTGTTGTATATGTGATAAATATGTGACATAATATTTTTGATAGCTTTTAATCACATTGTGGCATATGTGAAAATTTGTAATATTGAAAGCACTTGTCAATTTTACTATTTAAATTAATTTATCTCTAATATAATTGTTTCTGTTATATAGATGTCGAGTCTTGCAAAGATTGAATTCAAGGCTCTTGATGTAAGCGGAGACAATTACTTATCATGGCAATTGGATGCGAAGTTGCACTTGCAGTCCAACAAGCTTGATGGTACTATTAAGAAGGAAAATAAAGAATCTTTGAAGCCAAGGCTAAGGCTTTGATTTTCCTACCACATCATGATGATCTAAAGGCAGAATATCTATGTGAGGATGATCCATTGAATTTGTGGACATCTCTAATGGATAGACTTGACCATCAAAGGATGGTAATCCTTCCGATTGCTCAAAGTGAATGGTTGAACCTGAGATACCAAGACTATAAAACTGTTAAAGCATATAATTCTGCTCTGTTTAATATTGTTTCTCGCCTTAGGTTGTGCAGAGAAAAAGTAACAGAGGCTCAAATGCTTGAGAAAACCCTCTCCACTTTTCATGCAAGTAATGTGCTTTTGCAAGAACAATATCGTGAAAGACATTTCACAAAATATTTTGAACTGGTGTCTTGTCTCCTTGTAGCAGAGGCAAATAGCAACGTTCTCATAAAAAGCCACAACTCTAGACCAACTGGGTCGATGGCAATTCCTGAAGCAAATATAAATTTTGGGGTTATTAGAGGTCGTGGTAGAGGACGTGGAAGAGGACGTGGAAGAGGAAAAAGTTATGGCTGGAGGTATGGTCATGGTTATCAGCCTTATAACAAAAACGAAAATAGTGGTTCACAAAAGAATAAATGGAACAAGTGGACATCACCTTCTAACAAAGGGAATTTAAATCCTCAATATAAACTAAATAAAGGTAGTACTGTTTGTCATAAATGTGGCAAAAATGGACATTGGTTTAAGCAATGTCGAACTAATCAACAAGAGGTTGACAAATTCAAAGAATCAAAGAAAATGGAATCAAATATGACAACATATTGGGACAATGACCAGCCACTTGATATCACTCAGTTGAATTGTTCCGATTTTTTTGAGGATCAAAATGGGAATCAGATTAGCAATGAACAGTTTGAGGAAATGCTGGCGAATCCACCTTCCATCGAATGAGCACTCGGTCGACATATGTTTTATTTTAAGTATTATGAACTTTTTACATTTGAAGTCATATTTTTTTATTTTTAATTACCATCATGGATTATCTAGGCCATGAGAGTTTGTTGAAGAATATGTCATTACTTTGTTATGTATTTGAAAGTTGCATCTCTATAATATGATGTTATCGTTTGGTATGCTTAATTACTTTTATTATATTTGTGTTTGTTGAGTATATGTTCATAAATTTTCTTTTGTTTCATATTGAAGGTATGGATATACGAAGGGAAAAAAATAACTTGGATATGTGTTTGGTAGATAGTGCTACAACACATACGATTTTGAAGAATCAAAATTTTTTCTCAAATTTAGTATTTGACATGCATAAAGTATCAACAATAGCTGAACCAGCCCATATAATTGAGGATTTTGGAAGAGCACACATTATGTTACCTAATGGCACTCAAATCCATTTGCAAAATGCGTTATATTCAAGCAATTCCAAAAGAAATTTGCTAAGTTTCATGGATATAAGCAAAAATGGATACCATATTGAAACTCGAAATGATAACAACAAAGAGACACTATGTATCACATCTAATATTGGGAGCAAAAAAACTCATATTAGAAGAATTCTCTTGTCTCTCGGTGGGTTTGTATTACACCACCATTGATATAATTGAATCACATATGAATGTGACAAAAAATAAAGTCAATGGTCCTATCTTATGTACCATTTGGCATGACCGATTAGGTCATCCGGGGCAAACTATGTTCAAGAGGATCATTGATAATTCTTGTGGACACATTAAAAAATTACGATCTTGGTTTACCAAAGAATCACCTATGTGTTCCATGTTCACAAGAAAAGTTTATAATCAGACCATCTTTCCTAAAAGTTAAGAATGAGTTTTCGAGTTTCTTGCAAAGAATACAAGGAGACATTTGTGGTCCTATTCATCCTGCTAGTGGTCCTTTTAGATATTTTATGGTACTCATAGATGCATCTACTAGGTGGTCACATGTTTGTTTATTGTCTACTAGAAATCTTGCATTTTTTCGTCTTTTGGCTCAAATTATTAAACTTAGATCTCAGTTTCCTGATAATTCGATTAAGTCAATTAGACTTGATAATGCCGCGGAATTTACCTCACAAGTTTTTGATGATTATTGTACATCATTAGGGATTGAGGTAGAGCATCATGTTCCCCATTTGCATACACAAGATGGGTTAGCTGAGTCATTTATTAAACATCTCCAACTTATAGCAAGACCTCTACTAATGCACTCTAATCTGCCAATTGAGGCTTGGGGACACGCTATTTTATATGCTGTATCTCTAGTTAGATTTAGACCGACTGCCTACCATATTTTTTTACCCATACAACTTGGTAGTGGCAGACAACCCAACATTTCACATTTGAGAAAGTTTGGATGTGCAGTATATGTCCCAATTTTACCTCCCAAACGAACTAAAATGGGTCCCCAACGACGTTTGGGAATATACATTGGTTTTGAATCTTCCTCCATTTGGAACCAATGACTGGTGATGTCTTTTCTGCAAGATTTGGAGATTGTCAATTTGATGAGCGAGTCTTCCCGCCGTTAGGGGGAGGTAAGCAACAAATTATTCATACAGAATAATCCGTTGCTAATAAACGACGTGAATTGACATGGAATACGCCTACTCTATCTCATCAAGATCCAAGAACTCCACAATCTGATTATGAGACAAGGAGAATGATACATTTTCAAGAAATTGCAAATCAATTATCTGATGCATTTAATGATGCCGCAATGGTAACTAGATCTCATGTGCCAGCTAGAAATGTGCCAGCCAGAATTAATGTTCATGTTGAACAAAATCTAAACAAGACGGCAAATGAATCTACTACTACAGGTCAAAAGCGTGGTAGACCTATAGTTTCCAAGGATAGTGCTCCTAGAAAGAGGAGAGTAAATGAAACATCTTGTCCTGATAAAAGCCCGATAGTGGCTGGAGCTCCGAAAATAGATAATGAAGATGTGCATGTTTCCAAATTCACTGAAATGCCTATGGATGCCTCTAAAGAGGCACATGTACCTGAAAATGAAGAGATCTCGATATTCCATGCATGTTCAGGTGAATTGTGGAATAGAAAAGCACTTGTCATCGATGACATATTTAGCTATACAGTAGCTACTAAAATATCAAAGGACAACGATGATTGTGAAAATGAACCACGTAGTATAAATGAATGTCGACAAAAAAAAGATTGGCCAATGTGGAAAGATGCTATTCAAGCAAAATTAAAATTTTTAGAAAAACGAGGTGTATTTGGACCTATAGTGGAAACACCAAAGGGCATAAATCCTGTTGGTTTTAAATGGGTGTTCGTGAGAAAACGAAATGAGAGAAACGAAGTTAAAAGATACAAAGCCCGACTTGTAGCACAAGGTTTCTCTCAAAGACCTGGAATTGACTATGTTGAGACATACTCTCCAGTTATAGATGTTATTACTTTTAGATATCTAATTAGTCTCGCAGTTTTTGAAAATCTTGATATGAGACTTATAGATGTTGTAACTGCATATTTGTATAGAGACTTAGATACTGACATCTATATGAAAATTCTAGAAGGATTTACAATGCCAGAGACTAAGTCAAAGGACATGTGTTCAATTAAACTTAGACGAGCATTATATGGATTGAAACAATCCGGAAGAATGTGGTATAATCGTCTTAGTATATATTTGACTAAGGAAGGATATAAAAATAGTTAAATATGTCCATGTGCCTTTATTAAGAAAGTCGAGAATGGATTTTCGATAGTAGCAGTATACGTGGATGATATAAACTTGATTGGATCTCCTGTCGAATTGGAGAAAACTGTAAACTATTTGAAAAAAGAATTTGAAATGAAAGACTTGGGAAAGACCAAGCTTTGTCTCGGTTTGCAAATAGAACAAAGTTCTAGTGGAATATTAGTGCATCAATCCTGATATATCGAAAGGATTTTGAAACGATTCAGAATGGACAAAGCACATCCACTTAGTACACCTATGGTTGTACGGAGTCTAGATTTAGATAAAGATCCATTTCGACTAAAGGGAGAAGATGAAAAAGTTCTTGGTCCTGAAGTGCCGTATTTAAGTGCTATTGGAGCATTACTATATCTAGCACAATGCACAAGACCAGACATTACTTCCTCTGTTAATTTGTTATCTAGATATAGTTCTGCACCTACACTTGACATTGGAATGGAGTTAAACACATAATAAGATATTTTCGTGGAACAACTGATATGGGATTATTTTATTCCTGTAATTCCACTAATAACTCCCATATAGTTGGTTATGCAGATTCTGGTTATCTTTCTGACCCTCATAAGGGTTGTTCCCAAACAGATTATGTGTTTATTAATAATCATGCAGCTATATCTTGGCGATCAACAAAGCAAGGTTCAGTAGCAACTTTCTCTTACCATGCAGAATTAATTACATTGCATGAAGCAACAAGAGAAAGTGTGTGGTTACGATCGTTCATTCATCATATAAGGGTAAATTGTCAACTACCCACAGTTACATATAAGCCTACAACAATATTCGAAGATAATGCAGCTTGCATTGCGCATGTCCGAGAGGGATTCATCAAAGGAGATCGAACGAAGCACCTTCCACCAAAATTGTTTTATGCACATGAGCTTCAAAGGACGAAAGTGATCGAAGTTAAACAAGTAAGATCAAGTAAAAACTTAACCGATTTGTTCACCAAAGCACTTTCAAAGTCCATATTTCAGAAGTTGGTACACGGAATAGGCATGCGACGACTTAATCATCAGACAAATTAGCTGTTTCAGATCCATTGTACATGTCGAGGGGGAGTATAACTTGTACATAATACTTTTGTTTTGCGTGTTGTACTCTTTTTCCTTAACTAAGATTTCTCCCACTGGGTTTTTTTTTTCTTAGTAAGGTTTTAATGAGGCAACAAATGCGCATATATCACCAACTAATTAATGGTGTATATCCAAGGGGGAGTGTTGTAAATATGGATAAATTACCATTATTATTTGGTGGCTATAACTTATGCCTTTTGGTTATCCATAACCTATGAATTTTAGCATTATTCTTTTTAATTGTCATCATGATAGTAAGCTCATTTGTAAGCCTATATAAGAGGCTCTTGTCAAGTTGATCAATACAAGTGAATGAAGAAATAATTTTCTCCATCTCCTTATCTTTGTTTTGCAATAGACGTATTGTTTCTCTCATAATTGTTGAATCAAAGTTTAAGAAACATTTAATTAATAGGATGACAAATTATTCGATCTCATCAAAGAATTATTATAACGAACAAGCATTGCTCTGCATCCTTAAGCATAGGAAAGATATAAAAAAAAAGAGGGAGCGGATATTTTAGCAAATATTCTCATTACAAATATAGTAACTACTATATACTCCTACTTATTTAAAAAATTAACAAATATTTCAATTCTTTTGTATACAACATTTTAAAATTAAGATATACTCCCACTATTTAACTTTTTTTTTTTTACTCATAATAGAGACATTTGCTAGTTTTTTATAATAAGTAAAGGTATGTGCTAATTTGTATATTTATAGTGGAAAATTTGCTAAAATATTCCTAAAAAACTACTCCTTTATAATGTGCTCCATGGGATGGGAATTTTTTTTTGCTCTCTTTGTCACGACAATGATCCACTCCTTTCCATCACTACTTTTTCTTGTGCTTGTGGTCTAATAACAAATTAGACAGTGTGGTCCTTAACAAGCCATTCAACATCTGCCATATCACCATATATTCCATAATTAAAGTAAAATACAAACTTATTTAGGGACTTGTACAAGAGTAGTCTACATGCTTGGTAATTACAACCCTGGCCAATTTACAGAATGTTGCAAGGACCTAAACCTAATAGAGGCTCTTGGAAACGTGTCTTCCACTAATTGATGTTTTAGGAAAGAGGCAAATGAGACATCAATTTGGTTTAAAGTAACACACACTTAATTAAACTATACTAATTAAGTCTACAAAGTTAAGTTCTTTATCAATGCGCAAGAGATATGGCCTTGCTAGAGATATGGCCTTCTGTTGGAGTGGGTGGGGTTTCCAACCTATGTGGAGAATACCCCGGAGAGCGACGAGCGTCATCCGTGTGTCGGAGAAGCTCGAGGAGTGCATGGATCATATTTTGGAATATATATGGTAAGGAAATATATGATTGGATTTCCATTAAATATATGATTGATGCATATTGGAAGTTTTCATATATATTGGCCTTCCATATATGGATTACCAAGGGCTTATAAAAAGGGTGATGCATGCTAGTTGTAAAATCATCTCAAAACAAGAGTGCTTTATAAACTATGAGAGATAGATAGAGAGGATTAAGGACTATAGTGAAGGAGAGATTGCTTTGAATAATTTTTCGACATCTCTTGTTCTTCGGAGTCTACAATCAAAAAATTTCTTCTTTCAGGTGAGTTGTGGTGATCCGTGTTGGATCGGAAGGAGCTTGTAGAGGGTGTATTCTCTTTATTCCATTAGTGGAGGTTCTTCAGGGTTGGACTCCGATCGTCCCGTAGTTTTTCCCGCAAGGGTTTTCAACGTCAAAAATCTTTATGTCTACGATTGTATTTGGCATTTTTGGTTTATGTGCTTTTGCTCGGTTCTCTCGCAGGACTTTCTGGTTTGGGAGAACGGTTTCCGTGCTTCGTTTCCAACAGAGTGGTATCAGAGCTTTGGGTTCAAAGAAGTGTCAGGAGTTGACAGTCAAACCAGAAAGCAAAGATGGACGCGAAGTCGGTGCGCATGGTGAACCTGAACGGTACCAACTATCATTATTGGCGGAGCAAGATGAAGGATTTGCTGTTCGTCAAGAAGCTGCATCTTCCAGTATTTGTATCCGAGAAGCCCAGTGACAAATCCGATGAGGACTGGAACTTCGAGCATATACAGGTGTGTGGGTACATACGGCAGTTCGTTGACGAGAACGTGTACAACCACGTTGCCAATATTGAGCATGCGAAGACGTTATGGGATAAGCTGGAATCTTTGTACGCGAAAAAGACCAGGGTAAACAAGTTATTTCTGATCCGGACGATGATGGGTCTGCGGTACAAAGATGGGGCGTCTATTACAGTTCACTTGAGTGATTTCCAGGACATGGTTGACTAGCTATCCTCGATGGGAGTCAAGTTTGACGACGAGGTTCAAGGACTATGGCTGCTGTGTACATTGCCAGACTAGTGGGAGACTGTACGAGTATCTATCATCGCTTCTGCTCTAGAGGGCTTGGTCAGTCTGGAGTTTTCCAAGAGTGGGGTACTGAATGAAGAGATGCGGAGACGTTCTCAGGGCACGTCATCCACATCCTACCACTCAGAGGCACTAGTTTCAGAGAGCCACGAAAGGGGCAAAAACAGGGATCCAGGTGGTGGCAGAGACAAGAGGAGGAAAAAGGCCAAGGGTCGGTACGAGGACTCGGAGTGTTACCACTGTGGCAAGAAGGGCCACATCAAGCAAAACTGTTTCGCTTGGAAGAGAGAGAAGAAGGGCGACAAGGGGAAGCAAGATGAGAACACTACAGCAGCGACCTCGATACATGGAGGCGATGTGATCATCGTAGGTGATGAGGTTATCACAAACCTTACCTGAGATGACAATTCTTGGCTGGTGGACTCAGGAACTTCGGCGCATGTATCTCACAACAGGGCACTATTTGCCACTTACACGACAGGCTATTGTGGAGTGTTGAAGATGGGCAATAGAGATGTGTCAAAGGCAGTTGCCGTTGGAGATGTGCATTTGAGGACGACGACGGGTGCAGTTCTTATTCTCAAAGATGTTCGTCATGTCCCTGATATTCGTTTCAACTTGGTGTCAGTTGGAAGGTTGGATGACGAGGAATTCTTCGGTCTCTTCGGGAATGGTCAATAGAAGCTTTCTAGAGGTTCGATGGTGATTGCCAGAGGAAGCAAGAAGTCTGATCTCTACTATATGGAGGGGAGCGCACATGGGACACATAAGGTGAACGTAGTCAGTGATGCGTCTACCGAGTTATGGCACAGGAGGCTCGGCCATATCAGCGAGAAGGGGATGAGCTACTTGGTGAACAGGAAGGTGATTCCATGGCTCAAGTCTACAAAGTTGGAGAAGTGCACGCACTGTTTAGCTGGGAAGCAAAATAGGATGTCTTTCCAAAGTCACCCAAGTTCAAGGAAGCCGGCGTTGCTCGAGTTGATTCACTCGGATGTCTGCGGTCCTATGAAGGTAAAATCTATTAGTGGTACTTCTTACTTTGTAACTTTTATTGATGACTGTTCTAAAAAGGTTTGGGTCTATGCCTTAAAGACCAAGGATCAGGTGCTGCCTACTTCCAAAGAGTTTCAGGCCTTTGTTGAAAGAGAGACGGGCAAGAAGTTATTGTGTGTTCGGTCCGACAACGACGACGAATACATTGGTCCCTTTGATGCTTATTGTAGAGAGCAAGGGATACGACACCAGAAGACTCCGCCTAAGACACCTCAGCTCAATGGTGTAGCGGGGCGCATAAACAGGACACTAATGGAGAGGGTGCGGTATTTGCTGTCAGAAGCAAACTTGTCGGGCAGTTATTGGGGTGAGGCTCTTCTCACAGCTGCTTATGTTATTAATTTATCTCCTAGTGCTCCTTTACAGGGTGATGTGCCTGACAAAGTATGGTAAAGCAAAGAGCCGTCATACAATCACCTGCGAGTGTTTGGATGTAAGGCCTTCGTGCATGTACCGAAGGACGAGAGGTCCAAACTTGAGTCGAAGACGGGGCACTACGTCTTTGTCGGCTAAGGTCAGGATGAGTTTGGCTATAGACACTACGACCTAGTGGAAAGAAAGCTCTACAGAAACAGGGGCGTGGTATTCTTCGAGGATCAGATCATGACCAACACTCAGGATTTCGAGATGCCTTCTGAGGCTAAGGATTTGCCTGAGTTAGAGTCATTTTGCTTCGAGCAGTTTCCAGAGGACATCGCAGATGATCCAGTTATGGGGGAGCTAGTGCATGGAGTTGCTCCCAGCCTTGATCATCAGCCTGCTGATGGTGGTCAGGGTATCCCTCAGAAGGATGAGCATGCCGGAGAGGCAGTTCCAGAAGAGGAGGAGGCTGTTGGTATACAGCCAACACCAATGGCTCCACTGAGAAGGAGCGACAGAGAGCATCGACCATCTACGGGATACTCACCGGGTGAGTATGTGCTATTGACTGATGGGGGAGAGCCCGAAAGTTTTATAGAGGCTATGGAAGACGAATACAGACAGGAGTGGATACAGGCTATGCAGGAGGATATGAGTTCCTTACGTGCTAATTCCATTTATGAGCTAGTACGATTGCCAAAGGGCAAGAAGGCTTTGAAGAATCGATGGGTGTTTAGAGTGAAGCAGACGGATGATGCTACTCGCCCTCGATACAAAACGAGGCTGGTAGTTAAAGGCTACGGTCAGTAGAAAGGCGTGGATTATGATGAGATCTTTTCGCCAGTCTTTAGGCAGTCATCTATCCGGGTGGTGCTATCATTGGCAGCCAGTTTCGACTTAGAGGTCGAGCAGATGGACGTAAAGATGAAATTCCTCCACGGTGATCTTGAGGAGGAGTTATACATGGAGTAGCCAGAGAGATTCTGTGAGAAGGACAAGTCATATTTGGTCTGCCGGTTGAGGAAGAGCTTGTATGGTCTGAAGCAAGCTCCGAGGCAGTGGTACAGGAAGTTCGAGTCGTTTATGGGGAAGCATGGTTATGCACGGACGACGTCGGATCACTGCATATTTGTGAGATATTTTGACGATGATGATTTTATTGTTTTATTGCTCTATGTAGATGACATGCTATTTGTGGGTCGGAATGCCACTAGGATAGCGGAGTTGAAGCGCCAACTTGGCGCGGCCTTCTCGATGAAGGATTTGGGTGCAGCAAAGACTATTCTTGGGATGGAGATCAGCCGAGAGAGAGTCCAAGCTGCTATATTTGTACCAAAAGAAGTACATTCATCGAGTACTTTAGCGTTTCGGTATAGACGGGTCGAAGAAAGTAAGTTTCCCCCTTGCGGCCCACTTTAAGTTCACCGAGGAGCAGTGTCCATCTATCGAGGACGAAAAAAAAGATATGGAGCGGGTTCCATATGCCTCAGCTGTGGGAAGTCTTACGTATGCTATGGTGTGTATAAGGCCAGACATTGCTCATGCAGTTGGCACAGTTAGCAGGTACCTTTCAAATCCTGAAAGAGTACTTTGGAGTGCGGTCAAGTGGATTCTACGATACCTTCAGGGCACTACTGATTGGAGACTTTCTTTTGGTGGTGACGAGCCGAAGCTGGTTGGGTATACTGACGCTGATATGGCTGGAGATGTAGACACGAGGTGATCGACTTTGGACTATGTGATGATGTTTGCTGGAGGAGCGGTATCGTGGCAGTTGCGATTGTAGAAGTGTGTTGCCTTGTCGACGACAGAGGCAGAGTACATTGCGACGACGGAGGCTTGCAAGGAGTTGTTGTGGTTGAAAAAGCTGTTACAGAAAATGGGGCTGAAGTAAGAGCAATATACTTTGCTTTGCGACAGTCAAAGTGCTATTCACCTTGTGAAGAATCAGACCTTTCATAGCCGGTCCAAGTACATCGAGACTCGGTATCATTGGATACGGGATGTGGTTGAGAAGAAGGACGCGATGCTTGAGAAGGTCCATACTGATGACAATGGAGCGGACATGCCTACGAAGGTTCTACCAAGGGAGAAGTTTGAGTACTGTAGGCGGATCGTCGGGATGACGAGTCCCTCTACCTAGTTATGAAGGGAGAGATTTGTTGGAGTGGGTGGGGTTCCCAGCCTATGTGAAGAATACCCCGGAGAGCGACGAGCGCCATCCGTGTGTCGGAGAAGCTCGGAGAGTGCATGGATCATATTTTGGAATATATATGGTAAGGAAATATATGATTGGATTTCCATATTTACTTTGATCATATATTTATGATTGGACCCTTCATATAGTAGCTTTCCATATAATTGGACTTCCAATTATGGCAAGCCAATTATGATTGGATTTCCATTAAATATATAATTGATACATATTGGAAGTTTCCATATATATTGGCCTTCCATGTATGGATTACCAAGGGCTTATAAAAGGGTGATGCATGCTAGTTGTAAAATCATCTCAAAACAAGAGTGCTTTACAATCTTTGAGAGAGAGAGAGAGAGAGAGGATTAAGGACTATTGTGAATGAGAGATTGCTTCCAATAATTTTTCGGCATCTCTTGTTCTTCGGAGTCTGCAATCAAAAATTTTCTTCTTTCAAGTGAGTTGTGGTGATTCGTGTTGGATAGGGAGGAGCTTGTAGAGGGTGTATTCTCTTTATTCCATTAGTGGAGATTCTTCAGGGTTGGACTCCGATCGTCCCGTGGTTTTTTTCGTAAGGGTTTTTCACGTCAAAAATCTTTGTGTCTACGATTGTGTTTGGCGGTTTTTGGTTTATGTGCTTTTGCTCGGTTCTCTCACATGACTTTTTGGTTTGGGGGAACGGTTTTCGCGCTTCGTTTCCAACACCTTCCGATTACCATATCGGTCAGTCGGACCCCATATTGATTATATAGAAAAGCGGAACCAAAAAGTCAAGTTAAGATATGGTAGAGTTCATCATATGTGGAGTGAATCATATGAAATAAAATAAAATAAAATACAAAAACATCTTTGAAAAGAAAGAAGATTTTTTTTGTTGGATGGGATAGAGCCTATCCCAGCCCTAGGTGGCGCCATATCAGGTTAATCCTGAAGAAAGATCAAAAGAGTGGAGAGATCCAAAAAAGATATAGAGACTTATGCAAAACTCAAAGTCTGCTCTCTATCCAACACAAACGAAGCAATATAGAACATATTACAAACTGACTTAAAGAAAATATAAAATACATCAACAAACATAAAAACTACTCTTATCTCTACGTTCAGAGACGTTACAATGAGAAAGAACAAACATATAAGAAGAAAACAAAAAACTAAAGTCCTTGCTGAAATGAACAAGTCATCAGTGCTCAAAGCAAGATTTGCTCTATATGCGATCTACCCTTAGGAACCAACAAGTTTACAAATGAACTGCTCGAACGCTCCCATTCACTTTTGGAATACTTGAAAACTCAAAAATTGTTGTTGGCGCATAGACCTTCTAGTTCAAGCGCATAGACCTCTTGCTGTTGCGTAAAATTTCTGGAATACTATTTTTTCCAACTCCACTAATTATGAGAGTGTACCTCTATTTATAGAGAAAACCTGCACCTAGTGCACATATGAATGCACGTGCGCGTATACGCACAGGCTGACCAAATTCTACGAAATCTGGATGCAGAATCCTATGCGCCAACGTTGCAGCGCACCGCGTGCTGACAACGGCGTCCGTTCCCTCCGCCGAAAACAAAGACGGCCGGCAGCATCTGACAGCGCCGAAAGCAACTGCGAGCATTCGCATGACGCATAGCGCCTGGTGCATAGCTGCATAGTGCATGCCCTCATAGCGGATGGTCGCATATGCGCCTGGACGCACACACGCCTGGCCGCATGCATGCGCATAATGCTCGCCGCATAATGCCTCGTGCATAAAACGAGCGCACGAGTGCAACATGTGCGAACAAGCGCCATGCATTCGTTGCGTATGTGCGAAGTGTGTCATCAAAGCGTCACTTTGCGCTATTCGTCCTAGTCTGAGTCGCTAGTTCCTAAGAATTTCAAAGTGAATGACAAAACAAAGATTATTCTTTTGAAGTTTATAATTAATTCATATAGAAAAATTATCCCACTACATGGACCACCACCCATGTGCATATAACAATACAAACATAATAACTGTTATATTGAGACATACACATTTGTACTAAAGTTCCAAATGTAAGTTAAAACCACAACAATTATATTTGTGATAGTCATCATAAGTTAGTGTCTGTTGATTTATGGAAAAAGATTGAGCAGTACTTGCTCAAAAGGCGGAACAAAACAAAGTTTGATATGTGATTAGTTTGCTTATTAATTAGAAGAGTGAGATGTTTCCTGTTTGATTGTATACTAACAACTACTGAACTATATTGATGTGTAAGTGAATGATTGCAATTTCCATCATCTATATAATGCAAAATTATACATTTCAAGATGCATATTTTTACTAGGTATTTTTTCTGACAAGTTAGTATACATATCTGGAGGAGGATGGGAAATAGAATATGACTGGTTTCTTGGCCATTGTACCGGTATTCAGTATCCTAACGGCGAGTGATTATATATTTATATTATTGATCGACTAAGTGATGATGATTATACATTTATATTCTTCATCCACACATGGCAACTTAGATGGAAAACAAATTTTGTATGGTGATCAAAAATTATTTTTTTAATAGCAAAATAAAATAAAATAAAATAAAATAAATTATTTTAGTAGTTTATATGGAACCCTGCTTGCATTAGATCCTCTAGTTATGGTCATTTGGAATATGTTCCGAGCATATATATATATATATATATATATATATATATATATACATATATATATATATATATACATATATATAAAAGTTTTACTGAGACTCGTAAAATTATACTTACTGATATCACCAAAGGGTTCAAGGTCCCCCAATTTAGTGTCTTCGCCTCTTATGCTCGGAACATATTCCAAATGACCATATATATATTTCCAAATGACCATATATATATATATATATATATATATATATATATATATATATATATATATATATATATGGTCATATATATATATATATATATATATGGTCATATATATATATATATATATGACCATATATATATATATATATATATATATATGACCATATATATATATATATATATATATATATATATATATATATATATATATATATATATGGTCATTTGGAATATGTTTCCAAATGACCATATATATATATATATATATATATATATATTGACCATATATATATATATATATATATATATATATATATATATATATGCTCGGAACATATTCCAAATGACCATATATATATATATATATATATATATATATATATATATATATATATATATAAGAAATGATAATTAGTTTCTGGAATCGTTCTCACTGGAATTCAAACTCTGCCCATATATATAAGAAATGATAATTAGTTTTTGGAATCGTTCTCACTGGAATTCGAACACTGCCCACAAGGGTCACATGCCTCCACACTGACCATTTGGACTAGTGGTCATTGGATATATATATATATATATATATATATATATATATATATATATATATATATATATATATATAAAGAGATATGGAGGAAAAAAAAAAATAAAGTAAAGAGAAATGGAGATAGAAAAATGGATGAGACTGATTCTTCATTCACTTGTTTCAATCAACTTGAGAAGAGTTATTTATATAGGCTTACAATGGATGTTAACATCATAATGATAATTCAAGAAGAAATGCCAAAAGACATAGGTTATGGATAACCAAAAAGCATATGTTATGTAGAGCAAATAATAATGTGAATTATACATATTTACAACACTCTCCTTTAGATATTTGCCATTAATTAGTTGGTGGTGTATGCACTTTTGTTGCCTCATTAAAAACCTTAATAAGAAAAATTCGGTGGAAAAAATCTTAGTCAAGAAAAAAGAGTACAACGCGCAAAACCCAGAAATATTCTTCATGAGTTATTCTCCCCCTCTATATAATGGGTCTGTAACAACTAGTTGGTCTGATGATTAAGTCGTCACATACCTATTCCCTATACCAACTTCTGAAATGTGGCCTTTGGTAGTTCCTTGATGAATAAATCGACTAAATTTTTATTTGATCTTACTGCTTGATTGCAATTACTTTTTTCCTTTGGAGCTTATGTGCATAACTAAAACAACTTTTGGCAGAAACTTACGTGCATAAAATAATTTCTAATTTTTATCCATGAAAATTAGAAATTATTTGGAAACTGAAAACTTGGATTCTTTTGAGTTTTTAGAAAACTTAAAAGTAAATTTATAAAAACTAAAGCGACATTAAGATTAAAATAGTAATGATGTGGACCATATTTAATATTTTGGACTATTTTTCAAATAAATAATATATAAAAAATGGTCTCTACTTATTTTTTTGATATTATACTTTTGGTTAATTGGACTAATATTTTCTATGTTTCATATTTATTACACGTGCTTTTTTTATTTTAAAAATAACGATAAGGAGTACCCCAAGCTATTTTGAAAATAATATGTAAATGATAATTACAGTAACCATCCTTACTTTTTTCCTACCATACGGATACCCATTGCCAATTATTAAATAAGAGTATCACATGTAATAAACATAAAATATATGAGAAGTTGGTACACTTGACCCTTGTATACTTTTTTTTGGATGTAAACTAGATGAGTCTATAATCTTTTTTTTTTTTTTTTTTAAGTTCTAAGAATTAGTTTTGTACAAAGAAACAACATATTAAGCATAAGCGATGAGATATTTCTGCTGGTTTTCTAGTTTCTATATGCTACTTTTTCGGTAGATAAACAATGATCTTATAGACATTGCTTAGTACATTAGCATTATTATAGACTTAAGGACGGAATCAAAATTTAGAACTGTACACTGAAATATACTATGATAGGTTATATGGGAACTGACTAACATGAAAAAATAAAAATAAAAAAAATGGAAAAAAGAAGGGATGGGCCACCTATGATAGAAGAGAACAGGAGGGTTAAGCATGCTATCGAGATCAGTTGATCGATTGGCAATCTGTATATATCGGTTGTTGTTCAGTCTGGATTCTGATGGAAGCGCCTTGAGAGTGACTCTGATGTCGATAAAATTCTTGCTCTCGTTGTCATTTGTTCTGGCTTACAACTTGCAGAAATATTATCGCAAGGGAGTACATATTAAACGATTTTCCGATCATGTAGCTAGCGATCACCGTTGGCCTTTGACATCTATAATGAAGGACTAAAGAACAAGAAACTACTTTTGTTCTTTCAGAGGGCACTTTTTTATGGTGATGAGTAAGCAGATGCGTCTTTCATCTGTGATGAGTGGAAAAAGCAAGCTAGCAGATGCGTCTTTTTTATTGATGTCGTGATGATTGCAATTTCCATATTCTGTATAATTCAAGAAATAAATAAACTGAGGCTTCCTTTGGTTCGCTGGATGAAGATGAAAGAAAATTAGTTGTTTTTTTTTTTGCTATTTTTTTTTTTGAAAAATTATAATTTTGTTAAAAAATTTTTTTTTGGTATTTGAAAATATTAAAAAATTGAAAGAGGAAGTGAATACTTAAAAGGTAGAAAAGTGAATCCTTGTTTGGATGGAACCACTTTTCTTCCTAATTTTTTTGACACCCAAACATAGGAAAGTAATGACTTTTTTTTTCCAACCTCATGATTACACGACCGATGCCTAAGAGAAAATCTCCCTCTCCTATATTTTATGTATATTACAAAAGTTACCTCTATTCCGAAAAAAATTATACTAACCATCCCTCCATTATGAATTTTATAAAACATAGGGATGGTCAGTGTTATAAATTAGAAAATATAAACTATAGTGGTTTAGAATTACTGGTATTTTTGTAATAAGTGTAAAAAAATAGGGATAGTTAAGACAATTTGTCCATAATTCAATTATACATTTCAAGATGCACCTATTTACTATGAATGAATGGCAAATGAGATATTTTCGGTTTCTTAATATCGGCAACCATCCCATATGAGTACATAACTAATGGTGATGATAGTTATATATTTACTGAAAATTGCTGAAATACCCACTTTCGGGATGTGTGTTTATGAAAAACTCACCCGTAGGACGGGTTTTATGAAATATCCAAAATTATGTATTTTTACGTTAAATATTCCAAAATTTCCTTTAGATGTTATGTATTTACAAAATTGTCATTTTGATAATACCATAACTACCCCCTTCGCGCAAATTTGGTCATATATATGTATTTGAATTCACAAACTCAGATTTGGATTGCGATTTTCGTCTTCTTCTTTTTCACGAGAGATCTGAATTCTATTGCTTTCATCTTCAGCAGAGATCGCAAAGATCGTTCGTAGTTCACTGTACTTTTTTTTCAGTCGAACTCCGATTATCGCTCATCATCATCATCGTTCGTAGTTTTACACATGACGGAGAATAGTCATTCTCCGTTATAGTAGGACGGAGAATGGTCAACTGTTCTCCATCATTTTAACACGGAGAATGTCCATTTCCTGTAATTTTAACGCGGAGAATGACCGTTCTCCTGCATTTTAACACGGAGAATGGTCATTCTCCGTAATTTTAACAACGGAGAATGGTCATTCTCCGTGATTTTAACACGGAGAATGATTATTTTCCTGCATTTTAACACGGAGAAAGGCCATTCTCCGTTATTTTAACACGAAGAATGGCAATTCTTCCTGATTTTAACTCGGAGAATGACCATTCTCCTGCATTTTAACACGGAGAATGCCCATTCTTCATAATTTTAACACGGAGAATGACAATTTTTTGTGATTTTAACACGTCGAATGACCATTCTCCTGTATTTTAACAAGGAGAATGGCCATTCTCCATGATTTTAACACGAAGAATGACAATTCTTCGTGATTTTAACACGGAGAATGACCATTCTCCTGCATTTTAACACGAAAAATGGCCATTCTCCGTCAATTTAACAAGAATGACAATTCTTCGTGATTTTAACACGGAGAATGTTATTCTCCTGCATTTTAACACGGAGAATGGTCATTCTCCGTCTTTAACACGGAGAATGGCTATTCTCCTGCATTTTAACATAGAGAATGATCATTCTTCGTAATTTTACCACGGAGAATGGCCATTCTTCTGTATTTTAACACAGAGAATGACTATTCTCCTGCATTTTAGCACGGAGAAAGGCTATTCTCCGTCATTTTAACACGAAGAATGACAATTTTTCGTAATTTTAACATGAAGAATGACCATTCTCCTGCATTTCATGAACATAACTTAAAGCTATACATTCTTTTTGCTTACCAGCCTTTGGCTTATGTGCAACTCTCTTAATTCTCTTCACATCAGCTCTCTTCTCTAACTGGGGTTCCAGTTGATGCTGATGAGATGATGAACTGAAAACTGATGATGACAACATGGTGTGAAGATTGCGAATGGAGAGTCACTGACAAGTTTTTGAAGTAAGGTTTGAAGATTTTAGAGAAGAAACCCTAGATTCGAAAGTGAGCAGCGTATGGAAGAAGATGAAGAATCGAAACATTTTTTTTTTGAAGAGTAGGTTTCGTGGGTGTTTTTAATAAATTAGAAGGACAAAAAGGTCACTCCGCACCCTTTTATATATTTTTCGCTAATTCTGGGCACGCGATAAAATATTATTTTGCGGTGGGTTTTTCATAAAACTATTCCGGTTTTTGGACATTTGATAAAATTTCCCATATATTTATATTATTCATCTAGACATGACAACTTGGAAGAAAAATCCAACTAACTACACAAATTGCGAAAAAAATTGTATGGTCAAAGACCATAAATTTAGGAGTTTATAAGGAACTCTGCTTGTATTAGACAGACTGATTCTGGAGTATGTTTGGAGCATAAAAGGCAAAGACAGACTAGCAGAAAATACACCAATAGTCAACTAATTGAACGATGTTAATGATGTATAATTTGGAATAACATATATACAATTGCACACCATGACTAAATTTTAGGAATATTGAACCATTTTGGTATATTCACAGGTATAATCCTATTAGTCTCAGTAAAACTTCCTACAAATGCTTGGATGCATAATGCCTACAGAAGTATATATGATGTATCCGTGTCGCCGACCAACTACCTTTTGTGGCACCATTTGATCCGAACTTGCAAGAAATCTAGAATTCCAAAAAAATTAAAATAAAACATAACAATAATTATAAAAAGTATTAAGAATATAACGTGCTTCAGCCAATAGATCGGCCTATGTCCATAGTACAGGAAAATAGTATATTTATTGAACAGTAGAGAGAACTTTACAAAATTCATACAACTTTTACTTGATAGCACAGCTCTTCCTTATAGGATCTCAAACAAAAACGGTCCTCTCTCTCTCTCTCTCTCTCTCTCTATATATATATATATATATATATATATATATATATATATATATATATATATATATATATATATATATATATGTTTTTCTTATGTTTGGTTCACCAAATTAGGTTTGAAATTCCCTTAATATAGTCCATCTGAACTTTTCCAAATTAAGAAAGAATTCGAACTGTCAAAAAGACTTACCAAAATTTCACTTGTACGTTGAAAACTGCTCGAACCAGTAAATCTACCTGTTTAGGAAAACGATATGTTGGGTCCTAGTTACTTGTGCTCACCACTACAGCAATCTTCACTTTGGCTTGAGTTCAAAAAGTCACATTCTAAATTATTTTGTAATTATCTTTGTGTTCTTTTAATCTTTACTTTTATCTTTTATTCTCAAGAACTATTAACACAATCTTGTCCTGAACTACGAGATTGAAATCTAACACAATATTTGACCATAAGTGTGAAACCGACACGATCCTCCTATATAGTCATAAGCCTTCCTCATACCTGAGTACCCGAATAGAAGTCAGGCTGACTTGAACTTCTCCATAAGAATAACCTCCGTTAGCATGCCGGTCGTATTCACTATAGTTAATAAGATAGTTTTTTTACCGCTCCATTCCCTTATAGTGATATCGTACATCGATTTGTTTAGTCTAACTATTATATAACCGATTCATTGTAGTTAAATAGCTCTTTGATTGTCATAAAACAAAGGAACTTGCACCATATCGAATCTAAACTAGGTAACAAAATCTTTTTACACATGGCTTCTTTCAATGCTTCTACTACTGCCATATATTCTGGCTTCATAGTTAATAGTGCCATAGTATCTTAAAGGTCTCACTTCTAACTAATTTGAGAACCAACAAGTGTACATACATAGCATGTAGTTGATCTACTTCTATTGAAGTCACCAACATAATCCTCATCTACATAACCTTATAATTGGCTCAATCTATCATTTGACTTATGAAAGAATAAATCGATATCTTTACTACCTTTTAGATACCGAATATCCAATTGCCACTTCACAATGAAGCTTTTCTTGGATTTGACTTGTATCAACTAACGAGACTGACGCATAAGATAAATTTGTTTGGGTGCATACCGATGAGTATATGAGTGACATATGGTACACGAAACATATCTTCGTTCTTCTCCATTATTTTTGTGCACTCCTTGAAAGATAATTTAAAATAATTGACTACTGATCAGGTATTCACCGCCTATCTTAAGATAACTTAAAATGACTCTGAGATATATAGAAAAATATGTCTACATATGGAATGGTAGTGATCAACAGTCGTCTATTATATTTTTATTGGGTTTCTATATTTTCAACTTTGATATGAATATATTTTTATTGATATGAATATATTTTTATTAGGAATGGAATTTGGCGATATCCTTGCATAAAAATTAGGAAAATACAATTTTAACCATCAATGGGTCTGCCATGCGGTGGCCCGCGTCCGCGAGGCGGCAAGTTATTGGTCTCTCTGCTAACATGGGTCCACCTCCACTACCAGAATAAGTCGTTTTAGCGACGCCTAACACTACAAGAAAATGCATATTCTGCAACATAACCAATATGTAGCGGAAAGATGGATTTGTGTCGCAAAAGCCTTTCTGCGACATATCTCTCTGTGTCGCACACGTGTCGCTGTAACCTTGTCTGGGAAAGTATTTGGCGACATGAACATTGCATGTCGCAGAAAGTTACAACTTTTGGCGACATGTCATATTTTTTTAATAAAAATAACATTTGGCAACATGTTCTTGTGTGTCGCAGAAAGGTTATACATTAGCAACAAAACATTTGTCGCAGAAAGGTTATACATTGGCTACATAATCAAATGTCGCAAAAGCTAATGTAGGCCAATATAAGAACACTTCTAGCTACACAAATTGATGTCGCAAAATCTACTTTAGCCAAATATAATAACACTTTCTACTACACATTTGATGTCGCAAAAGCTAATTTATATTTTTATATTAATTTAACACAAGAAATAATTTTTTTCCATATATTTTAGACATATATAAAGCCTTATTTCAAAAATAACCTATGAACATTGAAAGTTTCATTCAAAGAACTTGAAATTAAAAAAACAAGAAGTTGTACACAACATGATATCCAACATAATGTCTTCAAACATCTCTTTATAAAATAATCCAATAATGAAATTTTTTGGCAACTTCAAGTAACACATTCAAGGAGAAACGTATTGTATTCCACAAATATACTATATTCCAGCTTGACCACTATCAAAAAAATAAAAATACATGAATTCAATCTATTCCCCAAAAATTAACTAACAATAGTTTATCTTTTCATTGCATACATTAGTTTATACAAAATAATGTTAGATCTCATGATAAGAACGTATTCCCAAAAAATGACTGGTTGTCCATGTAATCCTGCGAAAAATAAAAAAAATTGTAAGTAAGACAAAGTATATGCTAAAAGTATGACAAGTATCTATGAAGACTAAAGAAATATATGAACATATGTATTGTATTTTATTTCACACACAAAATAATTTTAGTAAAGAAAATGTTTAATGTAAACAGTAGAGATTAAAACCATATGTATTGTATTATCAACATTCTAATGTAAACGGTGGAGATCAAATCTAGTAAAGAAAATGTTTACACTATCTTTACCCCTGAATCATAAACAAAAAAAGTGTAGTAAAAATCCCTACCCTGTATCTTCCTCCATGTTCAAGTCATCATCATCCTCATCTATGTTCTGCATTATCGAGAATTACAATTGTTACATGAGATGCCAAAACAAAAACTTTTATAGAGAAAGAGGGATATTCCCAGTAGAAGTCGTTGCCTTTATTCAAATGAAGTACTTTCCTAGAAACCCTCAAGTGAATCCTCTCCACATTGATCCGACGAAAGTAACCTACAACTGATCATACACACAGCTTCTAGTTTCGTAATCAAGTAAGAAAATAAGATAAAACGGATATTAAATATTTGATCTTCCTCACAGTATTATGAATTTCCATAGTCACAAAATAATGATGTGTTTCACCATCATCATCCTGGTTGCCACCAATAGCAAACAATATAACATAAAAAATGGTCTTTATCAGTTAAAACTTGGATACCATTTGAGGGCTATAGGAAGGCAGGGTATATTTTTAATAGTTAGGGGGTGGGGCTGGCCCCATCAGGCAACGAATTGGGTCCTTCCTTTAGAGGATATTGATTTGATTTACTATTATACTATAGAGGACCGAAATCTTAAGAGATTGGGTGGAGAGTTCGTAGAAGTGCAGAGTTAGATTGTAGGAACTTTCCAGTAATCACTAAACCATTTCAGAGGAGCTTGAACTTAGAGATCAAGTGGTAGAGTTTTTACCTATAGAGTGTCGAGCCAGGTAGTGAGGTTGTTCTGGGTCCAAGCACTGAAAGACTCACTAAATCTTGCACATTTGGATTTCTTTTTAGGAGTTGCAATTAATGCTCTTATATATCACAGTTGAATTTTATCTTCCTTGCAATAAGTCACACCGAGTCTGAGCCATGATACCTTCCTAGCTAGAATAACTAACTGTATTTCCTCTTAATATGTTTTACATTTATTCATTATTTTGACATTTTTGACAAAATAAGTATTGCCTTTGATTTTGAATAAAGAAGTCAGTGTGCAGTGCATCTCAAAGTACCGTGCGAGAGCTTTAGTTGGAGAGAGTGTCTATAAGTAGAAATATAAAGGTAAAATGACAGAGAGATGAGGTATTTGCTAGCCATCAGGTGCAATATATGAAGGTGAATTACAAGAAGGTTTTCTACATGGCTCTGGTACTTTTTTCGGACTTGATGGTTCTGTGTAGGAAGGAACATGGAGGATGGATATAAAGCATGGTTTGGGAACCAAAACATATTCAAATTCAGATATTTATGAGGGTTTTTGTAAAGGAAAAAGGTATCGGCAAATTCACTTGGAGTAACAGAAATACATATATCCGAACGGGAAGACATGAAAATGAGTGGTAGAGGAGTTATGAAGTGGACGAATGGTGATTTATTTGATGGTTTTTTGTTTACTGGATTAGAACATGGGCCAGGTTGTTACAAGTCTGCAGACGGAACATACATTTTCGAAAAATGGAAAAAGGGGTTAAAGGATGGGTAGGGAAACTTTTATCCATCTAGAAGCAAGCTTCCTTGCCAATTCAAGGGTTGTGATTCCATTGTATATGATTATGGGTCTGAGAGCCTTTCCTCTGTATTGATGCAATCGGAAGATATTTTATACACAAAAATTAAAAAAAGACAGGCATGCATAGTAGAGCCTTGACAGATCATATCCATTATACACAGAAATATACTAAATTTTCTTTCACATTTTAATGATGCACAAGGCAGGCAGGTAGGTGTGTTGTTGTTTAATGTACATGACACATTTCTTCATATTTAAGTTTCTCCCAATTCTCAACTTTCTTTAGTTGAGTTCAACCTGAATTTTGAGTAGGGTCTTTATATGGATTATAGAGTGTGAACTTTTATGTCTCTCACAGATAAAATTATCGACAAACTTTATTAATTATAGAAACTAATTTGATATTACAACATAAGAGAGTATAATTTGACCATTGTTATGGCAAATAGTTAAGTTATAGTTTGATCCAACATGTCAAAAAGGTAAAAGAAAATATAGAATATAGATAATAATCATATTAGTTCAATCAAGGAACAAGAAAATGGTTTTTCAGAAGCACAGACCTTAACATGGAACTCCAATTTATGCTCATCAAGAGACTATTTGAGGCTTTGAACATGAGCCCACGCCTTCTACTCTATGTTCCTATACTCCATGACCTCCCTGTAAGGAAAATGTTGAGAAGGTAGCAGATAAATTATGTTGCAACAATATTTCAACTTTTCAACATGATTTTCCATCAAAGAATACAATTCAACTAATAAATAAAGCTAGAATACAGATTGTTGAGAGGGCAGTAAATTGAGAAATGTATACAAAAGCAATTCTTCTAAAGAAACCATTCATTTGTCAACACTAGATAACAGAATGGAAATAGTTCGCTTCGGTTATAGTATTATTATTTTCTAGGAAGTAAGGTCAGGCCAAAATGAGTGTCATGTATATATAACTTGACATTGAAAACTGATATATACATATATATATGGATACCACAACTGGGTCCATGCATCATGCCATATTAGGTTCTGGTGTCCGTGCTGTGCAAGAGTATTTTTTATGTGTTGCTATTTTCCTGTTCACTAGCTAAGTCACTGACATTTGCAAAGAAACATCAATAATTGAAGAACCTTCAACTTTCATTAAGAAACCAATCATTTTTTCAGCTGCATAATCATGTGATGCACATAATATGCAAATATTCAGTGTTAGTCAAATCCCAAAAAAAAAATTCTAAAACAACGTAAGGTCTGGTTTGTATAGGCAGAAAGTTTTCCCATTTTTATTGGTATGTTAAAGAAAAAAAATTCATATTAGGTGGCGGCCTTCCTACAGTCAATACTTCAAAGATGACAAAAAGCTATATACTAAAAGTACTAGAAATCTTAACATTATTTAAAACAACTCCATACACATAATAGTAAGACAGTGAAAAATGCACTTATATATGGCAGCTAATAACATATTAATATCCCTACAGAAAGACATTATATATGACAGCAACCAAGTCACAAGTGAGAGAGATTGATACATATGCCCGTTACTCGGATGGATACATTGAACACGTACATAGCATCATACCTACTAACACAGATAGAAAAATGATTGTATAAAATTAATAATAACCAAATTTGTTCTAAAATGGGTACCTAAAAACACTGTGGCACAAAACAACGTAGCAAAATAGCATAGCTCGTAGCATCATTTAATCCAAAATTATAGACCCATGGATGGCATCGAAAAAATGGCCATCATTAAAGGACAACTTAACTAAAATGTAGATGTAACACAAAACAGAAAACACTATGGCACAAAACCTATATCTAGAAGAGACTTAGAGACATAAGTTGTAAAATGACAATAAGAAAAATAAAAATATCAGCTATTCAGCTATATCATATATTTGGCAATGTCGAAATCAGGTGCACCTGGCATAAAATAAATTTGACAAATATGGGAATACTCGAAAATTTTGAGTGAATAATAAGCTCGTTATAATATTATATCACTTGATACATTTATGACGATAAAGTTGGGAGTATGTGGGAGAATGAGAAAGACAAAAGATTACTAATAATATAAACATAGAGAGGGCTCCGCCAGTGACCTTGGCAACAAGGAAGAGGGCGTATAAAAAGTATTAGAATTTTAATACTCCCAAAGTCTATCATGCCTTAATATATATAGGTACTAAACAGCAAGCATCAAAACGATAGGTACTCTTGAGCCAAATTCATCATGATTGCCATTTTTTCATGTCCTACTGTACTCATAATTCTTGGTTTAACATATTTGGATTTGATAATTTCCTAGTATATAATCGTAAGGATAATGCACAATTATGTTTTGACAAATGGAAGATTGCTAACAAACATCCTCGTTCTACTCCTCTGAATATCAGATATATCAACAATACCAAATGCACACAACTCCAACAGCAGAAAGTTCTAATAACATGCTAATGCCGTTTATCATGTTCATGTGGCAGTAGCTTGGCACATGAAGAGCTCCATGGTTAAGCTAATTGCAGCTTTCAAATATGGGTCAGAATCTGCCATTATTTGATTCCTAAAACCATGGATTAAGGTTTAAGAACATGACAACCTTATTTCTCCTGTTCATGTTTCCTGAGCTAAAATGACAGTTTTTATAGGCTGGCCCAAAAAAATAATCGTACCTCGACTAGGATAAATTATTTAGTGAACCGAGCTCACCATGCACATTGATTCTCTTCCACTTGATAGCATGAAAATGATTACATGTAGTGGCGGCCTAGAACAATTTTCCTCATCCCCATGCTGCAAAGTGGAGGAGAATCAAGGTACAGAGTTAGTCTCACTCACTGACTAATTTCTTATCGACAAGCTTCACTTGTCGTACAGTCCATGGCGTGTGCTATAGTAATCCTGCATGCCACGAACCCAAAGGTATGATCGATAGTCGTTGCAAGTAGTGTTACATAATAATTAAAATACATTACAATTATTTATAAAGACATTTTAAGTACCCTTAATATTACTTCTTCTTAACTCTCTGTGGCCATAATTCCACAAGCGCATCTTATATATTGTCAAAACCAGTAGGCAAAAGTAGGCAAAAACTACATTGAGAAAACATGTGCTGAAAAAAGAAGTCAGAAATTCAAGTCAATAAAAGTCAAACTAGAGATGATCATAGCCCTCATTAAAAGTTTCATCTGATCAGTATAAAACATAGGGAAACAAAAAATCAATATCAATGACCTAAAAGTTAACTCACGGGGATCCACCATGAGGTCCTTAAGCTTGGCTCAGCAGTTCCGCTTTCGATTTCCACTTCAACTCGTGGACCTTAATCAAAGCAGCATACATCCAAAAATACACACAAATTTCCAAAACAAAATTAAATTGATTTCTTTAAAAATAATTCTAATAGAGATGAATTTGGATTAATTAAAATAGAGTAGGTGCCCATTAGATTTTCCTTCTCCTTCTTTAAGGCTCTGATATAATAAAAATCCCTAAAATAGACAAATAAAGGAATGACCAGCGCCAGTTGCATCTGCCCTAATTAAAATTTTGAAGAGAGAGAGAGAGAGAGAGATTACCTAGGGCTCGCGTGGACGCCATCGAGGCAAAGAGGAGAGGATGAGCCGATGGCAAGCACTTTAGGGCTGGAGGACAACACTTTGGAGAATGAAAGAGAAAGAACCCAAATATATTTTAGATTAATTTTTTCTAATGTTATTATTCAGATTAAAAAGAAATATTTTCCTACATTGGAATATGTTGCCCAATACATAGCATTTTTCTACTTTTTCTACTACATGCGGTACATGTCGAAGAATATATAATATCTTTCTGGGATATGTGTATTTCATGTCCCTCTAGTATAATTTGTGTGGATTCTACGACATAATAAAACTCAAGTCGTCAATAGATTTAAAAAATTAATTTTTAGAGACATAAAAGATCCTATGTCACTAAAATATGTTACTAAAGATGCAATTTCTTGTAGTGCTTATTGTTGACGATGTAAAGAGGAAAGCTCTCATATGAAGATAGGAGGAGAGAACCCAGCGAGCGAGAACCAAGCTCGCTTGAGGAAAAGAGAATCATGCCGGAGCTAAATAACCCAAAATACTGTTCTTGATGTTTTTTTTCCAGGATTTTGTTTCATATTTTTTAAGGTGATTATTCAATTAACAAATTACAAAAATATAATTCCCTACATATGTTCATGTCGTCGAACATATAATATTTTTCTGCGACATGTACCATTCATGTCGCCAAACATATAGTGTCCTTCTGTGACATGTACCACATGTCGCAGAACAAATAGTGTCTTTCCGCGACATGTATCACATGTCGCAGAACATTTAGTGTCTTTCAGCGACATGTGGATGTCGTAATATGTAGAAATTTTTTGGCAGGAATAGTATTTCGTTTCCTTCCAGTAAAATTTATGTGGATTCTGCGACATACTAGAACTCATGTCGCCAATACATGTAAAAAAAATAGCTTTTAGAGACATAAAAGGTCCTATGTCGCTAAAAGATGTTGCTAAAAATACAATTTCTTGTAGTGTAAAGACGTCGCTAAAACGACAAATTTCGTCGCTAAAAATATTTACCGACGCAATTACCGACGTTTTGGACTAGTCGCGGAAACGTAAGTCGCTGATCTTTAAAACGTCGCCAAACGTCGCAAGTACCGATGTTTACCGACGTATATATACGTCGGTATATTACCGACGTCTACCGTCGTGTCGTCGGTGGATTACCGACGTTTACCGACGTATATATACGTCGGTATATTACCGACGTCTACCGTCGTATCGTCGGTGGTTTAGCGACGTGTTTAAAGTCGCTACACGTCAGTAAAATCCTGGGAATTTATCGACGTTTACCGTCGTTTAAAATGTCACTAAATGTCGGTAATTCCTGGGATTATTACCGACGTTCACCGACGTTTACCGACGTTCTCCGACGTATATGGACGTCGGTAAACGTCGGTACCCTGGAAAATTTTGCAGATTTACCGACGTTTATCGACGCAGACGTACGTCGGTGGACGTCGGTAAACGTCGCTAAATCTGCAAAAAAAATAAAAAAAATAAAATACAAAATGTCCTTTTCTCCCTGTACTTTAAAAAGATAACCATAACCAACAGGAATGAACACTCAATAACACACACCATATACACACACACACACCATATAACCAACAGGAATGAACACTCAATAACACACACTATAACCAACAGTCCACATTCCCTGTTTTGCTGAACACATGCCATATACACACACACCCATGTGAATGACACACAATCACACACACACTATTTTTCCTCACTTTACACAGGTTTCAGTTCCTACATACACAGGTTTCAGTCACTCCTACACACACACACTCACTCTCTATCACACACTTGTCACTCTCCCTTTACCTCACTCTTTCTAACTCTCTATCTTTCTATCTTCCTATGTATATATATATATAATGTAATGTATATAAATATGTATGTGTATGTAATATGCATCTAAGTATATTATGTATATATGTAGGTATCCTATATATTATATTATGTGTGTGTACCATTATATATATATTATATATATGTATGTGTGGTATACATATAGGTAGCCTATATGTATATATATATATGTATGTAATATGTGATTTCCATGTGTAGGCCTAGATGCAATAATAGGTTGTGTGATGTTAGTTTTGACTTTATATTGTATAGGTTGTATGGGCTTGATATACTAGCATAGGCTAGTTTAGCCTTGATTAGACTAATATAGACTTGTTAGGACTTAGAACGATTGTTAAACCTAGTTAACATAACCTAGACTTGTTTAGACCTAGAATGACTTGTTTGACCTAATTTAGACTTGTTGGACCTAGTTTGACCATAGTTGACCTAGTTTGACTTCTAGGGTTGACCAGAGTTGACTTTGGCCTAGATTGACTTCTAAACGTAAACCACAGAAGCACATTAACATCCAATTGAAACGAATAATAACATAAACAACAGTATAATACAATGTAGCAGGCAACAAATAGAATGGGATCCAACAAATAGATTAGGATCCAACAAATAGAATAGGCACAACCAACAAGTATCCAAATAACCAAGTCTACACCAAATAATAAAGTCTACAATCAAATAACCAAAGTCTACACCAAATAACAAAGTCTACAACCAAATAACCAACGTCTACACACAACCAACTAGGGATCTGGTGCAGGAGGGGCACCGCCGCGACAAAGGGATAAGAACAACTCATACTCCTCAAGTAAAATCGATACCGATGGAGCAGACAGTGACATCGGTGGAGTCGGTGTCGAAGAAGAAGGCGGTGGAGGCGGCGGAGTCGACGACGATGAAGGCGCACCCGGAGGACCAGCACGCTCCAACGCTGTAAGTCGCTGGTGGTATGAATCCATGATAGATAACATTCTATCACTGCTCTGGACCATCGAATCCTGCGTCAATCTCAGCCTCTCGGCCATGGTCACCTGTCCTGTCCGCAGCTCCGTCACCGTGAGCTCTAACCCTCTAATGCTGCGCTCTGTCCTCTCAGTCGTCTCCATGAGCTCCATAATGCCGCGGTCGAGCGCATCCAATCGTGCTAGCAGCGCAGGATCGTCTGTAGGGTGCTGAGACTGCTCCTCGATCCGTCGTAGCAGGTCGTCACGGAGAGACTCCATCATCTTGTGGACTCGGACAGACTCCTGGGACGACTGTGGACCATGCACACTAGCAGAAGATGCCCTAGAGGACTGGGTCACAACTAGGGCGCCATAGGATCCCGTACCGTAGTACGTACCCTTACGGAGTCCACCAGCGGCGGTCATCTACAGCTCGTCCGTCGATGGAGCTTGAGTGGGCTACGAGGAAGTACCGGCCTCTCCTGCATCAGGTGCACTAGCAGCCGTCCGTTCCCGCAGCCTCTGATACTCGGCCTAGAAAGTATGGATGATACTTAATAATTTCTAATTTCTAATTAATGTACTTATTATTACTAACTACATAAATATTTATTTGGATCATATTTACTAAGTTATATTAAAATTGACACGAAGTATTAAATTAAGATAACATATTGTAATACTTACATAGGTCTGCTCGGCCCTCTCGTCAATAAGGTCTTCGCCCTTCCGATGGGTGGCCAGGAAGACGGTCACCATGTCGGCGTTACCGACCTTCCTTACCTGTAATTAAATATATTATCTTGGTAATAATTTATCGGTTTTGCATTAAAATAATATTTCTAAAAGAGAAAGACATACCAGACGACGAAAATATTTCGTCATCAAAATCGACCCACCGTACCACTTCGAGGCATGTTGCCTAGCCGCCTTGGCCTTCTCCGACTTCTTCTTGTACCTTGGCTCGTCGAATCGAGCCTTCATCGCATTCCACTGATCAGGGGTGATCCAACCTTGGTTCGACTTTCCGGCACGATCACGATCCTTCTGATCATTAATAGCGTCGTGGATCAGCTTGGCAGCGACGGTAGGAAACATCCCCTCGATAAGCTCGGCCCGGTGTGGTGGATAGAAAAACATATCCTAGAAGAGCGCAAACCAAATATTTATCAGTTATATATAATATGCAAAAATTATATGATTCATGTTAAAAGCAAATATATTTTAACCTTGAAGTGCGCAAACCAGAAGGCCTTCCTCTCGTCCGGAGCATCATAGTAGTTAATCCAAACACCACCATAATTATGCCTCAGCATATGGCCTAGACGTCTTTGTACCTCTGGGGGACGATATCTATACAGACATATTATTTTCATGAAAAAAGTTAATTTATGATAAATAAAAATTATAAACCAAAATACCTACTTTGTACCGTCGGCCCAGATCTCCGTCCTCCTCTCATCCGGAGGTACGCACGCATCATATGCATGATGCTGGTCAACCGTCGGCGCAGTCGCCTCGGCCGTCGACGTAGTCGCCTCGGCCGTCGGTGCAGCCTCCGCCATCTGCTCATCCGTCTCCATCGTCGTATCAGCAGCAGGAACGCTAGACGGGCGAGCACTCTCAACAGGCCTAGAACTACTTGTCCCAGGAGATATGCCATGTGACATCGTCCCAGCAGGCCCAGCTACTGTCCGATATGGAGGAGTAATCGGCGACGAGGATCCAGAGCCGGTACCAGTAGGAGGTACCGAAGGAAAACTCCGTCCTCTAGCAGTACCTGTAGGAAGTACCGGAGGATCATGACCTCGTCGTCCCCCTCGAAACGATCCGCGATGACCTGTCATACCTGATAACAGCATATGATAATACAACAAATAATAGAGACTAGAAATATGAAAGTACAACAAATAATAGAGACTAGAAATATGAAAGTACAATAAAGACAAGATAATAACCAAGACAACATATGATGATACATTCTATAATAAACATCTAAGTCCAGATAATATATTCTAGAAGAAACATCTAAGTTCAGATAAGTATATCTCTCTCAATCATCTTCAGAATAATCATCTTGTTCGTCTTCCTCGACCTCATCTTCCTCTTCCTCCTCATCTTCACTTTCATCTTCGCCTCGTCGGCTTCGTCTTCCTCTTCGGATAATTCTACATCTTCTATATTATGTGTCGTGTAATGCATAACTTTTATGGAGTCTACATCGACAATATTGGTTACAAGAGGTAGCTCGTCCTCCTGGTAAGCTTTTTCGTCAACATCAAAAGTATCTCTAGCTTTAGTCTTACATACTTTCCACCAGTTAGACTTCGTTGCTCCCCGTCTCGGATAAGCTGTGAAGTACACGAGCTGAGTTTGAGTTGCTAGGACAAACGGTTCGTAGCCTTGATATCTACGCTTGTAGTTTATATCCACAAGACCATGCTTGTCAATTTCCTAACCTTGATTTTCAATTGGATCGAACCATTCACACTTGAACAACACGATCTTTGCAGGTTCTCTGCCATTATTATATGACAACTCCATAATCTCTCGCAAGATGCCAAAGAAATCATTTCCTGGATCGACGTCTTTGTAGTTCGAAGACTTGATACACAAACAACTATTTTTCGTGGAATCAAGATCTAGGAAGCTGTCTCTGATCGGAGCATTTGTTGACTTGAACCGAAAGCCATTGACACAGTAACTTGGCCATATTTTAACAAAAGTAATTGGTCCCTTGGCAAGAGTTCTAATTAATTCAATATCGGATGAAATTAGACGATCGATCTGAATATCAAAGAAGAGATAATAAGTTATTTATTGCGTAGTTGCATTAGAAGAGGCCAGTAATTACCGAGCTACTTACATATTCGCTCAACCAAGAAGGAAAATGACGTCTCATTTCTTGTTCTAATGCTTCGTTTGTTAGCTAGGGTCTAGCCAGCCTCAACTCATCATTATATGTGCTGGAAAACAACGAAGCAACCGCCGATTAGTACAATAATATTAGCTTATACTATTACATTGAGATGATGTAAACTCATCATCCTGAGTTACTTACCCCTCTAGCTTCTCCACTTCATCCTCGTCGCAATTGAGTAATACATACAACTGAGCAGCCCTTAGCTCTTCGTCATTCAAATATCTCTTCTTCATTTTCCCCGAAGGCTTTCCGGACGCATTGAATACTTTCAGTATTCCATCATTAAATTCTTGATATCCGTCGTCGTTTCTCGGAGCCCTCGTTCTATTCGTAGCAACATGAGGTTTGAAATAGAAGGAGCAAAAATTTGTAATCTTATCGAGAATATAGGCTTCACAAATAGAACCCTCGACCCGAGCCTTATTTTTCACCTTTTTTTTTAGGTGATTCAAATATCGCTCGAACGGGTACATTCATCGATATTCGACGGGTCCACCAACACGTGTCTCGTAGGAAAGATGAATCGACAAGTGCTCCATAGAGTCAAAGAATCCAGGAGGGAACATTCTCTCTAGCTTGTACAGTGTTACCGCAATGTCCTTCTCTTGCTTTTCTAGACAATCAACGAGCAATTTCTTAGAACAAAGGTCCCTGAAGAATATGCTAAGCTCCGTCAATGGATCCCAAACTGCCTGCGGTAAGAATTCCTAAAATGCAATCGAAATTAACCGCTCCATGAATACGTGACAATCATGGCTCTTCATACTTGTCAGTTTGTTCTCCTTGAAGTTGATGCATCTTCTCAAGTTCGAAACATATCCATCTGAAAATTTCAGACCTTGAATCCACCTACAAAGTCTCACTTTATTCTCCTTCTCCAGTGAGAAAATTGCCTTAGGCTGCTTCAACTTTCCATTCCCGTCCTCTATCAAATGCAATGCAGGACGTCTACATATTTCTTCCAAGTCCAATCTAGCCTTTGGATTGTCTTTTGTCTTCCCCTTTACGTCCATTACAGCATTAATTATGTTGTCAAACACATTCTTCTCGATATGTATGACATCAAGGTTATGTCTAATCAGATTGGTGCTCCAATATGGAAGATCCCAGAATATACTCCTCTTCGTCCATTTATGAGTGCGACCAAATCCGTCACACTTGTAGCCCGTAGCAGGCTGCTCAATAGCTCTTGGTAAATCTTTTACCTCTTTCCATATCGTATATCCGGACCACCTTGGCGGGGGATTAGCCTTCCCCACAACGCCAGCACGAAAAGCATTCCTGTTCCTCCGGTACGGATGATCCTTCGGTAGAAATTATCGATGACAATCGAAGAAGCACGGTTTACCTCCGTGTTTCAAACGAAAAGCCTTAGTGCTGTCCATGCAATATGGACATGAAAGACGACCATGCGTGCTCCATCCAGATAACATTCCATAGGCCGAGAAGTTGTTGATGGTCCACATAAGTGCTGCCCACATCTGGAAATTTTGTTTTCTAGATACATCGTACGTGTTGGAACCTACTTCCCACAGCTGATTCAACTCATCAATCAACGGCTATAAATACACATCGATGTTCCTTTTCGGATTGTTCGGACCTGGGATAATAACGGTGAGGAACATATACGGAGTCTTCATGCACATCCAAGGTGGTAGATTGTACGGGGTGACGATCACAGGCCAACACGAATACTGGGATCCCGAAAGTCCGAATCGGGTAAAACCGTCGGAGCAGAGACCCAATCTGACATTACGCGGATCAGAAGCAAAATCTGGATACTCTCGATCAAAGTGCTTCCATATTTCTCCATCAGATGGGTGATCCAACACTCCTTCGGTATGTTTTCGCTTATGCCAACTCATATTTTCTACAGTTTCCTTCACCATAAACAACCGCTGCAACCGCGGCGTCAACAGCAAGTAGTGCATCGAAGAGGTAGGCTTCCTGGTACCGACAGACTTTCCTCTACCATATGCCTTGTAGCGATCGACACCATAAAATCTGCAGGCGTCTTCATCCTTGTCGTCTTTGTAGTACAATATGCACCCGTTACAACAGGCATCGATTTTTTCGTATCCCATCCAGAGCGATCTAACCATCCTCTTAGACCGGTAGAAGTCTTTAGGCAACTTCACACCCTCAGACAATATTTCTATAAGCAACTCCATAAGATGGTTGTAGCAATCTTGCGACATGTTAAAATCGGACTTGATGCTCAACAATCTTGTAACCACCTCCAACGGTGAATGATCCTCACAACCAGAATATAATGGAGTCCTTGCATTCTCCAGCAACTCCATGAACTGTGCAGCATCGGGGTTCGGTGCCTCCTCAGGTGCATCATGATCATCCGGATCGAAACTAGGCCCGACAGCGTCAAAAACTATGTTCACCAACCCATCGTCGTAAGGAGCGTTGTTGTGGACATCCATATAAGGCTCGTACTCCGATGCTAAAGACACAAGTTCTCCGTGCTCGCTCCACAGATAGTAATTCGGCATGAAATCCTTCGAGTATAAATGATACGTGATATCCACTTCTGGATGATGTTTCAAGTTGCGACATCTCACACATGGACACTTAATTTTGGTACCGTCCATGTACTGAGGGAACGCCTTAGCAAACTGCAGGAACTGGTGTACACCCTCTATGAATTTATCCCGCACACCGCACATGTCATCAGGATGACGGTTGTACATCCATGAACGATGTCGCAGATAGTAATTCAGCTCCATATCTATTTGAGGATAATTCTGTAAGATAGATACATGCACATCGTTTAAACACTTGTAAAAGTAATCATGATACAACAAGTGGTAATAGATATGATGTATCCTATGTAGTTTCTTTCCCTCTCTTTACTATGAACCTTGGTTAACATTAATATTTCCACCCTTCTCTAGGGTGAGGTTGAGGTAGATATCCTATGATGCGGAATAGTCGACTGAATGACCCGAATGAGAAGGAAGGAAGTAGGGAGGCTCACTCTATACACTCTAGGATTGACTTATTTCGTCGTTGATTCGACTTATTTTGGTAGTGTAAAATGTCAACAATATCCGATACGGTACCTCGAAGACCTAAATATAGAATATTAATGTCAATACACTAGGACAACTGGGTCAATACCTTGCCAAACGTGGTCAAACTAGGTCACACCTCGGTTTTTAGGGCCATACGTTGCCTTACCAAGGTATTCTAGTCTATACTAGGCTAATACCCTATGTATTTGCCCTACCAATATCCTATTCACATAGGTAAAACCATTACTATGGCCTATTTACCTAATTACCTATACACTAGCCTATCCTTAACTATAGTAAAAACCAATACCGAAACTCAATACCCCATACACTACAACATAGGTATCTCCCATACCCATGTGTCAACCCATTACCTAAACCTATAGGCTTCCTAAACCTATATATTACCTAGTCACTCTAGGTAAAGCCATTACCTATACTCATAGGTAAAACAATTCCTATCTTGAAGTTACCTATACTTATTGTCCTAGTCCTCATCTATACACATTATCCTAAGGCCTCGTTTGGTTCACCGATTTAAGGAACTAGGAAAGGAAAGTTGTTCCTTTCCTTTGTTTGGTAACCATAAACTTGAGAATCAATTTCCTCACAAGGGGAAAAATTGGAGGGAATATGGTTCCACTCATGACCCATGGGATTCATTTTTCCTCCTCCTTTTCCAACATTTATTACAAAAGTAACCATGTGTTATTGCTTATTTTACCATTAATGCTTATTTTACCATTGTTATATTTTTGCTTCCCTTTCCTACACCAACCAAACAACGGAAAGGAAATGTGACAGGAGTCCTACTTTCCGATTCCCATGAAAAATACAAAGGAATACATTTCCTTTCCGTGAACCAAACGAGGCCTAATAGTGTCAAAGTGTCCACGTATTGTCAAAGTGTCAAAGTGTCACAATGTGTGTCAAAGTGTCCACTTGTGTGTCAAAGTGTCCACGTGTGTGTCAAAGGGTCGTGTCTGTGTCGCATCAGAGAAAGGGAGATAAGGTTAGGGTTTACCGACACAGCGTTGGGGTTGGGTCGGGGTCGCCGGGGCTGGAGCAGCGGCGGAGGAGACTGGTCAGGTGGTCGTCGGAGGGAGTGAGTCGTCGGAGGAATGGGGTCGTCGGGCAGGGGGTCGCCGTGGGCAAGGGTAAGGGGAAGAGCGGGAGATTAGAAAATTTTGGGTGAAAAAATGAAAAATCGATCGGACCAGAACCCTATATGAAATGTTTTAGCGACGTCAGTTAAAGACGTCGCTAACCGTCGCTATTTATTAAAACCTGGCGACGTCGTAAAAGTGGCGTCGCGAAACGTCGCTGAATAAAAAAAACAGTGACGTTTTGCGACTACAATGCGACATCAGTTGTCCAAAATATAATTTGTGTCGCTAACTGTCGCTCAAACGTCGCTAATAGTGACGTTCAGCGACGTATATATAAAACGTCGCTAAAAGCACAAAACTTAGCTACGTATTTATCTGGAGTCGCTAATTTCGTCGCCATTATGACTTATTTTGGTAGTGTTCGGACCGGGGATTCAATATCGACGTGCTGCATGGCCGGAGGCTAGTACAGACCAGCTCCGCGGCGGTCAAAATAGCTGCACCGTAAAAATTAGTAGGTACCCAGACATTTCTTGTCTTAGAAAACTGCTAGTTGAGTGAACCATGTACTCTTCACTCGTTTGTTGTTTAGGGACCATTTAGCAGCTTCAATCATTAGATTGCTCGTGCTCCATCCCAAATTTTGTTGGCACACACACTGTCATGTCCTTGATTTCTTTCCTCACTGGTCATTCAATAAAATACAATACATTACAATTCTCATCATTATTTGTAGGTGTTAGGCTCTACTACACCTAGGACCATGTTAGGCTCATGTTTGTACTAAATTGTTGATTTAGTCAGCTCGTAACACAGTTATGATTAGCGTATAACTGTTCATGGATATCTATTAATTAAGAACGAAACACATTATTGCACATGGAATGTATGATTATACCTACTAACGATTATGTTTTTCGAAATAAGTGTGTCCAGATAATGAGAGATATATATCTAGTTTTTCTTCGCCACTGAAGTTTTCATTACCGAGCAAATGAGAGACTTAAAATTCTTATCGGGATTGGCAGTATTTTCGATTTTGTACCGAGAATCAAATCCAACCTGATCAAATAAGATACTGAAAAATGCTACTACTACAGTTATTTTTTTATAATTTTTTTATAATTATCTACGTGACAGTTGTTAAATGGATTTTTTTTTTTCATGTGGAATAGGAAGGGGGTGAGGACCCAATCAATATTAAGTAGCACATTGGAATTTTAGTAGTGCAATTGACATATATACTATTAAACTATGTTTGTCTCTCATGATTGTTGGGTCTCAGTGCAAGAAAGATTTAGTAGGATGACAAATTATTCAATCTCAGGAAAATGGTTGCTTTGTAATGTGGTCCATACGAATGAAAAAAAAAAAATGCTCTTTGTCGTTGCAATGATCATTATGCTTCAATTGGTTTTGCTCAAATCAACCCACTCCCTTCCATCACTACCTTTTTGTTTGTGTGCTTGTGTTCTAATAACAAATTGGAAAGTGTGGTCCTTAGCAAGCCATCCAACAACTTTTAGCATATCACCATATATTCCATGATCTATTTTTTTTTAAGAGATTCCATGATATTCTCTCTAACGTATATCTATTTAATGGCTGAAGTTTGAGAATAGACGTATTTTAGGGACGAGTACGGTAGTCATGAGGACCAAAAATTTGAAGGGAACTGAACTTAAAATTGTCCCTGATAGTAACCATTTTAAACCTAACGGAGCCTGTGAAAACGTGTTTTAAGATATTCGATGGGGGTGATGCTTTATCAAAGAGCCAAAAGGAAACCACGTAACTTAGGTTTAAAGAGTACAAAGGTTAAGGGAGCTATAATAATTAATGAAGGATAATACAAGTTTTGACAGTAATAAAAAAATAAGCCTTCTAAAATTTTGACAGTCTTAGTATTAAATTTTTTTTTTTTTTTTTAAATGACAGTCCTTGATTTGCATAAGACTATCAAAAATGTGTTAGTCCTAATAATTCAAAAATTTTAAAATAGCGATAAAAAAAATTATAAAAAAATGGGTGTGGCGAAAAAAGTTTGGAAGATATGAAAATTAACAAGATAGTTTTCGCCGGACGATTTGGCATAAATAGGACATGGGCGGTTGGGTGGTTTGGAGGCCAATTTAACTGCAGTGGTTGGTTTGGGTTGATTTGCTAAGGATTCGCACACGTCAAAGCGCACATGCCAAAAGTGCACGAAGGTGGCCTCAAGGAGGGAAACTATCACTGTTGTGGACACAAACACCAACAAGTTTTGTTTTAAATAAAATCATACATTTATGAATTCTTGATTTGTATTCAGGCTATCCAACTAAACCAAACCAAGAAAAGCAACAACAAAAAAAAACTCAAAACAAAACCAAGCAAAACTCGCAACAAACTCACATTGAAATTAAGCAAGCTAGTGAATCAAGCTAGGGTTTATAACAAAATCGGCTCCTACAAACCTAAAAAGTTGTAATTATTCATAAAGAAGAGTTGGTGTTTTTGCCTTTAGACTAGGAAAGATAGTCCCACATCGACTACACCAAATGGTGAGTATCTCAATATAATGCGTTGCTTATGTTGAGGTGTGCACATGAGGTGTGGTGGGGCACAAGTGTGTGCCATGTGGGAGTATTTTCCTAAAGGAGAAAAGAATTAATTGCAACAAGTATGCAAGTTGATTTTTGTTGTTCAGACTCGGACTCAGACACGGACTCCAGGATGTCTCGTGCATGCACGAGAGTGCTCGGGGGGTAGGCTTGGACTGGCACATGACTATGCTGATCGTGGGATGATTTAAAATATCAAACTCCTTTTTTGAGTATTGGTATTTTAGTCCCACATCGGATAGAAGAAAATGTGAAGTCTCACTCCACTCTATAAATAAAGCCCCTTGGCCTCCTTTGAAAGCTGCACCAAAAAAAAGAGGTAAGGAGTCTGTAAAGTTCAGAAAGCCCGTTCAAGTCACAAAAAGTTGACTGACGAGCGTTCTAGAAGTTCTCTAAGAACTTGCTGGTTCCTGGAAGCGGATCGTATAAAGGCAAATATTTCTTTGAGCAACGGTGACCTGATCACCCCAGTAAAGCTGTCTTTCTCTTTCTTCTTTCCTTTTCCTCTGATCTAATCAGAAACCACTTGTGATTCTCTGATCTAATCAGAAACCACTTGTGGGCTTTCATCGCTGTTGCTACAAAATTCATTTATGCCTTCTTCGAAGTGTTACATTTGATTTCGTCTTTTTGAATCCTCCGGGATCTCGGTTGGGCACCTTCCTCGAAGTGTTGCCAAATCACTCTGTCGACTCACGTTCTTTCATCTAAGATCTGTTTCGGAAATAACAATCTCAAAGCAAGATTAGATCTAATGGAGAACAACCGGACAAACCTTCTCGACACAAGTTTTAACAAACTTGAGAAGTTTGACGGGGAGCATTACAACGTCTAGAAGAGAAAGGTCAGCCTTAATCTTCAACTCGTGAGCGTTGACTACGTGTTGACAGATCCTGAGCCTTTAATTCCAGAAGGTAAAAATGCTCGAAGGGTCGCTGAGGCCTCTGCTCTGCAATCCAAGTGGAGGAAAGATAACAACCTTTACAAGTTGCTTATCTTAAACTCTATGGAGGACTCTCTAGCAGAGTCATATAGCAAGACAGTCCATGCTAAGGACGTTTGGGAGTCTGTAGAGAACCTCTACAAGGCAGATGAGAACATGAACAAGATCCACGTGACCGAAAAAGTTTGAAAAATGTGATTTGAGAACGACAAGACGATGTTGCCTCAAGTCAAAGAATTTTTCAAGTTACGTCAGAAACTTGAGGATGACGGCATGCCCTTGGTCGATACATTGGTCGTCGGGGTCATTGTCACCAAGCTCCCACCTGGGTAGAGCAATCTCATCGTGGACATGCACCGCAAGAAGATGGAGGTGGATCTTAAACGCCTCTTGTGCTGGATTCTTGTTGAAGATGAGCTAAGGACTCTCACCAGCTGAAGGTGAAGTCAGCTCTATTCAAGCCAAAGCCTAAGGGTGATGGAGCTTGCTTCAACTGTGGTAAGAAGGGCCAAGCTCAAACCACAATAGTAGGTATGGCTAAACTTTATTATTTTGATTACTTAACTTGGTTGCTATTATTGCACAGGTTGAGTTATCAAGCGTGGTAGCTAACTAGTGGTCGGACACTAGTGCATCCGACCATGTGTGCTCTCGAAGGAGCTGTTCACCGAGGACGAGCCTTGTTATGATGAAGGTCTCGATAGCGAACATGTACCTTATAGAATATCTGAAGATCGAGACAGTGGATATGAACCACCGACAAGGACACTGGAATGCATATTACACATACCAGAGATTTCCGAAGCTCTGATCTCAGGAAGTCTGTTGTCTGATATACACTTGAAAGATGGACATTCGTACTAGCCAGATGGTAATTTCTTGGCGAGGAACATGCTTCGAAAAGATGTTCGGTACTGAAGGGATGTTCGAACTTATGTTGATAGCGATGAAATAACTTTATTGAATGGACTAAGAGTTGTTCTATGATAGAAGCAGACTCAAGATGTGCTACCTGGGCCTTATCTTCAGAATGTGGGGGTAAGAAGGTGGAGGGTTTTAAGGTCTATACAGATACAAGACTGTAAGGAAGCTACGCAGACGATTGAACTAAAGTACTGATAATCTGGAGTTAGTACACTCAGATATTAGTGACTTTTATCAATTCTCCACAAAGGTCGGTTCGAAGTGTTTCTCGAAATGCACGTTCGAATGTCTTCTCAAGTCAAAGGATGAAGCATTCGAAAAGTTCAAGGACTTCAGGTTGAAGCTGAATATTAAATCGGTCTACAACTACACAGAAGGGATCATGGCGGAGAGTGTCATTTTTTGCTATGAAATGACTACTCTGTATATACACTCAGGTTTGATCAAGACGGAGAGTATCATTTTTTGGATTCGTATCGTTCTGTTATGAACATGAAATTGGCTATGAAATGACTGCTCCGTAGTATAAGTAATCCATGGAGTGTCAAAAAGGAAGATCAGGATGCTATCAAAGATGTTGATATCTATACTGCAGATCTTCCAATATGCTTCTGGGGATATATTGCGTGTACGGCTATATTTGTTGCTGAATAAAGTACCGTTCATATACCTGACTATGATTCTCGTCAACACTGGTTCAAGGTTAGACCTAACTTGAATATCATTCAAGTGTGGGGGTGTCTGGTATACGTGAAGCTTTCGGATATCAAGATTCAGAAGTCAGGGACGAAGACCAAGAAGACAATATTTTTAGAATTAGCTGTTGTAAGCTATGCTCGGAGATCACTTGATATTGTATCAATCATATCATTAAGTCTCGCGAGGCAGAATTCTTTGAAGACAAAATTGCTAGGGATAAGAACATTATTTTTGCGGATGTTCCGAAGAATATTGTTGGTACCGAAGGAGCAAGTACTTTCAAAGATGTAGTAGTCCAGAAGGTGGTTGTCATTGATGACAACACTTGTACCAGTATTCGCTAAGCAGTAAGCAAAGCGAGTGAGAAGGATGAAAGATTTTGGAGATAAACTTTATAATCCATCACGTGGAGGCTGATGAGGTGATGAAGTCCAGAGATGCAATCTTCTGGAGGAAAGAGTCAATGAAAAGGTTGACTCTGTAATATCCAAGTATAAGTGGATGTTAGTTAATCTGCCTGAAGGAGCTAAATCTATTGAATCTTCGAGAAGAAAAATACGAAAGCTGAAGGAACTGAAGATGAGTTCAAGGCTAGAGGATTTGCTCAAGAATAGAAGATTGATGAAGTTGACGCATATGCTCTACTAGCTAAGATGTCAACTATCAGGATAACGATGGCCGTGGCTGCTATTCATAAGCTGTTCTATTATCAGATGGATGTCAAGACAGTAGTTTTGGATAGAGAAATAACAGAAGAGATTCACATACAATAGCCAGATAGATTTGTCCTTCAAGGTATTGAAGACAATATCTGCAAGTTGGTGAATTCTAGATACAATTTGAAGTACACTTCCAAGCTGTGGCTCGAAAAGTTTGACCAGGTTATTAGGTCAATAGGCTACAGTGTCAGCGAGACTGTTAAAGTACATTTACACAAAGTTTGCTGAAGAGAGAGGAGTCATCGTTTGTCTCTATGTGGACATCATAATGATGTATCACTAGAACAAAGATGTTCCTCACGTCCAGATTCAGTATGAAGTACATGGAGATACAGATGTCATCCTGGGGATTTAAATAATCCAAACGGAAGTTGAGCTTGCCCTGTCATAAGCTCACTATATTAAAAGTTGCTTACATACTATGGATATTAGGATCTTCCATGGATCGATACTCCTTATAGGTGTGATCAAAGGTTTAAAGCCAAATACTGGAGAAGCGTCAGACAGTTGGTGTACTCGAATATCATTTAGAGTTTGATGTAGGCGACAAGTACTGTTAGATGTTGTGACCTAGGACAGCGTTCTACCGTCGACACTGCGGCATAGGCTGGACGTACCCACTTCTCGTGCCCTTACTCTAGGGTACAGATCGTGACAAGTACCACCAGGCCTGACATATCTTTTGTTGTAAGCATGATGAGTCGATTCATGAGCAAGCCATGCATTGATATTTGGAAAGCTGTGAAGAGGGTAATTGGATATCTCTCAGGGACTCAGAAAGATGCACTACATCGGTTACCATGCAGGGGTAGAAGGCTTTAGTGATGCCAGTCAGTGCTCAAAAGGAGAGAAAGAAGAGGCTATATATTCCAAATAGATAAGGCTGCTATATCGAGAAAGTCAAAAAAGTTGATCCATGGGTAATGGTGCTATATCGAAGAAGTCGAAAAAGCAGACATTTCTCTCACTATGGGATCTGAGTTCTGTTAGCTGCAGTAGATGAAGCAAAATTACTTTGGGAGCTCAGAAAGGATCTTTCTGTGGTTGGTACGCAAATTCGGGTGATGTCGATGTATTACGACAACATGACATGATCTTCCTATGGGTGGTACGCATATTCAGGCAGTGCCAAATTATTGCGATAACCAGGCTACTGCAGCAGTGGCATCAAATGACCTCTTCAATGGCAAGAAGAGGACTGTGGGATTAAGGCACAGGTCGGTGAATGATCTTATTAAAAGAGGACTCATTGCAGTGGTGGATGTTAGGAGCTAGAAGAATCTGGAAGATCCGTTCATTAAATGTCTTAAGCGCCAGCTGGTCGAGGACTCAGCAAGAAAAATAGGCTTGAAGACGTTCTGTTATTGTGTCTCTGTAATCCTACCATAAAGTTTTATGCTATTAGTTCAAAAAGAAATCTACTAGGCATTTAGTTTTTGGTTCAAGGGAGGACCATTGACTGGAAGAATATCAGGAACAGTAGATAAACCTTTGGAATTACAGGGTCACTGACCCATAGTGACTGTTAATAGTGGGTAATCCTTGGGAAATATGGGGTTACGAACCCAGAACCACTGTTGTCTACTGTTTGTTCTTTATATAGAACAAAGTCCTGTGAGAGGATGACTTGAAAGCCTTAATGAGTTCTTAGGCATTTGGGATGTCCGACGTGCTTTAAAAGAAGCATGGGTAGCACAACACTACAAAGGAGCGTAGTACTCCATGCTACAGTGGGGTAACACCACATGAGGTACCTAGTGAGGGTAAAGCCTAGGCTTCGGGCCAAGTCACAATGGCGTAACATCGCACATAGGCAAGAGGGCCTAAAGCTGTAGAATGAAGAGTGATAAGCAGCACTACAAAGAGGCTGGGCCTCATGTTACAGTAGTATCATACCACATGAGGCAGTATCTCAGCTTTGTAAGCCATATCACAGTGACGTAACACCGCAAGAAAGCGAAAGGCTTCATGCTGGGTAGTTTGGCACTACAAAGAGGCTGGGCCTCATGCTACAGTGGTATGATACCACATAAGACATTATCTCGACTTCGGGTCATGTCATAGTGGCGTAGCACCGAAGAAAGCGAAAGGCTTCATGCCAAGACTCTTTAAAAGAATGTACAGATAGAGATGTAGGTCGTCTCTTGAGAAAAACTTTGTAGACACCCAATATACATATACCGAAACCAGGCTGGCACAAGGTCTTTAATGTGCAACCAGAAGCACAGTTGATGTCATTATGTGAGTGGGAAGAATTGCAGTTATGGTGCAGAATTCAAGACTTAGTCCATTCTTGTATCATGTTGTTATTTAACCCATGCAGAAAGATTCAAGTCGTAGCGACATCTCTCCCAACGCATGATGGGCAGTCACTGTAGGGAACGCTCAACCCATATATTGAGATATATGGGAGATTGTTAGTATTTTTACCTTTAGACTAGAAAAGATAGTCCCACATCGGCTACACCAAATGGTGAGTATCACAATATAATGTATTGCTTGTGTTGAGGTATGGTGGGGCACAAGTGTGTGCCATGTGGGAGTATTTTCCTAAAAGAAAAAAAGGATTAATTCCAACAAGTATGCCAGTTAATTTTTGTTGTTCGGACTCGGACTCAGACACGGACTCCATGATGCCTCGTACATGCACATGAGTGCTCGGGAGGTAGGCGTGGACTGACACACGACTATGCTGATTGTGGGATGATCTAAAATTTTAAACTCTTTTTTTGAGTATTGGTATTTTAGTCGCACATCGGATAGGAGAAAAGGTGAAGTCTTACTCCACTCCATAAATAGAGCCTCTTGGCCTCCATTGAAAGATGAACCAAAGAAGAGAGTTAAGGGATATCCGTAAAATTCAGGGAGCCCGTTGAAGTCACAAAAAGTTGACTGACGAGCGTTCCAGAAGGTCTCTAAGAACTTGATGGTTCCAGAAAGCGGATCGTATAAAGTCGAATCTTGCTTTGAGCAACGGTGACCTGATCACCCCAGTAAAGCTGCCTTTCTCTTTCTTCTTTCCTTCCCTTTCCCTCTGATCTAATAAGAAACCACTTGTTGTCACGACCCACAACCGCTTTTCGGATATGAGGCATATCCAAGCCCAACCTACGTCGCAGTGTCGGCTGTAGAATGCTGTCTAATATACACAAGTCACAGAATCTGAAACCAACATGGCAATCTAGATCTCATCCACATAATAGTAAAAGATACAATTAAGATCAATGAACTGGATAATAATATAAAATAAACTAAAATATTTTCAAACTATCAAGAATCCAAGTCTTATCCGGTGGATACAAATCCACTACCAATAGACGAAAATAAAGTAAAAGACATGAAATAAAATAAACTTTGTCAAACTAGGCTAAAAATCAAATTCATCTTCGCTGCAATAGTACCGTAGTCTGAAACTGGCTCAAACCCGCTCGTGTGCACCTGGCTCAAACCCAACTAAACCGGAAGAGATCATCAGGTCCTCAGAAGACTAGTAAGATACATAATATACAAGCCTTTCTAACAGTTTATCATGCAAGAAGAAAATCCAGGTTAAAACAGGAAAAGACTAAGCAATATTGATACACGAATGTGAACAACTACGCATAAATGAACTGCTGGAAGAGAAACAAGTGAACACGAGATCAACGGATAACCAAACCCTCGCTCCTAGTGTGGACTCGTAGGTTTGAAACTAATCACTAAACCCTCGCCCCTAGTGTGGACTCGCAGGTTAGTTTCAAGGAATCACCCTTTCCCCTAGTGTGGACTCGCATGTGCAAACAGTCAACCCTCGCCCCTAGTGTGGACTCGTAGGTTGAGAAAATGACCAGTAGGAAATAACAGTTCAACTATAGCATAATCATTCTAGGATACGACTCGACTAAGAACAAGTGTGAAACATGCCCAATATGGCTACAAGACTAACTATAAAAAAGGACTATATAATAACGAAGAAACACATATCAACAACTGGATAATGAAAGAAAATGAGCATGTAAATAAAGATGTAAAGAAAGGCAAGGTATACTTGCCTGTGGTCCTGAGCTGCGGATACGGGCCGAGAATCTGTATCGAGGTCCAAGTAACCTATTTTATAAATCACAGTGTCAATAAATAATTCGAAGTCAATCATAATCTGTCTACTAGTCTTTTCTTTAGGCAATTTTGTTCTTATCTTAGATGGCTATGCTAAGTTCCCCTATTGTCCATTTGTATTCAAAATCTTGATACCAACATCATGACTCATCCCTACCTATTTATTTCCACTTTCCTAGTTGATTGTGGTAGATTGGCTCTTACATGCTTTCTTCTACATGGTGATTACATTAGACTAGTACAAGAGCCTATGATTATTTTACTACCAAGTTATATTCTCTAATATACATCTATCCTATTCTTTGTTTAACAATTGCAACCTATGTTCTTGCAGGTGTCCTAATTCTTACATCTGTTTAGCCAACTGCTATACCTTTATGACTCCTCACTCTACACTTCTAACCCCTGTTACTATGTTCCTATCATTCTGTATGTATACTGTTCAGCAGACAATTGGGGTCAACTATATTAAATTTAGATACCTCTTGCAACACACACAACTAAAGGTTTATGACTCACTCTTCTTGCTGTCCTGGTCTTCTTTGCCCACGACACCTACTTGTATCGACCCTCATGTGCCAACTATTTCAGGATAATACTCGTGTACCTTCAGCTATCGGTGTATCCTTTTTATATACTATCTATATATTTGTATAGAGCTTCCCTTCTATAAATAAAACAGGATACTGCTTTCTAGGTTGTACTCTGGCCCAAGAGTTGACCAAGTGGCTAATTAGCTATTGTTAATCTCAGGTAAAACCCTGCTCTATGTGCATACCAGGTCCCCTACCTTTACCTGTCATGTTTGTCATAGGGTACACCAGTTCAACTGGAGCATGGATACATAACATGGGTCTTTACTTACATTCTTGTCTCTAGACACTCTATAATGTACAAAATGTAGTGTGCCTACTGTAGGATATGTGGATGCTTCAGGCAATTGGATGGCCACACTATATCTCTATGTTCTGATACGTCTGTATGAACTCGATAACTATACATCCCAAAATTATATAATAACCTACACTCGACTTCTCATAGCTCATGAAATCTGTTCCCATTTATCTTAACAGTCGATACTAAGAAGTTGCATGTGATACTAAGGTACCAACTATTGTGTGCAGCTATGCACTCATGCTGCTGTTGTCAATCTATTAGAACCCCAATAACTACTATACTATGGCATCACACTTCATATTAGACCTATCCCCTAACTTCCTATAACCTGTAACAGGTAACCCCGACCTGTGCCTACATAGGGACTACCCCCATAGAGTCTAACACTTCTACCTATTCATAGGCTTGTTTTCCTACTGGTTGCTAGCAACAGCATGTTGCTGCTACATGATACACCAATTTGTCATTCAATATGCATTTGTACATATCCCAATCTTGCTACAGACCCTCTATTTGTACAGGCACCTATCCACGGGCCTGTTAGTGCATAGCCCAAGTTATGTGTACTCTTAAAGTAATGCTACTACCTACACAATGTTCTTCCTTCTATGGTTATTACAATATTCCCTCAAACCCCATGTTAGTAAATACCCTGCCCTGCTGAAGGCAAACTGCATGCAAATGCATCATACTAGAGGTGAGGGCATGGTTTGTCTTTGTATAAGTTAGGGCAGTAACCTCACTAGGGTCCCATGGACATTGCCTACAAGCTTACTCTGGAACTCTATTCCCAGGTACTAGGAATCTTGTTAGATGTTAATAGTACCTTTTAGATACAATGAGGTAATTCAATTGTCAGTACCAAATTGTATACAAGGAAACTTAACATGTCAACATCCCTGGGATACAATGAAACCCATATGCTATTATTAGCTTGATGCAATATAGTTTATATGTCAGTACCCCTCTCTCTCTCTCTCTCTTTGTCTGATACGTTTAGGTTAATGCTCCTATGTTCTGAAGGCACCCACTGGTCCTGTAGGTAACCCCTACACCATTGTTCTAGGTACAAGCATTGATAATATCCATGGCTCTGTCTACAGAAAACTAGTTCCTAGGCTTAGTCCTGTATTAGCCTATCATTTTATGACAGGTGGTATGATGTATGTATCCAAGTTATCATAAGATGTATCAGAGTTCTAAGAAAATTCTACTTTAGTACCTAATGGATACAAGAGAAGGCTATAGGTCAGTGTCCCATGGATACCGAGTAGGGTTGTACCAAATTGATTCTCACATTAGTATCTAAAAGCTCCATAGAGAGTCGTATGACAGTATCCGAGGGAGGCTCGTATCATAGGTTACAAAGGAAATCCCACAAAGCAACTTCTAAGGAAAAACACAGAGGGGTTCATGCCTTAGAAGTACTCCTTGATCTGACACATAGGTTATTATTCCAGATTCTTTAGGGTCCTGTTTCAGAGACCCTCGACACAGGGGTTGTGTCGTGTCCTTGTACAGCCCGCCATAATACACTTGATAATTTCTATAATATCACCTGGTTTGCTAAACATATAATCCTTGGTTTGACATTATCTATGATGAGTTTTAACCCCCCCAAATTCAATTACACCCTCAACTAGTTCCTCTTAAGACTTTCTACGACCACCTTACTCCTTTTGAGAGCAAGAGCAAGTTAACCAGTTTAAGGAATCAAAAGCCATGGGGTGAGGATTACCTGCTTGAGAATTCAACTGCTACCCTCTATGACCCTCTGGAACTTTGCTCGATCTGGAGGAAGAAGGAACTTGTGGCAAAGATTAGGGTTTGTAGAGATTCTGGTGTCGACAGCCAACTATATATATATATATATATATATATATTTTTTTTTTAATATATATATATATATATATATATATATATATATATATATATATATATATATATATATATAAAAAAAATTATATATATATATATATATATATATATATATATATATTTTTAATATATATTTTTAATATATATAATTATATATATATATATATATATATATATATATATATATATATATATATATATATATATATATATATATATATATATATATATATATATATATATATATATATATATATATGCAAATCCGTATAGGTCTTAGATGTTGAAGGGATTTGAAGGAAGACATTTGAAATTGATTTGAACTCACCATGTCAAGTCTGAACAGAGATTCGAATACAGGAGTCGGTTATCAGAGGGATTTGGATTGGCATGGTCGTTTGGATTTTGAAAAGGGGAATTTAGTAATTTGCCCCTTCCTTAATCCAATTTGCATAAAGCTCCTTTCTATTTTTCTAAAAGTTGTGGTTGGTATGTTATTCCTATTATAGATTTACATAACTCTCCTCTCCCATTATATGATTATGTCTAATGCTCTTAAGGAATTCATATATTTAATTATAATGACAACCAACTACAATAGTATTTTTAATAACAGTACTAGTAATGATATTAATAAAAAAATTGGGTCAAGGGCTCACAAACCTACCCACGTTAAAATAATTTCGTCTTCGAAATTCAACAAGGCTAAGATTTTCTAGAATGAATAGTCTGAAATATACTGCTATGAAAATGATTCAAGCACTCGCAAATCAAAGTCTAATGTAGGACTATCAACCAAATTCCACTACTTTAATCTACTAGAATTTACCGTCAGTTCCTCCTTGTAGCGCTGTCGTATCCTCTCTGCTCATGGAAAAAGCTTGTCCTCCTTGCGCGGCTGGTAGTGGTGGGACGCTCGCATTTCTCTTTGGATAATTTTGAGACCTATGTTGGTTGGACCCACAAGTCCAACACAAACCTAACCAGCCACGACAATTTTCTTGTACGTGGCCTCTCTTCATGCAATACTGGCAGATGGGGACGTCATGGACTTGATGTGGGGTTGCTGGTGGCTGCTGAGGGTACTGCTATGCTGCGGTCTTCTCTGGGGCATTGGATCGCTTCGCCGATCCTGATTGGCGGTTGCCTCCTTCATATGCGTCTCTGTCCCTCTTTCGCTTACGCTTTAATTCTTTCTCTACCGTTTGTGCGACCTTCAAGATTCTCTCGTAGGTTGTGGCCTGGCTGGTGGCGATGGCTATGCGAATTTCATGGGATAGCCTTTTTATGAACTTTTTGGCTTTGGCTGTAGGGGTCAAGGCATCTGCGAAGCGACTGAGGTGGGAGAACTCTGTAGTATACTCGTCTATAGATAGGTTGTCCTGTTCCAGGCTCTCGAACTCGTTCTCCAACTCTTTGCTGGCTGCTTCAGGATAGAACTTCGTCTTGAACAGTTCCTTGAATTTTTCCCAAGTCACATCGAGCACGGTGAATCGAGGCTCGTCTCTATACCACATGCGGGCGATGTCGTAAAGCTGCATGCTAGCTGACTCGATCTTCAGGTCTTCAGGAACTCGAGTCATCCGAAGTATTCGAACCACGTTCTCTAACCATTCGTCCTCGTTGAGAATCCCTTCCGTCCCTTTGAATTCTCTGGGCCTAAGGTCTATAAAATTCTTAGAAGTTCCAGGGCACGGTCGTGGAGCATCTCTAGTCTGGAGAGCCTCTCTCAAGGTATCGCGAAAGGTGTTGGCCTACTCCGTCTGGGAAGTGATGAGCTGCTGGAAGATTCTGAGGAGAGCAATGTTGTCCAGTGCAGGTGGCGGAGGCAGAATAGGCGTTGGATACATCATAGGAGCTGGATACACCGCCGGTGTTGGATGCATGGGAAATGCTGGATACATCGATGGTGCCGGGTGCATGACTGGTACTGGATGTGGAACTTATGCTAGTGGTGGGACAGATGCTGGGGGCAGAACGGGTGCTGGTGGTGGAGAATGCAGAGAAAACTGCAGGGGTGGTGGTATGTCGTCTCTATGGAATCTCGAAAACTACGACTGTGGCGAATTGCCCTGATGAGTAAGCTGGCCTCCCTGCGTCGGTGGAGTCATGTATGTATAGAATCCTCCTGCAGTTTGTGGGGTGTTCAGGGAAGCGTTGTTCCTGTCTTGAGATTCTATTTACTGTAAAAAAAGAAAACATTAAACGGTATGAAGATTTCAAGCAGGATGCAAGTCAAAGGTTCAATAGAAGACAACGACAGAGATCAATACTATTTTCAAGACACGTGGATGAGATCCTAAGTTTCTAATCCTATGTGCAGGCTCACGACGGTACAGTAATGTTACCGAAGTGATTTAACGTAGACCTGCATGGGCCACCAAAAAAACTTGTCACAACCCGCACCCGCTTTTCGGATACGAGGCGTGTCCAAGCCTAGCCTACGCCGCAGTGTCAGCGATAGAACTCTGTCTAATATACACAAGTCACAGAATCTAAAACCAACATGGCAATCTAGATCTCATCCACAGAATAGTAAAAGATACAATTAAGATCAATGAACTGGATAATAATATAAAATAAACTGAAATGTTTCCAAGCTATCAAGAATCCAAGTCTCGTCCGGTGGATATAAATCCACCACCAATAGATGAAAATAAAGTAAAAGACATGAAATAAAATAAATTTTGTCAAACTAGGCTAAACATCAAATTCATCTTCACTGCAGTAGTACCGTGGTCTGAAACTGGCTCAAACCCGCTCATGTGCACCTGTCTTAAACCCAGCTAAACCTGAAGAGATCATCAGGTCCTTAGAGGACTAGCAAGATACATAATATACAAGCCTTTCTAACAGTTTATCATGCAAGAAGAAAGTCCAGGTTAAAACAGGAAAAGACTAGGCAATACTGATACACGAATATGAACAACTACGTATAAATGAACTGCTGGAAAAGAAACAAGTAAACACGAGATCAACGGATAACCAAACCCTCGCCCCTAGTGTGGACTCGTAGGTTTGAAACTAATCACTAACCCTCGCAACAACTGTGAACTCGCAGGTTATTTTCAAGGAATCACCCTCGTCCCTAGTGTGGACTCGCAGGTGCAAACAGTCAACCCTCGCCCCTAGTGTGGACTCGCAGGTTAAGAAAACGACTAGTAGAAAATAGCAGTTCAACTATAGCGCAATCATTCTAGGATACGACTCGACCAAGCACAAGTGTGAAACATGCCTAATATGGCTACAAGACTAAATATAAACAAGGACTATATAATAATGAAGAAAACATATCAACAACTGGATAATGAAAGAAAATGAGCATGTAAATAAAGCTGTAAAGAAAGGCAAGGTATACTTGCGTGTGGTCTTGAGCTGCAGATACGGGCCGAAAATCCATATCGAGGTCCAAGTAACCTATTTTATAAATCACAGTGTCAATAAATAATTCGAAGTCAAGCATAATTTGTCTACTAGTCTTTTCTTTAGGCAATTTGGTTCTTATCTTAGATGGCTATGCTAAGTTCCCCTATTTTCCATTTGTATTCAAAATTTTTATACCAGCATCATGACTCAACCCTACCTATTTGTTTCCACTTTCCTAGTTGGTTGTGGTAGATTGGCTCTTACATGCTTCCTTCTACATGGTAATTATATTAGACTAGTGCAAGAGCCTATGATTATTGCACTACTAAGTTATATTCTCTCATATACATCTAGCCTATTCTTCGTTTAACAACTGCAACCCATGTTCTTGCAGGTGTCCTAATTCTTACATCTGTTTAGCCAACTGCTATGCCTTTATGACTCCTCACTCAACACTTCTAACCCCTGTTACTATGTTTCTATCATTCTGTATGTATACTGTTCAGCAGACATTTGGGGTCAACTATATTAAATTCAGATACCTCTTACAACACACACACCTACAGGTTCATGACTCACTCTTCTTGCTGTCCTGGTCTTCTTTGCCCACGACACCTACTTGAATCGACCCTCATGTGCCAACTGTTTCAGGATAATACTCGTGTACCTTTAGCTATTTGTGTGTCCTCTTTATATACTATCTATATATCTGTATAGAGCTTCCCTTCTATAAATGAAACAGGATACTGCTTTCTAGGTTGTACTCTGACCCAAGACTTGACCAAGTGGCTAATTAGCTATTATTAATCTCAGGTAAAACCCTGCTCTATGTGCATACTAGGTCCCCTACCTTTACCTGTCCTGTTTGTCATACGGTACACCAGTTCAACTGGAGCATGGATACATAACATGGGTCTTCACTTTACATTCTTGTCTCTAGACACTCTGTAATGTACAAAATAAAGTATGACTATTGTTGGATATGTGGATGCTTCAGGCAATTGGATGGCCACACTATATCTCTATGTTCTGATACGTCTGTATGAACTCGATAACTGTACACCCCCAAATCAAACAATAACCTACACTCGACTTCCCATAGCTCACGAAATCTTTTTCCATTTATTTTAACAGTCGATACTAGGATGTTGCATGCGATACTAAGGTACCAACTATTGTGTGTAGCTATGCACTCATGCTGTTGCTGTCATTCTATTCGAACCCCAATAACTGCTATACTATGGCATCACACTTCATATTAGACCCATCCCCTAACTTCCTATAACATGTAACAGGTAACCCCGACCTGTGCCTACATAGGGACTGCCCCATAGAGTCTAACACTTCTACCTATTCATAGGCTTGTTTTCCTACTGGTTGCTTGCAACAACATGTTGCTGCTACATGATACACCAATTTGTCATTCAATATGCATTTGCACATATCCCAATCTTGCTATAGACCCTCTATTTGTACATGCACCTACCCACAAGTCTGCTAGTGCATAGTACAAGTTATGTGTACTCTTGCATTAATGCTACTACCTACACAATGTTCTTCCTTCCATGGTTATTACAATGTTCCCTCAAATTCCATGTTAGTAAATACCCTGCCCTGTTGAAGGCAAACTGCATGCATAAGCATCCTATTAGAGGTGAGGGCATGGTTTGTCGTTGTATAAGTTAGGGCAGTAACCTCACTAGGGTCCCATGGACATTGCCTATAAGCTTACTCTGGTACTGCATGCCCAGGTACTAGGAATCTTGTTAGATGTTAGTAGTACCTTTTAGATACAATGAGGTAATTCAATTGTCAGTACCAAATTGTATACAAGGGAACTTAACATTTTAACATCCCTGGGATATAAGGAAACCCCATATATATGCTATTATTAGCTTGATGCAAAATAGTTTATATGTCAGTACCCCTCTCTCTCTTTGTCTGATACGTATAGGTTAATGCTCCTATGTTCTGAAGGCACACACTAGTTCTGTAGGTAACCCCTACACCATTGTTCTAGGTACAAGCAATGATAAATCCATGGCTCTGTTTACAGAAAACTGGTTCCTAGGCTTGGTCCTATATCAGCCTATCATTTTATGACAGTTGGTATGATGTATGTATCCAAGTTATCAGAAGATGTATCACAGTTCTAAGAAAATTCCACTTTAGTACCTAATGGATACAAAAGAAGGATATAGGTCAGTGTCCCATGGATACCGAGTAGGGTTGTACCAAATTGATTTTCACGTTGGTATCTAAAGGCTCCACAGAGAGTCGTATGATAGTATCCGAGGGAGGCTTGTATCATAGGTTACAAGGGAAATCCCACAAAGCAACTTTTTAGTAGAAACACAGAAGGGTTCATGCCTTGGCAGTACTCCTTAATCTGACACATAGGTTATTATTCCAGATTTTTTAGGGTCCTGTTTCAGAGACCCTCGACACAGGGGTTGTGTCGTGTCCTCGTACAGCCCGCCATAACACACTTGATACTTCCTATAATATCACCTGGTTTGCTAAACATATAATCCTTGGTTTGACATTATCTATGATCAGTTTTAAACCCCCCCCCCCCAAAACTCAATTACACCCTCAACTAGTTCCTCTTAAGATTTTCTACGACCACCTTACTCCTATTGAGAGCAAGAGCAAGTTAACTAGTTTAAGGAATCAAAAGCCATGGGGTGAGGATTACCTGCTTGAGAATTCAACTGCTACCCTCTACGACCCTTTGGAACTTGGCTCGATCTGGAGGAAGAAGGAACTTGCGACAAAGATTAGGGTTTGTAGAGATTCTGGTATCAACAGCCAACTCTCTCTCTCTCTCTCTCTCTATATATATATATATATATATATATATATATATATATATATATATATATATATATATATGCAAATCCGTATAGGTCTTGGATGTTGAAGGGATTTGAAGGAAGACATTTGAAATTGATTTGAACTCACCATGTCAAGTTTGAACAGAGATTCAAATACAGGGGTTGGTTATCAGAGGGATTTGGATTGGCATGGCCGTTTGGATTTTGAAAAGGGGAATTTAGTAATTAGCCCCTCCCCTAATCCAATTTGCATAAAGCTCCTTTCTATTATTCTAAAAGTTGTGGTTGGTATGTTATTCCTATTATAGATTTGCATAACTCTCCTCTCCCATTATATGGTTATGTCTAATGCTCTTAAGTAATTCATATATTTAATTATAATGACAGCCAACTACAATGGCAGTTTTAATAACACTACTAGTAATGATATTAATAAAAAAAATTGGGTCAAGGGCTCACACTTGTGCTTCTCTGATCTAATCAGAAACCACTTGTGGGCTTTCGTCGCTGCTGCTACGAAATTCATTTGTGCCTTCTTCGAAGTATTACATTTGATTTCGTCTTTCTGAATCCTCCGGGATCTCAGTTGGGCACCTTCCTCGAAGTGTTGCCAAATCACTCCATCGACTCACGTTCTTCCATCTAAGAGCTGTTTCGGAAATAACAAGAAGATTATAATAAATTATAATCCTCAATTTAAATTTGATCTATTCTACTAATCACTTAGTCATGTTGTACTAAAGATTAGTATCAATCACCTATATGTAAAAGGAGGAGTCTTTGAACTTTGAAGAATAATCAACCACTAGAGTTTTATGAGAACTTTATGTTGTATGCTATGTATCTAGAAGTTTTGTATCTGTTTCATTATGACAGCAAATATAGTTGACAATTAAAAATAATTTCATTATATTCGATTTTGTCTTTTTTTTTGAAAACCCACACACACACAATTGGGGGTCTCGAACCTTGTCGGCCTCTCCGGATGTCGACTCTAATACCAATAGGCTAAAGAGCTCGGACTGAGTTTCATTATTAGTTATTAAATGTACTAGAATTGTTTTATACTTTACTTTATCGTATATATGTTTTTTAATTGAAGTTGGTATATCGAACTCAATTGATCCTTATGGTTACCTGGGAGAGGCATAAGGCCCTGTTTGTAGGAACGAAATATAAAATGATATACTCTAGAGGGGGGTGAACAGAGTAGGCAGCGAAATATTAGCTATAAAAAATATTAGCAGCAAGAGCACAGAAATATATCATAGTTATGAGTAAGTAAAAGTAAAGTACAAAAAGCAAACTCAAAGACGACGATGTATACTAGTCTCCCTCTTGTGAGGACTAATCCAGTCGAGAGAACTCTAGCTCCCGGTTTGAAATCCACTATGATAGTACTCGACCAACTTCAATTGTGAAGTGTCTCGCTTCTATCAAGCCTCTTGATTACAATCACTCTGAACTTCTAGACCGTACCGCACTGGCAAATCGACTAGAGAATTGTCACTGGCTTGGGATTTAAAATTAAAAGCATAGTGGAGCTTCAGAAGATCATAGTAGGCTTAGAGAGAAGAGATATGAAAGTAAATTAGTGTATTAAAATGGTAGAATTTTTTCTCTATTTATAAGATTTCCAAAGGGAGAATTCGGGTAGAATTCAGACAGAATTCGGACAGAATTCTATGAGAGAATCTCGATATATAGTCGTTGCATCCATAACTGCTGGAAGACTGAGTTTAAAATTCGACGTTCAGGATAGCCGAACTCGGGAAGAATTCTTCCAGAATTCTGCTGGTCCAAAACGGGTTGATTTTTGGGTTTTGCAACTCAGGGTTTTGGACTTTCGAATTTTCAAGAAGTTTAGTAAATAGTTTGGACATTTGTGAGTGGGCTTGTTTTTAAAATAAAAGGATATTTTGAAAATGTTTCTTTTGTAGCCTATATGCCAGTACGATGCGGTTTATATTGTATTTCTAGACTCAATAAAATGCAAAAGTACATTAAGAATTGAAGTACAGATGCGACGACAAATATAGCCCTATGTCTTTAATGGTACCAGGCATAGGCTGTCGCAGTTCATCCAAGTAGTCCTTATATCGAGACAGGGTTAGATCAATTATTGAAATTTGGTTCGACCATGACCAATGGGCTAACTGTCATGCCCCAGAACCAGAATACTGGAGAGCGGAGGCGGACATAGCCAGCTACGTATAATGAAATGGAATCCATCTCACCATACGGTCACGGCTGTCTAGATATGTGAGGGTTTATCTACAAGCCATCAGTCTCTTAAGGTCATAAATTATCCTATTGTCTCAATCTCAACCAACTAGTAATAGTTACAAGATATCAGACCACCAAATATATAATTGTAAGGCGTCCCAAACATTACATATCCAGATGATCATGAAGCTAGTCGTACAAAATGTAAGGACTAGCAAGAGTTAAGTCATACATGATCAACCTCGAGTTGCCAATCATGATTACAGCCCGTAGGCATACAGAAGTAAAGTGCATCGAGTTAACAAGTGCTCGTCGGCTAAACGCCTCAAAGAATAATGTATAATAGAGTGGGAGAACAAAAGAAACCCACTCGTTGCCCTGGTTACGCCTGGCGGTCACCATCGGGCTGGAAGGCAGGTAGATCCTTTGCTGCTGCTCCGGTATCTGGCGATACAAAACCAGCTGGGTCAGACCCCAGAAAGAGCAAGTTCCACAAAGGAGGCTTCACTTAAGAACTAAAGCCAGCAAATTAGCACAATAATATAATTACATAATAAGAGACAGTAATTTAAGAAAAAGCATGATAGGTGAATATAATGACAATCTTGTACAAAATCGATAAAAGACAGAACATATGGAAAAGCATGACAGGATGATATACGATGAGATAACCATGGGACTATTCAGATAACCAGGTTACAACCCGTAAACCAAACAAGGACCGAGGTTGTAACCCTTCGTCTGAACAGGACTTGGTTTCTCCTACCATTTATCGGCAAGGTAAATATAAGAAATTTGGTCATATAATTATTCATGATATAGAATTAAGATAAAGCACGAGTAATCATGTCATGCCAGAAAATTGTATAGGATCAGGACGAGACAAAGCTGGACTAGACTCCATCCAATCAATCACTGCCAAGCAATAAATACGGCTTGCTACTTTAACTAACTAGGGTTATCACAGGCCTAGTTACTAGCAAGATGCAATGAGAATCCCAAGTCCGATTACCTGTTTGTTACTACCTGAGTGATCCTAGCAAGAAAAAGAAAAGGTAGCAGGATATAGCAGACACATTGTAGTAAGATACATGTGTCCTAAGGCACCACACTCGACGGCGGGCTGGAAGTGCGCTCATCTCGACGGATAGCAACAAATCCCGTGTATATATATATATAAGGCCGGGACCAAAGGGGCAACAGGTAACTGGGAAATTCTCCATGAACTATTTGATCAATCTAGTCATTAACCTAGCCAGATTCAGTATGAATCCCTGACCGTGGGAAACCAGGGATTCATGTCCTAGACATGATGCGAGACAAGACTGGTTGCTTACACAAGCACATTCAATACAATCACCCACGGTGTCAAGAATTCACTTAGCATGTCAAGTTAGCCGTCGTAACAGCGTATCAAGGTTATCGTGTCAAGATTACTTATCAAGGGTGCACCACGACGGGTCACCATCGTGTCATGTTACTTATCAAGATTACTTATCAAGGCAAGGGTGCGTCACGACGGACCACCATCAAGAATTATCATGTCAAATTACTTGTCAAAAGTGCACCACCACGGGTCACTGTCATGTCATGTTAGCCGGTCAAGTTATCAAGTCAGGAGTGCACCACGGCGGGCCACTATCAAGCATTGTTCAATTATCATTCCAAACATAATAAATAAATTCGGGATTATCAAGTTCATGACAAAGGGCATAAGGATATAAAATGGCTGTAATTTCATAAAAGGAGAATATGGGGACATAAGGCACCCAAGGGGGGAGAGGAAACAAGGGGTAGCGTACGCTCAGGACAGCGTACGCTCAGGACAGGGCACGCTCAAGTCTGCGTATGCTCAGGCCTGCGTACGCTCAGGTCAGGCTACGCTCAGGTCTGCGTACGCTCAGGTCAAGCTACGCTCAGGTCAGGCTACGCTCAGGTCTGGCTACGCTCAGGTCTGCGTACGCTCAGGCCAGGGCACGCTCAAGTCTGCGTACGCTCAGGTCAAGCTACGCTCAGGTCAGGCTACGCTCAGGTCTGCGTACGCTCAGGCCAGGGCACGCTCAAGTCTGCGTACGCTCAGGCCAGGGCACGCTCAAGTCTGCGTACGCTCAGGTCAAGCTACGCTCAGGTCAGGCTACGCTCAGGTCTGCGTACGCTCAGGCCAGGGCACGCTCAAGTCTGCGTACGCTCAGGCCAGCGTATGCAAGACATACGCTTCCAAAAGGCAGCGTATGTACTCCATACGACTCCTCATCAAGGCAGCGTATGAGGTCCATACGACTCCTTGCCAAGGCAGCATATGAGATCCATACGACTCCTTGCCAAGGCAGCGTATGCAAGACATACGCCTCCAAAAGGCAGCGTATGGGTCAGGCTGCGCTGCACTAAAGAGCGCGCGCAGCTCAGTAACGCAAGCTAAAAAGCTCGCGCACTGCTCACTGTCTTCTCCAAATCAGCAGGAACTCCATGGTTGAACCCAAAGCTTCAAAAGTCCATAACTTGGTCAAAACAAGTCCAAATCCAACTTTTCAAAGGTCAAAATTGGGTAGAATAAAATTCTCTACAACATGGAACCATCAAAACTTGAAAACAAAGAAGTTTGATAGATCAAAACCACCAAAAATCCGAAAATCACTAATGTCTAGATCTACAAAAATTAAAGCCTCAAAATAGAAAATGACAAGTTCTAAAGTGTCTTAAAAACATGAGGAGAAGCTAATAGAATAATAAAAATGGGCTCTCTTGTGGAAGCAAGTTGCACTTGCCTAAGGGGTGGAGTGTGGTGTAGAGGAAGGAAGAAGAAGAAGATGGAGGAAATAAATGAAATAAAGAGGAAAGAGAAAAGGTTGGTAGGGATTTAATGAGGGTGGGTTGTGTTGTGTTGAGGGTGGAGCATAGGCTAAGGTGGTCCAATGCATATTAAACCAAACCAAACCAAATTAAACCAATTCTCCTCCACAAAATAAACCAAGCCAGGTAAAACCCAATTACGAGAACCAAAATCTGCAAGTCAAGCCAATTACAAGTACATGCCAAAATCTGAGAAAATAAATACAGGTCTGAAATACATGCAAGCTTGACAAAATACATATTCAGAATATGGGTGTTACAACTCTACCCACCTTAAAAGAATTTCGTCCTCGGAATTTAATCAAGGAGTTAGAGATGTAAAAGCCAACTATACTATCCATAAGACTACACTAAGCAAACAATCAAACAATCATACATGCAAGCAAGGGATAGAAAAGCATAAGGCATAAGAAAGGTATTATACCGTACGAGTCAAACAGGTAGGGATAACGCGGTCGAATATCATCCTCACGCTCCCATGTTGACTCACCCAAAGAGCGATGAACTCAAGCAACACGAACTAAACTGATAGTCTTGCGCTTGAGGTCTCTCTCTTTGGTCAAACAGGGACACGGGCCTTTCCTCATACGAAAAGGTTGGTACCAATAACCATTTTCGAATGATCTAGGACATGGCTCGGGCCCGGGATATACCGTTGTAATTAGGATACATGAAACATGACATGTGTTCCGTATAACAACGACGAAAAGTAAGACAATAGGACACAGATACCTCTCTGCCGATTCTGGATCTGGGCCTGGGCTAGGGCGAACTGCTGAGGCCTCTGTTGCTGGAAGGCCTGGGCCTGAGACGGCAATGGACCCGGGAACGGGAGCTGCTGTGGTTGGTGAACTGGAGCTGGTTCTGGTGCTGGTGCTGGTGCTGGTCCCATAACCGAGGGACTAGTTACTGTCGATGATGATCTGTTTCTGAACGGACAAGATCCTATCATGTGACCTGACGAACCACAAACCAAGCACAATCCCTGTGCTCTACGACACTCAGTAACAACATGCCCGGGCTTCCCGCAATGAGAACAACCCGTTGCGAAAGGCCGCTTCTGCTTCTGCTGCTGGGGATAGGTCGGGGCAGAATGCGGTAAGGAGGTAATCGAATCTGTCCTCGTAGCTCCAATAGTCAAGGCCCTAGCTGCTGGGGCCGGTGTTGAGGATTGGTTCATCTGGTCGTAAGACCGCTTCCGACCTCCGGTCCGGTCCGCTATCCTTCGGGAAGTGTACTCATGCCTCCTCGCTACTCGCAAGACGGCATCAAAAGTTCTGTGCTCGAACTGCTCTACTGCCAATATGATCTCCAAGTGGAGCCCCTGCTAAAATCGCTGTGCTCTGTCTAGCTCGGTTGCCACCAAGGTGGGAGCAAACCGACTCAACCTTGAAAACTTGGCCGCATATCCGTCGACCGTCCTGTTCATCTCCCTGAGATTACTAAACCTGGTCTGCAAGTCATATCTAGCCACTGCGTCAAAGTACTTGGTCTGAAACATATCACTGAATACCGCCCACATGACAGGCGTACCCAAACTCGCTGCTTGTATAGCCCACCAGCTGCGGGCTAGATCTAGTAACTGCAGGCGCACCACAGCCACCTTCTCTGCTTCAGGGGTCCTGGCTGCCTCCAAGATAACTTCAATGTCCTGTAGCCAGGCATCTGCAGCAATAGCATCCTCGCTGCCGTCAAAGAAGGGAGGGTTCAGGCGCTTGAAATTGTTGACTGTACTATTCCCTCGAGGACCACTTCCGTTCATAGCTTCTTGTACTGCTTGCTGTAAGGCATCACCTCGACGGTCCTGAGATGCAAGCAACTCATGGATGAGCCCTATCAAGACCCCATCCTCTGGCCCTGCTGGCTGAACTGGCTGGACTAGGGGTACTGGTTCTCCAGAAGGCATGGCTCGGGAGGCGGCTACTGAGGACTGATCTTGATCTTCTTGCTGTTGCTGGTCTGCCGGCCGAACTCCTTCTGGCTGATCAACAGAAATGATGCCACTGAAGCAATGACATCGGGAATATTAAGGAAGGACCAGGATAGAACAATGATGCAAGCATGTTATCAAGTCAGGGATCCAAGGAGATAAGAAGATACGAGTGGAGATCAAAGGCGAGTACAGATTGAGACATCTATCTGGTAAACCCTCACATATCTTGATTGACAAGACCTGCATGGGCTACCACTTAAACTATGTCACGCCCCAGAACCAGAATACTGGAGAGCGGGGGCGGACATAGCCAGCTTCGTATAATGAAATGGAATCCATCTCACCATACGATCACGGCTGCCTAGATATGTGAGGGTTTATCTACAAGCCATCAGTCTCTTAAGGTCATAAATTATCCTATTGTCTCAATCTCAACCAACTAGTAATAGTTACAAGATATCAGACCACCAAATATACAATTGTAAGGCATCCCAAACATTACATATCCGGATGATCATGGAGCTAGTCGTACAAAATGTAAGGACTAGCAAGAGTTAAGTCATACATGATCAACCTCGAGTTGCAAATCATGATTACAGCCCGTAGGCATACAGAAGTAAAGTGCATCGAGCTAACAAGTGCTCGTCGGCTAAACGCCTTAAAGAATAATGTACAATAGAGTAGGAGAACAAAAGAAACCCACTCGTTGCCCTGGTTACGCCTGGCGGTCACCATCAGACTGGAAGGCAGGTAGATCCTTTGCTGCTGCTCCGGTATCTGGCCATACAAAACCAGCTGGGTCAGACCCCAGAAAGAGCAAGTGCCACAAAGGAGGCTTCACTTAAGAACTAAAGCCAGCAAATTGGCACAATAATATAATTATATTATAAGAGACAGTAATTTAAGAAAAAGTATGATAGGTGAATATAAAGACAATCTTGTACAAAATCGATAAAAGACAGAACATATGGAAAAGTATGACAGGATGATATACGATGAGATAACCATGGGACTATTCAGATAACCAGGTTACAACCCGTAAACCAAACAAGGACCGAGGTTGTAACCCTTCGTCTGAACAGAACTTGGTTTCTCCCACCATTTATCGGCAAGGTAAATATAAGAAATCTGGTCATGCAATTATTCATGATATAGAATTAAGATAAAGCACGAGTAATCATGTCATGCCAGAAAATTATACAGGATCAGAACGAGACAAAGCTGGACTAGACTCCATCCAATCAATCACGGCCAAGCAATAAATACGGCTTGCTACTTTAACTAACTAGGGTTATCACAGGCCTAGTTACTAGTAAGATGCAATGAGAATCCCAAGTCCGGTTACCTGTTTGTTACTACCTGAGTAATCCCAGCAAGAAAAGGAAAATATAGCAGGATATAACAGACACACTGTAGTAAGATACAAGTGTCCTAAGGTACCACACTCGACGGCGGGCTGGAAGTGCGCTCATCTCGACGGATAGCAACAAATCTCGTGTATATATATATAAGGCCGGGACCAAAGGGGCAACAGGTAACTGGGAAATTCTTCATGAACTATTTGATCAATCTAATCATTAACCTAGCCAGATTCAGTATGAATCCCTGACCGTAGGAAACCAGGGATTCATGTCCTAGACATGAAGCGAGACAAGACTGGTTGCTTACACAAGCACATTCAATACAATCACCCACGGTGTCAAGAATTCACTTAGCATGTCAAGTTAGCCGTCGCAACAGCGTATCAAGGTTATTGTGTCAAGATTACTTGTCAAGATTACTTATCAAGGGTGCACCACGACGGGTCACCATCGTGTCATGTTACTTATCAAGATTACTTATCAAGGCAAGGGTACGTCACGACGGACCACCATCAAGAATTATCATGTCAAATTACTTGTCAAGAGTGCACCACCACGGGTCACTGTCATGTCATGTTAGCCGGTCAAGTTATCAAGTCAGTAGTGCACCACGGCGGGCCACTATCAAGCATTGTTCAATTATCATTCCAAATATAATAAATAAATTCGGGATTATCAAGTTCATGACAAAGGGCATAAGGATATAAAATGGCTGCAATTTCATAAAAGGAGAATATGGGGACATAAGGCACCCAAGGGGGGGAGGAAACAAGGGGTAGCGTACGCTCAGGACAGCGTACGCTCAGGACAGGGCACGCTCAAGTCTGCGTACGCTCAGGCCTGCGTAAGCTCAGGTCAGGCTACGCTCAGGTCTGCGTACGCTCAGGTCAAGCTACGCTCAGGTCAGGCTACGCTCAGGTCTGCGTACTCTCAGGCCAGGGCACGCTCAAGTCTGCGTACGCTCAGGTCAGGCTACGCTCAGGTCTGCGTACGCTCAGGCTAGGGCACGCTCAAGTCTGCGTACGCTCAGGCCAGGGCACGCTCAAGTCTGCGTACGCTCAGGTCAAGCTACGCTCAGGTCAGGCTACGCTCAGGTCTGCGTACGCTCGGGCCAGGGCACGCTCAAGTCTGCGTACGCTCAGGCCAGCGTATGCAAGACATACGCTTCCAAAAGGCAGCGTATGTACTCCATACGACTCCTCATCAAGGCAGCGTATGAGGTCCATACGACTCCTTGCCAAGGCAGCGACTGAGGTCCATACGACTCCTTGCCAAGGCAGCGTATGCAAGACATACGCCTCCAAAAGGCAGCATATGGGTCAGGCTGCACTGTACTAAAGAGCGCGCGCAGCTCAGTGACGCAAGCTAAAAAGCTCGCGTACTGCTCACTGTCTTCTCCAAATCAGCAGGAACTCCATAGTTGAACCCAAAGCTTCAAAAGTCCATAACTTGGTCAAAACAAGTCATAATCCAACTTTTCAAAGGTCAAAATTAGGTAGAATAAAATTCTCTACAACATGGAACCATCAAAACTTGAAAACAAAGAAGTTTGATAGATCAAAACCACCAAAAATCCGAAAATAACTAATGTCTAGATCTACAAAAATTAAAGCCTCAAAATAGAAAATGACAAGTTCTAAAGTGTCTTAGAAACATGAGGAGAAGCTAATAGAACAATAAAAATGGGCTCTCTTGTGGAAGCAAGTTGCACTTGCCTAAGGGGTGGAGTGTTGTGTAGAGGAAGGAAGAAGAAGAAGATGGAGGAAATAAATGAAATAAAGAGGAGAGAGAAAAGGTTGGTAGGGATTTAATGAGGGTGGGTTGTGTTGTGTTGAGGGTGGAGCATAGGCTAAGGTGGTCCAATGCATATTAAACCAAACCAAACCAAATCAATCCAATTCTCCTCCACAAAATAAACTAAGCCAGGTAAAACCCAATTGCGAGAACCAAAATATGCAAGTCAAGCCAATTACAAGTACATGCCAAAATCCGAGAAAATAAATACAGGTCTGAAATACATGCAAGCTTGACAAAATATATATTCAGAATATGTGTGTTACACTAACAGTCTCGTCCATTTAGATAATTGATAAACCTTGACCAATATAACATCTTGGTCTTGATTTGAACATCTAAAAATGTATGTTTGGTACTGTATGTATGTTTGGTACTGTACTGTACTATCTTCTCTTGGCAGATATTATTCTAAAAAAGATGTTAGATTCTTTTCTCCCCCGTTGTCAGTTAGCAAAATAATTGTAAAGAGATAAGCTCCCCTGCAATTTATGCTTAAAAAATAAACATTGAAGAAAAAGAGAGAGAATATAAAGAAAAAATAACATGAATTTTATAGGCAATTTATGATTTGAAGCAGTAGCTAAAGATAATATAAATCCCCTAATTTTTACTACATTTTTTTGATTGGATTTTTGTTTTGCGTATTGTACGTCGCGTTTCGTATTTGCTCGTCGAGTGCGAATATGTGCGAGCTACACATTTTAGAAAAACAGTTTTGATTATAGATTTTATTTATGAAGGATTGTTTCAAAATAATATATATAATAATTATTTTTATTAAAAGTTGTAAAAAGTATCTATCTAGGTTGGCAAAATTTATTATTTTACTTATTTATAAAATGCTATCTTATTTTAATAGTGGTAATTTAGAAAACTAGATTTATGTGAATATTCTACTCATGTAAAGCACATAAAAATTATTTCATGTATATTTTCAAAATTTATTTTTATTATTCATAATAAATTATTTAGCAAGAAGGTATTTTAAATATTTGATTATTTATGTTTATTTTCGAAATTGTTTTATCTAAATTATTAAAAATGTATTTTAAAGATGTTTTCTATTACTATTTAAAATATTTGTACTAATTTTTGAATTATTTTTTTATTTATCATAAAGATATTTTGAAATTCGTGAATTTAATGATTAACATTTTTGGCAATTTAAATTTAAATTTGATTTTTATTGACATATTTTTAAAGTAGTTTAAACTATTAGATAAGCTTTATATAAATATAAATTTGATTTTTGATTTCTCAAATTGATTTAAACTTGATTTAAACTTAGAGTGAGATATCTAAAGAGGTTTTTAATTTTTCTAATCATATCATTCTTGGAGTCCACCTCCTATATAAGGAGAGCCTCCATATGTGTTTCATCTTCACAAATAGACCACAAATTTCTTCACAAATATACGTGCGTGCATCGTGTCCATGTTTTCGATCCAATTCTTATTCCAAATTTTATATATACATTGTGTTCTCCTCCGTGTCGACAACCCCGACACGAAAAACATCAAATCCCTAATCTAACCCTATCCTAATCCCCGTCTGTCACTGTTTGCAGCCTGTCACCGCCATCGCCTCCTCCGTGTCGACAACTCCTCCATGTCACCTCCATCGCCTCCACCACTTGTAGCCTATCCCCGACCATCTCCATGCCAGACCCCTAACGCCACCATGCCCCTTCGCCATGGTCACAACCACGCCATCGTCACCGCTGGACCCCGGACCCAAGAATTGGTAACCACCATCTGCCACCACCTCGACCTATCTCTGACCCTCACTGACAGCCAAAAATCTACCGCGGCCGTTCCCTGTTCCGACCGCCGTCGCACACGCACCGTTGCCAGCACCCTGCCACCACCGTAGTCTCCCTGTCCGAGACATCACCCCCACCTTCCACAATACCTCCGTGTTGCCACCCATGCCCGATCATCACCGGCCGCCTCTACCGGCATAGCCACCACCGACCACAACCACCACCGTAGCCATCTCTTCGACCGCCGTCACCCATAACCGCCACCCGCATCACCATTAAAATCACCACCACCAACAAAGAAGAAAGAATATGAAAAACCCAAAACCCACTTACCGCCACCACCGTCGCGACCATCAGTTCCCGGCGCCGGAGCATCTCTGTTCACTACCAAAATAAGTCATATCAGCGACGAAATTAGCGACGCCGACATACAACGTCGTTAATATTTTTGGATTTAGCGACTCCAAAAGTATGCGTCACAATACATCACTGATAGCGACAAACAATGACATATTGTGACTACCTTTTGTGTAATAAAAACCAACGTCGTTGATTTGTCGAAAAATGTCGCCAGTTTTATTATTTCAGCGACGTTTAGCGTCGCAAAGATTAAGGCGTCGCCGAATATTAAAGGAAAGTCGACGCTTTGCGACGTATTTACAGACGTCGCTAACTTCTGCTAAATAGGGTTTCCTCGATTCGACTTTTTATTTCTTCCTCTCCCCAAATTTTTTGTTCCCGCCCCTCTTCCCCCGACCTCGACGACAGCCCGACCCCCTTCCCTCCGGTGCCGCTTATCCTCCTCCTCCACCGCGAGCCCCTTCTCCTCCCTCCGGTGAGCCCCTTCTCCTCCTCCTCCTCCACCACGAGCCCCTTCTCCTCCTCCACCGCGAGATCCTCCTTCTCCACCACCGAACTTGTCCTCCTCCTCCTCCTCCACCACCGCAAGGAGACTGAAGGTATACCCTAATTGAGGTGTTTTTCGTGTCCAAAATGGACACGGAGACACATTACGACCATGTGTTCACTGATACAGTGTGTTCGTGAGGTTTTGGACACTTTGTGTCCATTTGTTGGACACGTGGACACCCCCAAGCATGCATATATATGTATTTCACCTCTGTACACTTAATCCCCTACTTACACTTGTGTATTTTTGTATTAATTTGGATTTGCATATTGGGTTTGGGTTTCGATATAGTGTTTGATACATTGTTTCACCTTGCAACATTCCTACACTTAGAGACGTTTAGTACACAACTAATTATTTTATCCTAGTTCGCAAGTGTACTTTTGGGTAATCTAGGTATATTAGTTTACCAATATCCCCAATGGCCAGAGATTTTAAGTATATGAACCAATTAGTCAGCATCTATTTGTTGAAGTATGGTACTCCATTCTTCGTAAGTTCTAGCTATATATGTCTCAAGATCTAATACTCAAAAATCCCAAGAAGAAGAAGAAGAAAAGAATAAAATGATATCGCTCAACACCCTATGACAACTCCATGAATAAAGTAGACGATCCTCCATACAAGTCTTCCTTCATCTATTGTCTTAAAGTGTGAGTTCTACAGTATGGTTCTCTTTGTAGAATTGTGTCTTATTTTAGACAACAAAGGTTTCCTATTTTTATAGGTAACATGGCAACATGTGTAAGGGAACATATAGGTGTGTGTTTGTGTTTGAAAGGGAGTGTCACAAGAGTAAGGCGTGAGCATGTGTTAGTATTTTGAGCTGTGAGAGTGTTTGTTCTATTGAGGTTAGTACCAACTGGAAAGTTAGGTTAAAAGAACCTGGGAACTATGGTGTGGTTGTATACATCATGTATATGTATGTGTGTGTCTAGTGGAAGAAAGGGGGAGGGTTAACTAGTACCAGGTATTTGGAGAGGAGGGAGAGTTTATACTAGTATATATAGACTAATATCCTAAAACTTGACTTATACAACTTAGAAATGGCTAGTTTGACCAAGTTGGACTAGTTTAGCTTAGAGTTGACTCGGTTGGACTATACATAATATATAGACTAATATCCTAAAACTTGACTTATACAACTCAGCCTATATGAAATATTGTAGACACGGGTGATATACCGCCGCGATAATCTCTGACCACCGTACGTACAAACACGCGAAACAAAAGTTAGCAATGCGAAAAGAAGATGACCGATAATCTTTGACCATTTAACGTAAAATATCATGTGTACATATACTGCAGAAAGTGTAGACCGTATGAACTGACAATTGCATATCATTCACTACCTTGATGTATCTATCTTACAGAATTATGGAGCTGAATTACTATCTGCAGAATCGTACTTGGATGTACAACCGTCATCCTGATGATATGTACGGTGTACAGGATGAATTCATAGAGGGTGTACACCAGTTCCTGTAATTTGCCAAGGCATTCCCTCAGTACATGGACGGTACCAAAATTAAGTGTCCGTGTGTGAGATGTCGCAACTTGAAATATCATCCAGAAGTGGATGTCACATATCATTTATACTCGAAGGGTTTCATGTCGAATTACTATCAGTGGAGCGAGCACGGAGAACTTGTGTCTTTAGCATCGGAGTATGAGCCTTATGTGGATGTCCACAACAATGCTCCTTACGACGATGGGTTGGTGAATATAGTTTTCGACGCGGCCGGACCTAGTTTCGATCCGGATGATCATGATGCACCTGACGAGGCACCGAACCCCGATGCTGCACAGTTCATGGAGTTGCTGGAGAATGCAAGGACTCCATTATATCCTGGTTGTGAGGATCATTCATCGTTGGAGGTGGTTACAAGATTGTTGAGCATCAAGTCCGATTTTAATATGTCGCAAGATTGCTACAATCGTCTTATAGAGTTGCTTATAGAAATATTGCCTGAGGGTGCGAAGTTGCCTAAAGACTTCTACCGGTCTAAGAGGATGGTTAGATTGCTCTGGATGGGATACAAAAAAATCGATGCCTGTCGCAACGGGTGCATGTTGTACTACAAAGACGACAAGGATGAAGACGCCTGCAGATTTTGTGGTGTCGATCGCTACAAGGCATGTGGTAGAGAAAAGTCTGTCGGTGCTCGGAAGCCTACCTCTTCGATGCACTACTTGCCGTTGACGCCGCGGTTGCAGCGGTTGTTTATGGTGAAGGAAACTGCAGAAAATATTAGTTGGCATAAGCGGAAACATACCGATGGAGTGTTGGATCACCCATCTGATGGAGAATCATGGAAGCACTTTGATCGAGAGTATCCAGATTTTGCTTCTGATCCGTGTAATGTCAGATTGGGTCTCTACTCCGACGATTTTACCCCATTCGGGCTTTCGGGATTTCAGTATTCGTGTTGGCCTGTGATCGTCATCCCGTACAATCTACCGCCTTGGATGTGTATGAAGACTCCGTATATGTTTCTCACCGTTATTATCCCAGGTCCGAACAATCTGAAAAGGAACATCGATGCGTATTTACAGCCGTTGATTGATGAGTTGAATCAGCTGTGGGAAGTAGGTTCCACCACATACGATGTATCTAGAAAACAAAATTTCCGGATGCGGGCAGCATTTATGTGGACCATCAACGACTTTATGGCCTATGGAATGTTATCTGGATGGAGCACACATGGTCGTCTTTCATGTCCGTATTGCATGGACAGCACTAAGGCTTTTCGTTTGAAACACGGAGGCAAACCGTGCTTCTTCGATTGTCATCGGCAATTCCTGCCGAAGGATCATCTGTACCGGAGGAACATGAATTCTTTTCGTGCTGGCGTTGTGGAGAAGGCTAATCCCCCGCCAAGGTGGATCGGATACACGATATAGGAAGAGGTAAAAGATTTACCAAGAGCTATTGAGCATCCTGCTACGGGCTATAAGTGTGACGGATTTGGTCGCACTCATAACTGGACGAAGAGGAGTATATTCTGGGATCTTCCATATTGGAGCACCAATCTGATTAGACATAACATTGATGTCATGCATATCGAGAAGAATGTGTTTGACAACATAATTAATACTGTAATGGACGTAAAGGAGAAGACGAAAGACAATCCAAAGGCTAGATTGGACTTGGAAGAAATATGTAGACGTCCTGTATTGCATTTGATAGAGGACGGGAATGGGAAGTTGAAGCAGCCTAAGGCAATTTTCTCACTGGAGAAGGAGGATAAAGTGAGGCTTTATAGGTGGATTCAAGGTCTGAAATTTCCAGATGGGTATGTTTCGAACTTGAGAAGATGCGTCGACCTCAAGGAGAACAAACTGACAGGTATGAAGAGCCATGATTGTCACGTATTCATGGAGCGGTTAATTCCGATTGTATTTCGGGAATTCTTACCGCAAGCAGTTTGGGATCCATTGACGGAGCTTAGCATATTCTTCAGGGATCTTTGTTCTAAGAAATTGCTCGTTGATCGTCTAGAAAAGCAAGAGAAGGACATTGCGGTAACACTGTGCAAGCTAGAAAGGGTGTTCCCTCCTGGATTCTTTGACTCTATAGAGCATTTGCCGATTCATCTTTCCTACGAGGCACGTGTTGGTGGACCCGTCGAATATCGATGGATGTACCCGTTCGAGCGACATTTGAATTAATTAGAACTCTTGCCAAGGGACCAATTACTTTTGTTAAAATAAGACCAAATTACTGTGTCAATGTCTTTCGGTTCAAGTCGACAAATGCTCCGATCAGAGACAGCTTCCTGGATCTTGATTCCACGAAAAATAGTTGTTTGTGTATCAAGTCTTTGAACTACAAAGACGTCGATCCAGGAAATGATTTCTTTGGCATCGTACGAGAGATTGTGGAGTTGTCATATAATAATGGCAGAGAACCTGCAAAGATCATGTTGTTCAAGCGTGAATAGTTCGATCCGATTGAAAATCAAGGTTGGAAAATTGACAAGCATGGTCTTCTGGATATAAACTACAAGCGTAGATATCAACGCTACGAACCGTTTGTCCTAGCAACTCAGGCTCAGCTCGTGTACTTCACAGCTTATCCGAGACGGGGAGCAACGAAGTCTGACTGTGTCACTACCACATTTCTAGTGTGAGGGTATTTTTGACATTTTTGGGATTATTTGAATTTATTAGAATTTATTTAAATTTTATATATTTTATTTAGGAATTTTTAATGATTATTTAAATGGTGTGATTAAATCCTAGTTAATTATTTCCCATGTGGTTTGGTTAGCCTAACCTAGATTGGACCTAACCTAGATTAGTCATAACTAATTTTAGTTAGCCACTTTGAGAATTAGATGGGTTGGATTATAGTTTAAGTCAAGTTTAGTTAAGTTAACTGAGTTTGTTTAAGACTAGGAAATAGCCCTTTGTTCTAGACCACACAATACCCTTGATTCATTCCTAGCCCTAGGATGCAACCTAGAAACCCTAACCTAACCTAGTGGCCGGCCAAGGCTTGTCCCCATTCCCTATATAATATCATTTTGGGGATTTGAGCCTTCTTCCAATAGTTTATCATTCTTTCCTCAAGACAAGGTGAGCCTACACTTCATTTCTCCATAGATCATTCAATATAGGTCTATTTTTATTGGGATTTCTTCCATAGCACTCTAAATACTGTTCCTCTATTGTTTGTGGAGTCACATCACAGGTTTGGGACAATTTGAGGGAGCTTTGAAGCTTGGAGAACCATTCTCTTTTGGGGTTTTTTTGAGGATTTTGCAACCATAGGTAACTTCCATAATACTCAATGAAATTTTGCTTTTATTCCACATCTAGGGACCCCTAGGCCTAACCTAGCCGTAGGAATAGAAAATCCTAGGTTTTGAACACTGTACGTGTCCGTATCAGACACGTATCAGACACTGTTCATTGGTGTTTGTCGAAATGCCTCAAAGGGCATTTTGATTCTTTTTGTGCAAACTTTTTGAATAAGAATTAGGGTTTTGATCTTGCCTATGATTTTCCAGTGTCTGTGTTTTGTTTTCGTGTCGTGTCGGGACTCAGCGGACACGCAGATACGCGGTGCCCACACGCGCGCGCGTAAAGGTTTGATCCCCTGCTGTTCGGGGGCCACAACTCTCCGGACACGTCACGTCGAAACACGACACTTGACACACGAGTCGTCCTCGTGACACATATGACGTATGTCGAGTCTCAGACCCCCACGTATCGTGTCGGACACGCACGAGCACGTGCATTGTATTTGTACTGGACCGGGTTCAGTTGATTTAGAGCACTGATACGCGTGTCGTATCGTACGCACGCGTATCATGGACATGTGTCAGGGTGCCCTAGCCCTAGACCTAGACCTAGTCGATACTTGGACACGACCACGAGGTCTGTGTCGTGTCGTGTCGTGTATACGAACCCTGTGAACACGTGCACGAGGAATGGCACAATATTTGCACTATTTTGTGTTTTAATTTGTTTTGACACATTGTGTCCTCGTGCTTGGACACAATGACACTGTTGGACACGTACACTATGGGTATGTACATTACCAACCTCTGTATTGGTGTTTAGTTTATTTTTTTAATTGATAAATTCTCATTTCTTAATTTAATCCTGATACCTGTATATCAGTTCATTGTTCACTATTTTCCCAGGTTTTTGATATGAAACTCCAGCATCATTTTAACCCATTTTAATTGTTAATTAGTTTGGTTTTAAACCTTAATGATGTGCACCTATAAGTGTTCTATGTGTGTGTCAAATTTGGGGCTGTTTTGGAGTTGTTTGGATTCAAAAATCTAGAATTGTTTATGGGCTGAAAACTGAGATTGCAATGAACTGGAATTGGGATTCCTATTCTGAACTGAAAATGGTTCATTGCCTGAGATTTGTGTTCTGTTATGGACTGAATTAAATGGGGTTTCAATATATAAATTTGGGATTTTTGATTGGAGAGCTGTGGGTTGGTTTTGAGTTAATTCTTGCATTCCTTCATAGTGTAAACTGTCACTTGATTTACTTTTCCTTCCTCACTGTTTTATATTCCAGATTTCATTGTTATACTTCACTCTATCATCACACACACAAGTTAACATACATTCATGTGACATACATATGCATCACACTGTCCTCTTGACAGTCCCCACACTTCACTACCATGCCATTTTCTCACATGACACTGTTCACTCCCTATTACCATATACACATACACACATTTGCATGTATGTGGTACTCCATGTTATACACACACCTACACACATGTTCCTATTTCCTATATGTGTATATATATGTAAAGTGTGATGATATATATATAGATATCCTATATATATGTGTGTGTATCTATATATATATTTAATATATAATGTATGTACGTTTCTCATAGGAGCATATATGTTATTACATGTATTCCTAAGCTAGACTATATAAATATATATATATGTGTATTGTTTTAAATATAGATAATATCTTGTGTAGTTGTGTATAGATGATGGTTGGTTCTTTAGGCATGATATTGCCTAGTAAGCCTAGATTAGTCTTGTTAGAACTTAGAATAGCCTTGTTAGACTAGTATAGACTAGTTTGACCTAGTTTAGACTTGTTAGACCTAGTTTGACCATAGTTGACCAAGTTTAACTTCTAGGGTTGACCAGAGTTGACCAAGAGTTGACTTTGGCCTAGATTGACCTAGACTCATGTAGAATGCATAGTAAAACTTCATTTTACCATTTTAGACTTGTTGTGACTTTTGCTATTCTGATTAGAAGCCAGACACCACTCCTCGGACAGTACTTTCATATTGGACACTCAGATACCAGGCGAGTACATTTTCTGATCATTTCACATCCTGCTTAGAATTATTTTCTGCATTAAATTACTTTACTTATTACTGTCATTACTGTCATGTTGGTCACACGGATTGGTACTATATGGATCCCTTCTTGAGATGTTATCCTTAGGGAGCATCGGGTACTACATGTTCTGTGCGTTTAACTTATATGGCGTATCACTATGCTTCATTGGTTCTTTGATCACTTGTGACATATACTCTTATGATCACAGAGTCTCCTAGAATCTCTTATCCTATTTACTGGGTATCCTAGAATCTCCTAGAATCCCCATTTATGGGACATCCATGTATCACCCTTCGGGGGCCTTTGCATGGAATCATAACATAACCTGGTTGGATCCTTGTGTATTGATTGGGGGTACGGGAAAGTAGAAATAGACATGTGAATACTATCCAAGTAGTGTAGCATCAGAATCTTTCCATAGTGTAGCATCAGAATCTTCTATGCCATTTACATGTCTATATTGTACTCTGACTCACTAGCCACTGTTAGTCTCTATTTATAGTAGATATTTCTATTATAGTTCTCTCTATGTTTACATACTGCACTTCTTTCAGTACTTGTATCTTACTTTACTGCATGATTATATTTTCTAACCTGCTATGAACTGTTGAGATATACTGTACTCGCTCCTGTCCTGACTGGACCTGTTGAAAATATTACAGAGGACGAGGAGGAGGCCTGTGTGGATACCTTCTACGGGACAGCCCTAGACGACACTTACGAGCTGGACTCTCAGGAGGACCCAGCTCTAGCTGAGGACATCACCCCCATCGCCTAGACTAGTTTAGTTAGGCTTATCTTATTTTATGTTGTCATGAGACTGTTTAGCTAGACTTTACTTCTGTGCAGAGATTTTGAGTTGTATATATTCTTTCATGTCCTGTAGCTGAGTTTGTACTCTGGATATTGCTGGGATGTTATCTTAGACTACTTTATCATCTGTTTTCCTTGAGTACCATATCATATCGTGCTTTCTTCTTCCTTAGTTATGATTGAGTTTATTTACTGCTACGTCACCACCATTCGGGAAGTATAAACTGTTTAGAGATATACTGTTAGATGTATGTTGACCTAGGACAGCGTTCTACCGTCGACACTACGGCGTAGGCTGGACGTACCCACGTCTCGTGCCCTTACTCTAGGGTGCGGGTCGTGACACATTTTTAGTGGTGGCCCATGCAGGTCTAGACTAGAAGTGTAGTGGTACTCGAATTAGAGTATCACTACAGGCTGCAGTAGGATATAGGACATTAATTTTTTAGGTACTCAATCACTTTAGAAAAAGTTCTTTTATTGCCATCTAAATCCTTATTGTCAGCTGATCCTTTGAATTTTAATTGTCCGCCTTTGTTATATCGCTTCTTTCTCAGAAATTGATACTCTTGTTTGTCTATCTTCAGGATGGTAGAGACTCGATCGCAGCGTACCATTCATGGGGATGCTATAGAGGGGACTGCTACCTCTCAGCCAGTACAGCAGGGCCAGGGGACTGCCGCTCCTGCCACCTCTGCTCGTATTGAGACCTCGGCAGTAGCAGCAGGGGGTATGCTTCCACCGGCTCGGAGGCAGGACCCAGTCATCGCAGAGGAGCCCTTCCATTAGCCGCCACCTATAGGATACGTGGATGCAGCGCAGATGTTCGCATACTTCCAACAGTTCATGGACCGGAAGCAGGCTCGGCAGGACAGGGGCATGGAGTTGGCCCTTACGACAGTTACAGCTCGACCAGTGGTTCAGCAGTCGAGGACACCAGGGATAGAGCAGTTCCAGAAGATGAGCCCCAGAGATTTTCTGGGGACAGAGGGGATACTATATGCTGATGAGTGGATCGAGAATATAGATGAGATCTTCCGTCTGGTCCGGATACCAGCAGATCTCCAGATTGAGGCCGCAGCTAGCCGGATGCGAGATCTTGCTCGCACCTGGTATCAGTCAAACCCCAGGATGGGGGTACGTGGGCAGGCTTGGGAGGAGTTCAAGGGCTTTTTCAAAAAAAGTTCTTCCCAGATTTAGCACTCAGAGCCTTGGAGTCGCAGTTCGAGAGCCTAGTCCAGGGGAGCCTTTTAGTGGAGGAGTACGCCGGGGAGTTCGGCCGTCTCGGCAGGTTTGTAGAGGACTTGAGCGAGACGGCGAAGGCCCAGAGGTTCCGGAAGGGTCTGGTCAAGGAGGTCAAGTCCCTAACCAAGGGCAACAGGGATGCCACATTCGAGGAGATCTTGACGGGAGCCTTGTTGGCAGAGGATGATCTTGAGCTTAGGCTCAAGAAGGGGCAAGACCCAGTTGGGGCAGTAGCAGCGGGGGCCAAGCCAAGAGGCCCCACTTTTAGCACCAGCAGCCGAGGTAGTTTCAGCCGCAGCCGATCCAGCAGCGGCCAGTTCACCAGCAGCAGCAGCCGAGACAGCACCAGCAGGGTCAAAGACAGGGTGTTACTTGTGTCTACTACAAAAAGCCTGGGCATGTCTTCAATGAGTGCCAGAAGAGGCTGGGCCAGTGTCTGGTGTGTGGCTCAGCAGACCACCAGATGAGAGAGTGCCGCAAGGGACGAGCAGCTCAGGGGGCAGCAGTCAGAGCTCCAGCAGGCCAGCAGAGGGGACCAGCCCTGCCGACACAGCAGCAGAGGTTCGTCCAGCACCAGCAGCCGGCCAGGGGAGGCCAGCAGTGGCAAGCTTTTGCCATGACAGCTAGAGATGCAAAGGCGATAGGAGAGCTGATTGTAGGTTCGATTCTTTTCGACTCCAGTCCAGCTTATGCATTATTCGATTCCGGTGCTTTGTATAGCTTCATATCAGTATCTTTTGCGATTAGACATGGTATCATAGCTGAATCGTTGCCTAGGACTTACAAGATCACAACCGGGGGTGGCATTATCCTCGTGAGTGATGTTTGTAAGGGTCGGATAGTAGTTTTAGGAGGCCGTGAGTTGGAGGTGAGCCTGCTCGTAATGCCATTATCGAACTACAATATAGTACTAGACATAGATTGGTTGAGCAGGCACCAAGCCAGCATTGATTGCAGAGGGGGTAGAGTTCTCTTCAGAGCGCCGGGGGAGCCAGAGTTCGAGTACTCCAGACGTTAGGCAGAACAGAGTAGCGGAGTCTTCTGTGGAGTTTCTGTCGAGGAGCAGGCGATTCCACACCCCTTGATAGCAGAGTATATGGATGTTTTCCCAGCGAAGTTGCTAGGATTGCCACCAGACAGAGATATAGAGTTCTCGATAGACTTGGTTCCAGGAGCGGAGCCCATCTCTCAGTATGTCTATCGGGTGAACAACAGTGAGCTGGTGGAGCTGAAGAAGCAGGTGGATGAGCTACACGACAAGGGCTTCATCCGTTCGAGTTCGTCGCCATGGGGTGCACCAGTGTTGTTTGTGCCGAAGAAGGATGGGTCAGTACGGATGTGTATTGACTACAGGGCAATCAACAACCTCACGATCAAGAACAAATATCTACTACCGCGGATCGACGATCTTTTTGACCAGTTGAGCAGAGCTCGGGTATTTTCCAAGATTGTTCTGAGGTCGGGATGTCACCAGGTGAAGGTAAAGAGGGAGGATATTCCCAAGACCGCTTTTAGGATGCGGTATGGGCAGTTTGAGTTTTTGGTTATGCCGTTTGGGCTAACCAATGCACCAGCAGTGTTTATGAACCTTATGAACAAGGTGTTCCACCAGTATTTGGATTAGTTTGTGGTGGTGTTCATTGACGTCATCTTGATATATTCCAAGACTGAGGAGGAGCACGAGGAGCATTTGAGGATCGTGCTGGAGACTCTCAGGAAGGAGCAGCTTTACGGGAAGCTCTCCAAGTGTAAGTTCTTCTTGGACCGGGTGGACTTCTTGGGGCATATGGTGACTGGAGATGGTATCTCAGTTGACCCCAAGAAGATTGTAGTAGTTGAGGCATGGGCAGCGCCGACTTCAGTTGCAGAGATCAGGAGTTTCCTGGGGCTGGCAGGATATTATCGGAGATTTGTGTAGGATTTCTTCCGGGTTGCAGAGCCGTTGACTCGGCTGACCCGGAAGGATGCTGAGTTCGTTTGGTCAGAGGAGTGTCAGGCAGCTTTTGATGAGTTGAAGAAGCGGCTTACGACAGCTCCGATTTTGACATTGCCTTCAGGATCAGGTGGATTCACTATTTATAGTGATGCCTCAGGGAAGGGGCTGGGTTGCGTCTTACAGCAGCATGGGAAGGTGATTACCTATGATTCCAGGCAGTTACGTCCCCATGAGAAGAACTACCCTACCCACGACCTGGAGCTGGCAGTAGTGATATTTGCTCTGAAGTTGTGGAAGCATTATCTGTATGGTGAGAGGGTGGAGATCTTTACAGATCATAAGAGCTTAAAGTATGTGTTCACTCAGAAGGAGTTGAACATGAGATAGCGCAGATGGCTAGAGTTGATGAAAGATTTTGACATCCTACTTCAGTATCACCCAGGGAAGGCCAACGTGGTTGCCGATGCCTTGAGTAGGTATCCGACAGCCATGTGTTTGACTATAGATCGGTATTTGCTTGCAGACTTGGAGATCCTTGGGATTGAGGTGATCGTGCCCGGAGTGCAGATACAGTTATGGGGGATGCAGATTCAGTCAGACTTGGTAGAGAGGATCAAGTCGGCACAGTTTGAGGACATTGCTCTACGGTGTCTCCGAGAGCAGGTTCGCATAGGATTGCTGGAGGGCAAGTTTTCCCTTGCAGAGGATGGTGCCTTGAGGCACGGTTCCAGATTATGTGTGCCCAGCGGAGATCTCAGGGAGCAGGTTATGCAGGAGGCCCACAGATCTCAGTACTCTATACACCCGGGTGCCAACAAGATGTACCGAGATCTGAGGGAGCATGTTTGGTGGTCAGGGATGAAGCGGGAGGTGGCTCGCTTCGTGGCTAGGTGCTTGGTCTGTCAGCAGATCAAGGCAAAGAGGCAGAGGCCCGGTGGATTGTTGCAGCCGCTGTCCATTCCCGAGTGGAAATGGGAGCATATCACTATGGACTTCGTATCAGGATTGCCGCACACACCAGGAAGAAAAGACGCGATTTCGGTCATCGTTGACAGGTTGACCAAATCGGCCCACTTCTTGCCATTCAAGGTGGGTACGTCTACAGAGAGGCTGGCGGAGATGTATATGCGGCAGATAGTCAGGATTCATGGGATTCCGGTCAGCATCATCTCAGATCGGGATAGTCGTTTTACTTCCCATTTCTGGAGGAGTCTGCAGACTAGCTTGGGCACTCAGCTTAAGTTTAGTACTGCATACCACTCCCAGACGGACGGACAGTCAGAGCGGCCTATTCAGACACTTGAGGATATGCTGCGGACGTGCGTCCTGGACTTTGGAGGTTCCTGGGAGGATCATCTTTATTTGGTAGAGTTTACTTACAATAACAGTTTCCAGGCCAGCATTGAGATGTCACCTTTCGAGGCTCTGTACGGGCGTAGGTGTCGTACACCCTTATCTTGGAATGATGTTTGAGAGCGAGCTTTACTGGGGCCAGAGATGGTTGTTGACGCAACCGAGAAGGTGAAGCTCATCAGGGACAGACTTCGCATGGCGCAGGACAGACATCGGCACTGGGCCGATAGCCACCGGAGGCCGTTGGAGTTTAAGGTACAGATTAGAGTAGGATTAGATCTAGGTTTGTTTTTTTGTGATTTTTTTTGATCATGTTTGTTTATTATAATTAATTGAGACTTTGCTTGTGATTAGGTCGAAGACCAGGTTTTCTTGAGGATATCTCTGACTCGTGGTACGATACGTTTTGGTGGAGACGGGAAGCTTAGCCTGCACTTCATCGGCCCTTTCGTTATCAGCGGGAGAGTCGGTGACGTGGCATACAGGCTAGACTTACCGCCTGTACTAGTGGGGGTCCACAACGTATTCTATGTATCACAGTTGAGACGATACGTGGCTGATCCTAGCCATGTACTTGATCATTCGGAGATTGAGGTTGGGCCTTCTCTCAGCTATCCAGAGCAGCCAGTGGAGATTCTGGATCGACGGGAGAAGGTTCTGAGGAACCAGGAGATACCCTTGGTACGCATCGCATGGAGGCATCATTCTCCAGGAATGTCTACCTGGGAGCGGGAGGATGAGATGCACGAGCGGTACCCATATCTTTTTGGACGGTGAGGTATACTTTCTATCATTCTCATCAGTTGTATTTCGTCTTTCAATTTCGAGGACGAAATTCTTTTAAGGAGGGTAGATTTGTCACTACCACATTTCTAGTGTGAGGATATTTTTGACATTTTTGGGGTTATTTGAATTTATTAGAATTTATTTGAATTTTATATATTTTATTTAGAAATTTTTAATGATTATTTAAGTGGTGTGATTAAATCCTAGTTAATTGTTTGCCATGTGGTTTGGTTAGCCAAACCTAGATTGGACCTAACCTTGATTAGTCATAACTAATTTTAGTTTGCCACTTTGAGAATTAGATGGGTTGGATTATAGTTTAAGTCATGTTTAGTTAAGTGAGTTTGTTTAAGACTAGGAAATAGCCCTTTGTTCTAGACCACACAATACCCTTGATTCATTCCTAACCCTAGGATACAACCTAGAAACCCTAACCTAACCTAGTGGCCGGCCAAGGCTTGTCCCCATTCCCTATATAATATCATTTTGGGGATTTGAGCCTCATTCCAATAGTTTATCATTCTTTCCTCAAGACAAGGTGAGCCTACACTTCATTTCTCCATAGATCATTCAATATAGGTCTATTTTCATTGGGATTTCCTCCATAGCACTCTAAATACTGGTCCTCTATTGTTTGTGGAGTCACATCACAGGTTTGGGACAATTTGAGGGAGCTTTGAAGCTTGGAGAACCATTCTCTATTAGGGTTTTTTTTAGGATTTTGCAACCATAGGTAACTTCCATAATACTCAATGAAATTCTGTTTTTATTCCACATCTAGGGACCCCTAGGCCTAACCTAGCTGTAGGAATAGGAAATCCTAGGCTTTGAATACTGTACGTGTCCGTATCGGACATGTATCAGACACTGTTCATTGGTGTTTGTCGAAATGCCTCAAAGGGCATTTTGATTCTTTTTGTGCAAACTTTTTGAATAAGAAATAGGGTTTTGATCTTGCCTATGGTTTTCCAGTGTCTGTGTTTTGTTTTCGTGTCGTGTCGGGTCTCGACGGATACGCGGACACGCGGTGCCCACACGCGCGCGCGCACAGGTTTGATCCCCTGCTGTTTGGGGGCCACAACTCTCAGGATACGTCACGTCGACACGCCACACTTGACATACGGGTCGTCCTCGTGACTGACACGACGTGTGTCGAGTCTCAGACCCCCACGTATCGTGTCGGACACGAACGAGCACGTGCATTGCATTTGTACTAGACCGGGTTCAGTTGATTTAGAGCACTGATACGCGTGTCGTATCGCACGCACGCATATCGTAGACACGTGTCAGGGTGCCCTAGCCCTAGACCTAGACCTAGTCGACACTTGGACACGACCACGAGGTCTGTGTCGTGTCGTGTCGTGTACACGAACCCTGTGAACACGTGCACGAGGAATGGCACAGTATTTACACTGTTTTGTGTTTTAATTTGTTTTAACACATTGTGTCCTCGTGCTTGGACACAATGACACTGTTGGACACGTACACTATGGGTATGTACATTACCAACCTCTGTATTGGTGTTTAGTTTATTTTTTTAATTGATAAATTCTCATTTCTTAATTTAATCCTGATACCTGTATATCAGTTCATTATTCACTGTTTTCCCAGGTTTTTGATATGAAACTCCAGCATCATTTTAACCCATTTTAATTGTTAATTAGTTTGGTTTTAAACCTTAATGATGTGCACCTATAAGTGTTCTATGTGTGTGTCAAATTTGGGGCTGTTTTGGAGTTGTTTGGATTCAAAAATTTGGAATTGTTTATGGGTTAAAAATTGAGATTGTAATGAACTGGAATTGGGATTCCTGTTCTGAACTGAAAATGGTTCATTACCTGAGATTTGTGTTCTGTTATGGACTGAATTAAATGGGGTTTCAATATATAAATCTGGGAGTTTTGATTGGAGAGCTGTGGGTTGGTTTTGAGTTGATTCTTGCATTCCTTCATAGTGTAAACTGTTAATTGATTTACTTTTCCTTCCTCACTGTTTTACATTCCAGATTTCGTTGTTATACTTCACTCTATCATCACACACACAAGTTAACATACATTCATGTGACATACATATGCATCACACTGTCCTCATGACAGTCCCCACACTTCACTACCATGCCACTTTCTCACATGACACTGTTCACTCCCTATTACCATATACACACACACATTTGCATGTATGTGGTACTCCATGTTATACACACACCTACACAAATGTTCGTATTTCCTATATGTGTATATATATGTAAAGTGTGATGTATATATATATATAGATATCCTATATTTTTTTTTATAGATATCCTATATATATGTGTGTGTATCTATATATATATTTAATATATAATGTATGTATGTTTCTCATAGGAGCATATATGTTATTACATGTATTCCTAAGCTAGACTATATAAATATATATATATGTGTATTGTTTTAGATATAGATAATATCTTGTGTAGTTGTGTATAGATGATGGTTGGTTCTTTAGGCATGATATTGCCTAGTAAGCCTAGATTAGTCTTGTTAGAACTTAGAATAGCCTTGTTAGACTAGTATAGACTAGTTTGACCTAGTTTAGACTTGTTAGACCTAGTTTGACCATAGTTGACCAAGTTTGACCATAGTTGACCAAGTTTGACTTCTAGGGTTGACCAGAGTTGACCAAGAGTTGACTTTGGCCTAGATTGACCTAGACTCATGTAGAATGCATAGTAGAACTTTATTTTACCATTTTAGACTTGTTGTGACTTGTGCTGTTCTGATTAGGAGCCAGACACCACTCCTCGGACAGTACTTTCATATTGGACACTCAAATACCAGGCGAGTACATTCTCTGATCATTTCATATCCTGCTTAGAATTATTTCCTGCATTAAATTACTTTACTTGTTACTGTCACATTGGTCACATGGATTGGTACTATATGGATCCCTTCTTGAGATGTTATCCTTAGGGAGCATCGGGTACTACATGTTCTGTGCGTTTCACTTACATGGCGTATCACTATGCTTCATTGGTTCTTTGATCACTTGTGACATATACTCTTATGATCACAGAGTCTCCTAGAATCTCTTATCCCATTTACTGGGTATCCTAGAATCTCCTAGAATCCCCATTTATGGGACATCCATGTATCACCCTTCGGAGGCCTTTGCATGGAATCATAACATAACCTGGTTAGATCCTTGTGTATTGATTGGGGGTACGGTGGAGTAGAAATAGACATGTGAATACTATCCAAGTAGTGTAGCATCAGAATCTTTTTATAGTGTAGCATCAGAATCTCCTATACCATTTACATGTCTATATTGTACTCTGACTCACTAGCCACTGTTAGTCTCTATTTATAGTAGATATTTCTATTACAGTTCTTTCTCTGTTTACATACTGCACTTCTTTCAGTACTTGTATCTTACTATACTGCATGATTATATTTTCTAACCTGCTATGAACTGTTGAGATGTACTGTACTCGCTCTTGTCCTGACTGGACCTATTGAAAATATTACAGAGGACGAGGAGGAGGCCTGTGTGGATACCTTCTACGGGGCAGCCCTAGACGACACTTGCGAGCTGGACTCTCAGGAGGACCCAGCTCTAGCTGAGGACATCACCCCCATTGCCTAGACTAGTTTAGTTAGGCTTATCTTTTTTTGTTGTCATGAGACTGTTTAGCTAGACTTTACTTCTGTTCAGAGATTTTGAGTTGTATATATTCTTTCATGTCCTGTAGCTGAGTTTGTACTCTGGATATTGCTGGGATGTTATCTTAGACTACTTTATCATCTGTTTTCCTTGAGTACCATATTATATCATGCTTTCTTCTTCCTTAGTTGTGATTGAGTTTATTTACTGCTATGTCACCCCCATTCGGGGAGTATAAACTGTTTAGAGATATACTGTTAGATGTATGTTGACCTAGGACAGCGTTCTACCGCTGACACTGCGGCGTAGGCTGGACGTACCCACGTCTCGTGTCCTTACTCTAGGGTGCGGGTCATGACAAACTGGTAGGCAGTATGCAAGACTAAAGCCAGAGATACTTTTGATGTTGACGAAAAAGCTTACCAGGAGGACGAGCTACCTCTTGTAACCAATATTGTCGATGTGGACTCCACGAAAGTTACGCATTACACGACACATAATGTAGAAGATGTAGAATTATCCGAAGAGGAAGACGAAGCCGACGAAGGCGAAGATAAAAGTGAAGATGAGGAGGAAGAGGAAGATGACATCGAGGAAGACGGACAAGATGATTATTCTGAAGATGATTGAGAGAGATATACTTATCTGAACTTATATGTTTCTTCTAGAATATATTATCTGGACTTAGATGTTTATTGTAGAATGTATCATCATATGTTGTCTTGGTTATTATCTTGTCTTTGTTGTACTTTCATATTTCTAGTCTCTATTATTTGTTGTACTTTTATATTTCTAGTCTCTATTATTTGTTGTACTTCCATATTTCTAGTCTCTATTATTTGTTGTATTATCATATGCTGTTATCAGGTATGGCAGGTCATCGCGGAGCGTTCCGAGGGCGACAACGAGGTCACTCTCCTCCGGTACTTCCTACAGGTACTGCTAGAGGACAGAGTTTTCCTTTGGTACCTTATTCTGGTACCGGCTCTGGATCCTCGTCGCCGATTACTCCTCCATATCGGACAGTAGGTGGGCCTGCTGGGACGACGTCACGTGGCATCTCCTGGGACGAGTAGTTCTAGGCCTGTTGAGAATGCTCGCCCGTCTAGCGTTCCTACTGCTGATACGACGATGGAGACGGATGAGCAGATGGCGGAGGCTGCGGCGACGGCCGACCAGCATCATGCAGATGATGCGTGCGCACCTCCGGAGGAGAGGAGGACTGAGATCTGGGCCGACGGTACAAAGTAGGTGTTTTGGTTTATAATTTTTTTCTTTATGTTTTTATCATAAATTAACTTTTTTCATGAATATAATATGTTTGTATAGATATCGTTCCCCAGAGGTATAGAGACGTCTAAGCCACATGCTGAGGCATAATTATGGTGGTGCTTGGATTAACTACTCTGATGCTCCGGACGAGAGGAAGGCCTTCTGGTTTGCGCGCTTCAAGGTTAAAATATATTTGCTTTTAACATGAATCATATAATTTTTGTATATTATATATAACTGATAAATATTTGGTTTGCGCTCTTCTAGGATATATTTTCTATCCACCGCACCGGGCCGAGCTTATCGAGGGGATGTTTTCTGCCGTCGCTGCCAAGCTGATCCGCGACTCTATCAATGATCAGAAGGATCGTGATCGTACCGGAAAGCCGATCCAAGGTTGGATCACCCCTGATCAGTGGAATGCGATGAAGGCTCGATTCGAGGAATCAAGGTACAAGGAGAAGTTGGAGAAGGCCAAGGCGGCTAGGCAACATGCCTCGAAGTGGTGCGGTGGGTCGATTCCGATGACGGAATATTTCCGTCGTCTGGTATGTCTTCCTCTTTTAGAAATATTATTTTAATTCAAAATCGATAAATTATTACTAAGATAATATATTTAATTACAGGTAAGGAAGGTCGGTAACGCCGACATGGTGACCGTCTTCCTGGCCACCCATCAATACGGCGGTGACCTTATTGACGAGAGGGCCGAGCAGACTTATGTAAGTATTACAATACATTATCTTAATTTAATACTTCGTGTCAATTTTAATATAACTTAGTAAATATGATGCAAATAAATATTCATGTAGTTAGTAATAATAAGTACATTAATTACAAATTAGAAATAATAAGTACATTAATTAGAAATTAGTAATAATAAGTACATTAATTAGAAATTAGAAGTTAGTAATAATAAGTACTTTCTAGGCCGAGTATCAGAGGCTGCGGGAACGGACGACTGCTAGTGCACCTGATGCAGGAGAGGCCGGTACTTCCTTACAGCCCACTCAAGCTCCGTCGGCGGACGAGATGTGGATGGCCGCCGCTGGTGGACTCCGTAGGGGTACGTACTACGGTACGGGATCCTATGGCGCCCTAGTTGTAACCCAGTCCTCTAGGACATCTCCTGCTAGTGTGCTTGGTCCACAGCCATCCCCGGAGTCTGCCCGAGTCCACCAGATGATGGAGTCTCTCCGTGACGACCTGCTACGACGGATCGAGGAGCAGTCTCAGCACCTTATGGAGGATCCTGTGCTGCTAGCATGATTTGATGCACTCGACCGCGACATTAGGGACCTCAGGGAGACAACTGAGAGGATAGAGCGCACCGTTGGAGGGTTAGAGCGCACGGTGACGGAGCTGCAGACAGGACAGGTGACCATGGCCGAGAGGATGAGATTGGCGCAGGAGTGGATGGTCCAGAGCAGTGATAGAATGTTATCTATCATGGATTCATACCACCAGCGACTTACAGCGTTGGAGCGTGCTGGTCCTCTGGGTGCCCCTTCATCGGCGTCGACTCCGCCACATCCACCGCCTTCTTCTTCGACACCGACTCCACCGACATCACTGTCTCCTCTATCGGTATCGATTTCACTTGAGGAGTATGAGTTATTCTTATCCCTTCATCGCGGCGGTGCCCCTCCTGCACCAGATTCCTAGTAGTCCTAGTTAGGACTGTTTCTTTGTGTTTGTTTCATTCTTTGTTTGTGACTTGGATATTTGTTGGTTGTGTAGATTTGGATGTTTGGATCCTATTCTATTTGTTGGTTGTGTGTAGACTTTGGTTATTTGGTTGTAGACTTTGTTATTTGGTGTAGAATTAGTTATTTGGATACTTGGTTATTTGGATATTTGGTTATTTGGTTAGTTGTTGTGTGATTGTTGTAAACTTGGTTATATGGACTAAAATCTGTGTATAGTGAGAAATGGATATTCTGAGAACTGGACATTGTGTGATTGTTGTAGACGTGGTTATAGGGACTGAAACCTGTGTACAGCGAGAAATGGACATTCTGTGATTGTTTGGATCCTATTCTACAGTGAGAAATTGTTATCTTTTTAAACTGCAGGGAGAAATGGACATTCTGTATTTTATTTTATTTTTATTTTTTTTGCAGATTTAGCGACGTTTATCGACGTCCTCCGACGTAAGTTTGCGTCGGTAAACGTCGGTAGATATGCGATATTATCCAGGGTACCGACGTTTAGCGACGTCAATATATGTCGGAGAACATCGGTAAATGTCGGTGCACGTCGGTAATCATCCCAGGAATTCCCAGGACTTACCGACGTTTAGCGACTTTGATCATGTCACTAAACCACCGACGATTCGACGGTAATTCGTCGGTAAAGTTACCGACGCGTAGCGATACGAAGTAATACGTCGCTAAGCCACCGACGACACGATGGTAGATGTCGGCAATAGACCGACGTATAAATACGTCGGTAATTGCGACGTTTGGCAACGTTTAGAAGATCAGCGACTTACATTTCTACGACCAGCCCAAAATGTTGGTAATTTTGTCGCTAAATATTTTTAGCGACGAAAAATGTCGTTTTAGCGACGTCTTTAGGCGTCGCTAAAACGACTTATTCTGGTAGTAGTTGTGGATCTGGTGCCGCGACCCCCGACCTGCCATCAGCGGTGCCGCCTTGAGTGCGCTACCGTCGAGCAGCCCCATGCTCGGCTTAAGCACCGGAGTCACCGTCCCCATCAGCCCTAGTCGCCACGCTGCCGTGCCCGAGCCCCATCTCCTCCCTTTGCGTCTTTAGGCCGGCCGCGCCTCCACCAATACCCCCGCGTCCGCCGCGGCCAGCACCACCGCACCCCTCGATCTCCTCCGCTGTGCCTTTTCCTCCCACTCACCCTCTCCCTCGGCCACATCTCCCCTCTCTCTCCCGCTCTCGTCCCCTCTCCTTTCTCTCTCACTTCCTTCTCCTTTTTCTTCGGCTTCTTCTTTCTTTTTTAGCTGCTTCTCCTCACTTTTGAGGAGAAGTCCTATTAAGGAGAACAATAGTATTTTAATTACTAAAGTAACCGACAGTGTTACTATAATTAGTAACAAACAATATATGTTATTATTAATATTATTTTGAGAATTATATCTTATTATTTTTCCAATACTATTTGTAAATAAATATTGTACTATGATTGGCCTATACTTATTTTCAAAATTGGATTTCAAAGTCTAAAATAATTATTATCTTATCTTTATGGTATCTTTAGTATGGCTTTTGACCCTAAAATATAATATAAATGTTACTTTAAAAATGTGGTTTGACCTAAAAATAGTGTTTGATCTAAAAACGTGTTTTCCTATATTTTCAAGTAGGTATCTAAATTTTTTTTATTGATAAGATAGAGTTTTCAAAAATAATTAAATATTAAATAATTTTATTAATTATAGTCTTGACGAAAATATTGTATTAGGCTTAATCCTATATCTATTTTTTTATTAAGTTTTGAAGCCCGACATATAATATTCTATGGTATTTTAAAATATGGTTTTTAGTTTGACCAATTAAGGGTTTAACCCTAAATTGATTTTCAATGTTTCAAATATTTATTTAAAAATATTTTGATTGATAAAAATCAAAATATCCAACTATTATAGTTATTTTCTAAAAAGTTATTAAATAATTCGACTAAATAGAGTTTTTCATATATATATATATATATATATATATATATATATATATATATATATATATATATATATATATATATATATACATTTTTAAGATTATTATGAATATTTATTTCTCTTCGATTATCTATTCTTGTCCATAACCAAATCAAAATATTTCCATCTTCTTGCAAATCTCGAACTTTTCTATATTGTTCCTAGCTAATTTGGCTATTCCGGACTCAATGGCATAGTCTGTCAAATCACCTAAAATTATCTTGCGTAGTTGTACACCGAAGTCATAGTTCGTACCACCTTGATCATCGTACCACACCAGGCGGCCTACCAGGCAAGTATACCTTACTAATTAACTGTCATATTATTTATTTTCTGCATTATTTACTTTGTTTCATATTTGTTAGTTTATAAACTGCGCATCCAAGCCATACTTGGGTGCAGGCGACTTTATTAGTCGTTACTTTATTTTACGCATGTTAACTTAGTTTTAGCGAACTACCTTCTTATGGTAGGATATTCTTATATCTCCCTTGGCCATGACACTCACACCACACGGTTTGAGATATTTTGCTAGGGGCACGACTTATGGACTAGCCATCTCTATTGTCGTGTAACAGATAGATCATAACTGCTACGATTAAGGTATAGAGACTCGAGCAGTTACAAAACTAGGTGGGTCATGGACATAACTTGGACAGTATGGGAAACATTGGGGGAGGACAGTCGCTATTGCGTATGGAAAGCCAAACAGGTAAATCATAATTTTCAAAAGGAACTATGGCATGATATATTTGCAGATGCCCTCTGACGTTTTGGACGTTACGGACGGATACAGATGACTGGATGCCAGTTATGTACATGTAGCCTAAATCCCACCCATGCGCATGAAAGTTGTCCTCTAAATTACACAATAGATGGTTAGCATTCCCTTTTGCATATTGGTGTCTAGGAGAGTCTTGCATATTATTATTATTTTAACAGTTCATATTAGCTTGTTCTTCCTGTATCTTGTTACGTCCCTCTGAGGACCTGGTTGTTCTCCAGGTGTGTTCATGTCTTCCGCAGGTATCCTAGCCGGGATCGTGGTCTTCTCTATTTATTTGAAGATGACGTGACTTGGTTCCTCCTTGCTACTTCCACTTTGCCCTTTTATATATCATGTACTTCTTTCTTTTTATTTTGGTTGGTAGTGGATGTGTCTCCACCCAACATATTGTACCAAGACAATTCATTATATGATATCTTTTATTCCCTTATTTTGTGGATGAGATTAGTTAGTTGTGGTTTACTGCATTTTACAGCTTATGTATACATACAAGGCCCCTGTACTTCGTATGTATACAGCTGGCATGTCTACGTACTTAGTCCTACGTATTTTGAGACTGGGCGTTACAGATAATGCTAAACATAAGTGCATACCAAAATGGGCAAGCAACATAAATAAGTACTGAAAGGAAAATACATAAAATCAAAAGGAGTTTGGAACAACAAACTCAGCATCTCAAAAGTCAACATAGAAGTGCATAACAGTACTATCTTGAAATCTAGGAACATTTCCAATAAAATATAGATATAAGCAGAGTCTAATAATAAGATAACATCTAGACAAAAAACTGTGGCATCTAGATCAAATCCTCATCTAGTCTTTATCATAATCAGCATGAGCAGCATTATCACCATGTCCGAAAGGTCCAGTACCAGAAGTACCAGCTCCATGAGACAGATGTGGAGTAGCGCCGGGACCACATTACCAATCATTGGCGTTACCGGGCTTGTAGTAATGATGAACCCCCTCATCCTTATAGCGGTAACAAGAAACAGTATGATCTCGTAGAAGAGAACTGGCATGCTGACCCATCTGAACGAAACACATATCCATAAAAGAGTTTACAAGTGCTTGAAATTGACTGGCATCTTGGAACTCTTGTTCCTTCAATGTCTCGGTCACATACGCTCACAAAAAAGTATGCCCAGCTAGTTGAACACGTCGCAACTCATGCATCCAAATGCTGGTGGATGTCCTCAAAGAACATATGATAGGTCTAAAGTAGAGGAGGTGGTACAGTAGGAGGAGTAGGAGGGATAGAGGCACTATAACGTGAAAGCTGCAGATATTTTTGTCTCATAGTCACGAGCAGAAGAACATAAATAAATCTCAAAATGCTTAAAGATGATAGGTGGGATCGTCGCATAGAGATGATTCATGTTCATCTCACGACACCTAGCCATCATTCGGATAATAGTCTTAGGAACAGAAAAGAGAATCCCATGACGAACGTGATAGATAGAAGAAAATTCACGACTGGTTACGTCATCTTTTGAAGTGGACTTGGGTAGTAAGGTGGAAAATATAATCTGATGTAACTCATAGAAGAACAAGTTCATGTTTATGGCTTTAAACTTGTTGGGATGGACGGAACCAGGAGCACAGATTTGATTCTTAAAATTGGTCAAATTCATGTCATTAGAAAATTCAAAATTAGTGATATCGCAAGCGGCTCACCTATGTTTGAAATTTGTAGGATCGTCGCTGGGTCTTTATCATTGAACTGGATATCAATGCCGATGACACAGCTTTTCACAAGATAATCATCGTCAACAAGAGTAAAGTTAGAGTAAAATAACCTAATTGTATTAGTGACAATAGGAAATGAATGTGTAACAAGAATTTGCAATCCCAAAGCTTCAAAATATGGTTTATGAGACGGAAAGATCATCCATTTTATCGGTGCGTTGGAACAAATATTGCGAATAGAGAAATTCTCATACCATAGTAAGAATTGTTCTAGAGTTTCAAAGAAAAACTCATTGAACGTCCCGTCGTCCATTTTGGACGGACGAAATGAGAGATCCAAGGGTAGGATCAGAAGACGAGACAGTATCACTAGTCGTCTTCTTTCTCTTGAAAGGATTGTTAACTCTAGGTATGATTTTTTAATAAAAATAAAAGTTTCTATGAATTTTAAAAATTGAGAGATGGAGAGAGAGAGAAAATTATACCTTCTCAGATTAGAGTAAGTGGAAGAGGATGAGATTCTATGCTCAAATCCAAAATTTCAATGCAAAATTCCAACGGAGTAGGAAAAAAAAATCAAGGTTTGAAAAACTAAGGTTTTAGAGGATTTTTGCGTTTGCTGTGCTGCTGTTTGAGGAGGGAGGAGGAAATAATTAAAAGTGGAGCCTTTCAGATTCTGTATTAACCCGACTTCAACCGAGTTCGGGCCGAATTCGGATCGAGTTCGCCATGAACTCTGTTGATTCCATTTTGTACAAAATCTAAAAATATTACTTTGAATTTATCATTCTATTTTGATTATTTAATTCCAAAATTAGTAATTTTAAATTTTGATTAATATAATTAAAATTATTTTACGCATTAAATTTTGTTATGCAGCGACTGTCTCAAATTAGCTGTAGGGATACTGTCCCAGCTAACAGAGCTCCATCGGGGGACACTTAAGTACCGCTTTAGCCGTAGCCGTGATGTCAGACATGTCCTTTGTAGGCTTGTCTAAAAAACAGTTTTTGTATATTAAAAAATAATCAATAAGATAAAATTAATTAATATTATTGATATCTAAAATTCCTAATTCTTGACGTAAATAATTGAATCTATCTTCCGCTAAAGGTTTTGTAAAAATGTCAGCCAATTGTTCATCTGGGTCTACATATTCTAGATTGATGCCTCTATTTGCTTGATGATCTCTAAGAAAGTTATATCAAATCTCTATATGCTTAGTGCGAGAGTGACATACATGATTCTTAGTCAAGCTTATAGTGCTTTTGCTGTCACAGAAAATTGGTATGTATGTGAAGTATAAATCAAAGTCTTCTAGGATTTGTTTTATCTGTAAAATTTGTGCACAACAACGTCCTGTGGCGATATACTCTGCCTCTGTAGTCGATATTGCAACAGAATTTTGCTTTTTGCTAAACCAAAAGACTAAAGCCTTACCTAAAAAATGACACGTGCCTCTAACATATTTTCTATCCACTTTGCATCCAACAAAATCAGCATCCGAATAACCGATTAGGTCAAAGGACGTGATTTTGGTATACCATAAGTCGACAGATGAAGTGTTCTTAAGGTATCGAAAGATACGCTTAACTGTGCACATGTGTGATTCCTTAGGGTTAGCTTGAAATCTTGTACACAAGCAAATACTAAACATTATATCAGGATGACTAACAGTTAAATAAAGTAAACTACCAATCATACCTCGATATTTACGTATGTCAACACGTTTGTCTTGTTCATCTACATCAAGCTTGGTTGAAGTTGCCCTTGGAGTGCCGACTGGTTTGACAGATTTCAGATCAAACTTCTTTAGCAAATCTTGTGTGTACTTGGCTTGGTTAATGAACGTCCCATTGTTGGTTTGTTTGATTTGAAGCCTAAGAAAGAATTTGAGTTCTTCCATTATGCTCATCTCAAACTCATTGCCCTGGGTGATCTCACTTATTACCAGGTCCTTAGGGTGGTCAGCCATAAATTTTATTCCTTTTGGCAGACTTTCAAGGTAGCTGGTTCCGATTTTAGGTTATGTAGATTTGATGTACTGATATCTTCATCATCATTGTCGTTGATTGTCTGTTGGTTTAATTCATCGAAGGTAACATTTATTAATTTTTTGATGATCATTGATTTTTTGTTGAAGACTCGGTACCCTTTGCTTTTGGCCGTATGACCTAAAAAGATATCCTTATCGGCCTTTTTGTCAAATTTATCCAAATTATCTTTAGTGTTAATAATAAAATATTTACAACCAAAGATTTTAAAATAAGAAACTATGGGTGTTCTATCAAACCATAACTCATAGGGAGACTTCTTTGATTTAGGTCAAATTATAACCCTATTGAGAACATAACAAGCTATATTGACAGCTTCTGCCCAGAAATATTTGGGTAGACTAAACTGGTTCAACATTACTCTAGCCATTCCTGATAGAGTTCTGTTCTTACGTAACACAACTTTGTTTTGTTGTCGAGTCCTAGGGCAGGAGAACTCATGCAAATATCAGTGTGTCACAAAATTGCTCAAATTCTGTATTCTCAAATTTGCCGCCATGATCACTTCGAATACGAATAATCATAAAACCTCTCTTTTTTTGAACTTTCTTACAAAATATGACAAATTCAGATAATGTATCGTTCTTGCGTACGAAAAAAAATATCCACGTGTATCTAGAGAAATCATTTACTATTATAAATCTATATAACTTACCACCTAGACTAGCAATTCTACTAGGCTTAAATAAATCCATATACAGTAATTGTAGAGGTCTAGTGATACTTACAACATTTTTGGACTGAATTGTGGATCTGGTAGCTTTATTCTTTTCATATTCGCTGCATACCGTATCCTTCTTGAAGATGATGTCCGATAAGTCTCGTACCAATTTTTTCGTAGATAATCTTGAAATTGTGTCCATATTTGTATGACCGAGTCTCATGTGCCATAGTTGAATCTCATTATTCTTGGAGAGTAAGCATCTACCTGCATTGTTAGCATCTTCTAACAAATAAAAAACATATATGTTTTTTCTAATACCTTCAAAGATAGTACTACCAGTTGAGCTTTCAACTATAGTACATTTATCTTTGACCAAGTTAATACCATAACCTGGTAAGCTAAATGGCTTATGCTGAGTAGGTTATATTTTAACTCAGTTACTAGACAGACATCTTTAATCACAGGGCAGGGAGCCTTACCAATGTTGTCGATACCTGCTATATATCCTTTTAAGTTGTTACCGAAGGAGACGTATCCTTCTTTCTTCTTCGACAGTGTTGTGAATAGAGAAGCATCACCGGTCATGTGTCGTGAGCAACCGATGTCGAGGATCCACTTGCTCTTAGTATGAGTAGTGTGTTCTACCTATAAAGAAGTTTGCAGATAAAACTTTTCGTTCCTATTTCTTGTAGGGTTCAGATATGTTAGTCTTTGGTATCCATGCACATATATTTAAATCAACTAATTTTCTTACTCTACATGCATGTAAGATATGACCAATGGCGCCACAATAGTGACATCTAGCATGCTGAGTGTTTGGTGCAGCATGTTGTGCATGATTGGTAGGTCTTGGTGTTCTAATTGGATACTTGTAGTAGAATACACGTCGGTTAGGCTTCCTGGGCAAAGGTTTGGCTATGTTTGGTTTGACAGTATTGGATTTAACATTATTGATTTTGACTGTGTTTAGATGTTTCGGTAATTGATACGTGTTAGGATAGGAAGCAGTAACTTCATGCTATTTTTCTAACCTAATTTTCAAATTTTTGGAGGTGTCATAAATAGTGTTATAGTCAGGTGTGAGTGCATCAATTCTGACTAGTGCACAGTGATGGCACTTTTTTACTTTGAGTAAATCATCCTCAAGTTTAGCAATGGTCTTGTCTTTTTTTTCGGATAAACGTGTAGTCTTATGTAGTTGCAGTTTGACATAAAAAATCTCACTGATCTCACTAGGATTTTCATTATTTCTAACTTCATCTAGTAAGTCGGTAAGTCTTCTTATTTCGTCTTTGTACTCTTTGAGTACCATTTTAGAGTTTTAGTATTTGTCAAGCAGTTTTTTGTGGTCATCTAAGAGGTCACTAAAAGCTTCACCTAACTGGTCAAAGTTAAAATCATTATATATATCAAATAGGAAATTTGAGTTTACCGGATCGTATGCCATTAAACATAGATTTGCAACGTAATCTGATTGTTCATCTTCTGAATCACTAGCTTCGCTTTAAAGCCAAATGCTTGTGTTGGCATATCTTCTGGAAGTAAATTTCTTTATGTAACTCTTTTCATACTTGTTGTCTTTTCTGGTTGATGATGATGCTGTCAGACAGTCCTTCTTGATGTGTCCTTTCTTCTTGCAATCGTAGCAGATTGGGTCTTTTTCATTATTGTTGTTTTTGCTGTTGTGTTCCTTCGTTCTTCGATTGAACCTATGAATTTCTTGAACTTCCTCACTAGGAGAGCTTGATCCTCAGTGTCAGAGTCGCTGTCGTCTAAATCTTTTTCGACAGTTCTTCGTTGTTGAGCTTTGAAGGCGATTGATTTTATTCCTTTGGTGGGGCCTCTTCAAAGTCTTGAAGTTCTAGCTCGTGAATGAGTAGCTTTCCCATGAGCGTTTCAAGAGACATGGTAGTGAGATCGTTTCCTTCAACGATTGTCATAACCTTCGAAATCCAGTTCTTTGTGAGAGCTCGTAGTACCTTGCGAATCTTCTCATGGACTAAGGATTAAGGAAGGACTAAGGAATTACAATATCCAGAAATCTTGTGAACATTTGTGTAACGGACTCATTCGACTTCATCTTGAACGCCTCATACTCTTGAGTAAGTCTACTGATCTTGAACTCCTTGACTTGTGTCGATCCTTCATGAGTGACTTCGAGAAGTTTTCATACCTTATAAGATGTTGTGCATGTAGACACCATATTGGATTCAGTCATGTCTAAAGCACAAAATAATGCATTAATAGCACATCCGTCAAGACTGGCTTCTTGCTTTCCAGAATCAGTATACTTGTCATGTGCTTTTTCAACCAAATTTCCATCAATAAGAACACGTTGAGGCTTTTTATAGCCGTCAACTACAATTGACCATAAGTCAAAATCTAGAAATTTTAAAAAAAAACTCATACGTATTTTCCGGTAAGCGTAATTAGTACCATCAAACAGTGTGGGTCAGTTTGTGGCTTGGCCTTCAGTTGTAAATTTTACACTTGCCATATGTGATATAGTGATCTATGTAACAATAGTTATATATAAAGAAAATAATAACAATGTTACCTCGCTTTATCTGTATAATCCGCTCTGCTACCAATTGTAGGAAAGAAATGTAAAGCGATATACTCTAGAGGTGGATGAATAGAGTAGGCAACGAAATATTAGCTATAAAAAATATTAGCAGCAAAATCACATAAATATATCACAGTTATAAGTAATTAAGTAAAAGTAAAGTATAAATAACAAAGTCAAAGAAGGCAATGTATACTGGTCTCCCTCTTGTGAGGACTAATCTAGTCGAAAGAACTCTAGCTCCCGGTTGAAATCCACTATGGAATAATTATAAGTTTTCATCCGAAGTCCTTGCAACTTCTACAAATGCAAAATTTGATCTGAAGTACTCGACCAACTTCAATTATGAAGTGTCTCACTTCTATCAAGCCTCTTGATTACAATCACTCTGAACTTCTAGATCGTACCGTACCGACAAATCGACTAGAGGATTGTAACTGGCATGGAATTTGAAATTGAAAGCTTAGTGGGGCTTTCGAAGATCGTAATAAGCTTAGAGAGAAGAGATATAAAAGTGAATGAGTGTATTGAAATGGTAGAATTTCTTCTCTATGTATAGAATTTCTATGGAAGAATTCGGATAGAATTCGGACCGAATTCGGACAGAATTTTATGAGAGAATCTCGGCATATAGTCGTTGCTTCCGAAACTGCGAAAAGACTGAATTTAAAATCCAAAGTTAAGGGTAGCCGAATTCGGGATAAATTTGTCCAAAATTTTGTTGGTCCAGAATGGGTTGATTTTTGAGTTTTGTAACTCAGGATTTTGGGTTTTCGAATTTTCAAGTAGTTTAGAAAATAGTTTGGGCTTTTGTGAGCAGGCTTGTTTTCAAAAAAAAAATATTTAAAAATATTTTTGGGTAGCCTATTTGCTTGTACGACGCGGTTTACATTGTATTTCTATACTCAATAAAATACAAAAGTACATTGAGAATTGAGATACAGACACGACGAGAAATACAGCTCCAAGTCTTGAATGGTAGCAGGCATAGGCTGTCGCAGTTCGTCCAATTAGCTATTGTATCGAGACATGGTTAGATCAATTATTAAAATTCGGTTTGACCATGACCACTGGGCCAACACTATTTGGGTGGTAAAAAATAAGTGAGTCAAACCACGAGACATATTATTCTTTTTATTTATAAAAATGGTGGGAGTTAGGAAAAGTGAATCCAAAATTATATCCAAAGCCGGATGCACACAGTCTCGTGTGTAACGCCGACAAATCAAACAAAATTTGTTGGTATATCTATTTAAGTCTGGATGAATGGTGATATGAATTTTGTTGTTATGACAGCCGAGATCATGATGGTAGTCCAAACGATTCTACTAAACTTGTTGCTAGTGGCATTGCTAATTAAAGTGCAAGAAACTTCCTAGATTAACGAACGCGTTTCCACCGAAGGTTGTCTACTTACATGCAAGTTGTATGTGCAGAAGCATTGGACGGAATTTTAAATCATGTAGTAGTTCCAGCTGAAGTTTCGAGGAAGAGGTACTAAAGAATGTTCCTAGAATGTAATGGCAATATGCGACTTCGACATGAAATTTGTGTATGTTGTTATCGGATGGGAAGGTGTTGTTTGTCTATGACTTGAGGATGCTAGGCTGAACTATACAAGGAATCCGATGTCCAATTTTTGAATTCCTCCAAGATTTTTTTTCTTACTTTTCTATTTGCGATGTTCGGCGTCAGGTACGTACTATTTGGATCCACTATTTTCAATCTTCTCACCTCCCTGCGATTCGATTTCGAAATTTAGTTATATTATTAAAGTTTAAATTTTTGGTATTTTTTAATATTATTTTAATATCCAATGGATTTATTTTGTTGTATTGCATATAAGTATTATTTGTGCGACAAGGATTCATGACTCGTTATCGTATAGTCGATCTTGGTTGGTATATTTTCGATGTGGAGATCGTCCTTGGTTGAATGAGGAAAAGTTTTTATGTGTGATAGCGAGATCCTATGGTGTTTTAAAGGCTAGATTTTCGATATTGAATAAGAAGCCTTCTTATAGTTTCACTACCCAAAAATACATAGTTTTTGTGTGCATAGCCATACATCACTACTTTTGTGGTATTAAACTCAATGATGATTACGAAGATACTGTTACCTGCTGTTGCTTTTGAGCAAAAGCTCAAGTCTTGTCACGACCCGCACCCTAGAGTTAGGGCACGAGAACGTAACGACGCCCAGCCTACGCCGCAGTGTCGGCGGTAGAACGCTGTCCTAGGTCTCATGCATCTAACAGTATAAGGCTAAACAGTTTATACTCCCCGAATGGGGGTGACATAGCAGATACAAACTCAATCACATCTAAGGTAGAGCATGATAAGAATAGATAAAACATGAAATCCAAAAGAGATACAGGAGATAGAAGTCTAAGTGTCTAAGATACATGAACCCAGAAGTACATCTCAAAACTCAATAAGATACAGTAATCCACAAAGTAAATACAACTCCAGACAAAGAAATAACTACCTAAACAAACCCTACTGTGTCTCCTCTAGGCTAGCAGGCACCTCCAGGCTATCTGTAAAATTTATCAACAGGTCCAGTCAGGACTGGAGCGAGCACAGTACATCTCAACATATCATAGCAGGTTAGAAAATATATAACATGCAGTAAAGTAAGATACATGTACTGAAGAAAAATAGTATGTAAACAGAGAGATAACTGTAATAGAAATATCTACTATACATAGAGAACTAGCATGTGACTAGTGAGTCAGAGTACAATATGAACATGTAAATGGCCTGGGATGATTCTGATGCTACACTATGGAATGATTCTGATGCTACACTACTGGTGTATTATTCACATGTCCACATATACTCCCCCGTACCCCCAATTAATACACAAGAATCCAACCAAGTTATGTTATGTGATGCTATGTAACAGACCCCGAAGGTGGTAGACCCCGAAGGTGATATGACCCCGAAGGTGATATGACCCCGAAGGTGATAGACCCCGAAGGTGATACATAGTAGTCCCATAAATGGGATAAGGATTCTGAGAAGACTCTACGATCATAAGAGTATATGTCGTAAGTGATCAAAGAACCAACGAAGCATAGTGATACGCTATGTAAGTGAAACGCACAGAACATAGAGTATCCGATGCTTCCTAAGGATAACATCTCAAAGAGGGATTCATATAGTACCAATCCGTGTGACCAACGTGACAGTACAAGTAAAGTAATCTACTGCAGGAAATAATTCTAAGCAGGATATGAAATGATCAGAGAATGTACTCGCCTCGATAACCTGAACAGCTGATAAGTATAGGGAGGTCCCACTGAAGCCACAGAGTCCTATTTAAAGCAACACAGGTTACAAGGTGTTCAAGTTGAAATAAATAAATTTCTACAGGCAATCTATATTATTCTAGGTTCTTCTAAGTCAGATTAACTCTAGGTCGACTCCGGTCAATAATCTAGTCAAACTAGGTCAAGTGTTGACTTACAGTTGACTTTAGGTCAACTGGTCAACTCTGGTCAAACAGGGTCAATTCTAGTCTATTATAAAGTGTACTTCGTTATTTGTACGTTGAAACTTACGACACGTAAATCGAGATAAGAAGATTATCGATAAGGTTGATAATCTTATTATAGTGATCCACGTATCCAACTTGTCAATTTCAGCGATGTGAGATCACTAGAATTGGCTGATCTCAGTTTCGTTGTACTAATCCCGAAATACAAACATTATATGAATTAATTATTAATTAATTATAAAAAGGTTAAACTCAGAGAAATTATCAACAAACATTGTCGGACGATGAAATGAACATCGCCAACGTGTCCAGAATGGTCAAATTAGCTGGGATAGACTACCCAACGGTCCAATTTGGACACAAGGGCAAAAAGGTAATTTTGGGTCAAAACGGTGTCCGCGTCGGAGCTGTTTTGCACCGAAATACGTGCAAGAAAACAAGTCCAGAAAATATAACAAATTATATGTCCACGCAACCAGAATGTCGATACGAACCCAACGGTATTTCCAGAATTGGATTCCGTTGACCCGATCTCCATTTGGCCCGTTGACCAGAACTTGGAATTCCGGTTTGCACGGAAATGCGTGTCGGAGCCAAAGTTCTCAAAACTTAGCAAAATACCTGTCAACGAGTCCAGAATGACGATATGAACTCAACGGTATCTCCAGAATTGGATTCCGATGAGCCGGCGTCAAAAAGTCCCGTTGACCCAGAATGTGGGACCCGCTTTGCACCGAAATGCGTGCCCGAGCCCACGTTCTCCAAATCTAACAAATTTTATATGAAAACATGCCAGAACGACGCCACAAGTCTAATGGTGGTGTCAGAAATGAAATCTGGAGTCCAGTGTTAAAAAAATAGAATTTTACAAGTTGAAAATTACGAATTCGGACGACCAACTTTGGCGTCGAATTCAACCAATCAAACAAGCTCAAACTGAAATGAAATCTAAAGGGGGCAGGAAGAGGGTTATACCAGCTTCGCACCGGAACTGGTAGCACGCCAAACGGAGCTGCGGTGGAGGAGATACAAGCTGACGAAGTTGGCCCCGCGAAACTGTCCAAATTTAATACAATTTAAACGGTCAACTTGGTGGCCGGTTTTCATGTATCAAACGATAAAATTAACGGACGAAAATTGACAGGGATGAAGGTGGATATACCGAGATTGCGACGGAGCAAAGAAATCGCCGATCCAACGGTCGGATTTCCGAGAAAACGCGCACGAAGTTGCTGTGACGGGGCACCAAAATGAACGTGATTTCGCGCGCGTCACGACGGGACGTCGTTCAAAACGCACGAATCGCCTCGACGGCGCGTCCCGGAGGACGGTGGCCGTCAGGGAAGGAGAGCAGAGGGTGGCGCGCGCCCATGGAGGTCATCCCCGCCGACCACGGCGGCGGTGGCGCCGGCGGTGGTCGTCACGTACGCGCGCTAGGGTGCGCTGTTGCACTGCTGCTGCCGGCAGCGCGTGCACGGTGGCGCGCGCGGCTGCGCGACGACGCGCGGGGTGGCGACGTGCGGCGGTTGGGGCCGACATGCGGGGCTGTTGGAGGAGGAGGCCAGCGGTTGTCGGTGGAGAAGAATAGGTGGTGATGGCGGTTGGTTGTAATGGTGAGGGTGGTTCGTTTGCAAGGAATAGGGGGGAAGAGATGATGTCGATGGTGGTCGACGGCCAAGAGGAGGAGCACGGCGGTCATGGCCGAGGAGGAAGGTCGGCATGGTGTGGGAGTGGTGGTGTAGGTGGCGGATTTGAATGGTGGTGGTGGTGATTTAGATCCATGGAGGAGGGAGAGAGGAGAAGACTGGTGGTGGTGGTTGCTGGGGGTGGCCGAGCTCGGCCAGGGAGGAGGTCGGCCACGGCTGGGCTCGGCCATGGGAGGCTGGTGTGGAGCTCGGGTTGAAGGAGAATGGTGTTTGAAGTGTTGTTGCATGGTTTTGTGAAGAAGTAGAAAGGAAGAGAGAGAGAGAGTGAGTGATAATAAATGAGGTGAGAGAAAGAGAGAGAAGGAAGATTCTCTTCACAAATTTTTAGGGCCGGCCACATGTGGAGGGGCTGTTGTGAATGTGAGGAAAAAATCAATGGTGGGGATTGATTAAGAAAACCAACGGCTAGGAATAAATTAGAGAGAAATTGGCCATTCCCAATTAAATAGAAATTCCAAAAAATATAGAAAAATATGCATAAGGGTTCCTAATATTTTTTGGGCAAGAATTGTGAGGGTGTCATGATGGAAAAAATCATGGAGCTAGACTGGGCTCGGTGAAGGCGGATTGGGTCAAAATCGGACATTGTACAAAAATCGAATTAAAATTAGATGTTGATGATCATGAGTAAATAAGTTGCACATGGGGATTCCAAATAATGGGACACAAGTGGCGGACGGATAGTAGGCTCAAAGTGGGCCATGTCCATAGTTGGGGCTGACAGGTTTTGGTCGACAGGGGACCCACAAATCAAGTTGGAAAATGAATGTGACGCCGTGGCGTGAATAAAATCGGGTCACGCGTCGGGAAAGTTGTGCGAATCAAATGGAGCCCAAAATGACATGGATGAGTGGGAACGAAGGTCATGGGTGACGAGCGTCTCGAGTAGATCATCAATGAGGAGTTGGTTTCAAGGAAATGACTGGTCTGGCGCTCCCAATTTAAATGTCATGGTAACGCGCTGAAAATGATCAAGGAAAAAGTGGGAAAAAAATAAATATCAATCTAATGGTCTAAACCGACCCGAAGTTCAGCGAAGCAGAAAGAGCACAAGAGAACAAGTTTGGATGGGACACTATATACCGTCATGAAGGTAATCGTGTCCACTCCAAAACTCATGAAGAAGATTTCCAGAATTGAACATCCCTGATACTCCAAATACCAATGGCACGGGAAAGTACACTTACAGATAAATAGATAGAATAAAATATTTAATGTAACCAAACAATCAGAAAATAGATAAAATGAAAAAAAATCAACCCAAATTTCAGGGTGCTAACATCCTACCCACCTTATAAAAATTTCGTCCTCGAAATTAAAATATCCCTACTCCCTCTAGGTCAACCCCAAAAAAAAATCAAAGTCCCAGAACTTAAATAAACATACCATCAAATAAAAGATAATATCCAGGGTCATGGTAACGGTGACAGTGAAGTCTCATCTAGGTTTACTAGTCATGCTAACCAACGGTCATAGGGTATCAAACACACAAGCAATCCAGGGTGCTAAAATAGAAAGATACAGACACAACAACCATCAAAACTATAAAGTTGTCTACCACCCCATATGAAAACTGGTACTCATAAAAATAAAAATAAAGGAAGGTAACTACCAATTATTTGAAAAAAATACTATCCCAAGAAAATCAAAATCACAAGTTAAAGAATCGAAAGTCACTTGTATTGAAATCCAATCACAATATATATACAGAGAGAGCGTTAGAGAGGGAAAACTAACATCATGTGTATGGGGACATGTTCATATGGTTAGATAGTAGGCGTGTGTGTGTGTCCTTGTACAGGTTATAGCCTAGTATTGAAAGGTTAAATCCAGTTTTAGTTCAGCATTTACATAAAAATGAAAACTAAGCTAACATTCAACCCATGGAAAAATATGAACATAATGCGGTCTCAGATTTTAGGGTTTGAAACATCACAACAATCTCAATGGTCCTAACACATCCTAACATGATAGAAAAGAAACCCTAACATACTATCAATATATTTACCTACACATACAGTTTAATATTACATGTTAAATCCGAAATTAACTAAACATGGAAATTAATGAAAAAAATGTTAACATGTAACTAGTTTCCAGAATTTGGAGAACTTGAACATTAAAACCCAACTCAATATTTATCACAAACTAACATGTAAGAATATGAAACTTAAATTTATATCCTACTTCCTACAAGGTATACAACTCAATGTTCTATTTAAGAAATAAAACAGCAATCTGAACTAAACATTTGGAAACTCAACATTAAGGGTTAATATGTACACAGTCTTAAATTTTACAAATTTAACATAACTTTACCAATTTCTCTAAAAATTAAAATCCTGTAGATATTATACACGTACAGTTATGTAGGCAAAACTAATAACATAAAATTTATATTTAAATTATGAATTTAAACATGGAAAAACAGAGAACCAGAATTATCGGTTATGAAAATTTGGACATCATCAACATATCAATATGTATCTAGATATGTGGAAAAATCAAGTGTAGCATGCATACGTGTTAGGCAAAGTGTTTGCTATACATATTCACATACATATTCTCATGTCTCAATAAAAATTAATTCTACGTTAAGACTAATATTTAGATTCCTACCAAGATTGCAAGCAGGTGATTGACGAAATCAAGACAGTTATATTATCATTATTATTTAATACAAGAATAATAACGAGAAAATCTGTTCTGCTTATCAGTTTAAAGAAGAAAACGTTTTTAAAATCCAGACTTAATTATCAATTTCAAGATAAAGCCTAGCAAATTATCGATTCATGGTATTATGAAAAACTCATAGCAAGAAATTTCACAAGGTTTATAAAAGCAGCTAAACCTACTCCTAAACTAATAATTAGGAACTAAACAAAACAAACAAATTAATAATTCGTTTTTTTTTTAACTGAAACAAAAGTAGAGAAAACATGTTCAAAATATTCAAGGTGCAATCTGATAATCATATGCGTCTATCCAGAATCATGGCACTCTAAATCCTCGTCATACTAGTAAGCAAGGCTACGATAATCACAGAGTCCTCGACTTGGGCACATACCTCTAGAATAATGGTATTTAACATTTTTGCGATGCCGCTAGCTTGGCTGTGAAAACCTTAAATTCCCACACCCGAGAAATATATCCAAGTCAACTATATGTCCTCACCATGCTGGCTAATATGACTGTAGAAGACTAGATTCCATAACATAGATGACCTAGCCCATATAATTTTATCTTGCCAAAATTAAATTAAATCAATAATGAATACTCAAAAATCAATCAAATTTATTAAGGAACATCAAAATTCAAAAATGAACAAAATCCATCGAAATACAAACTCGAATGCAACAACTATCATCAAAATTCAAAATTCGACAATCTTCCATCAAAACTAATAAATACAAACTCAAATTCAACAATGATCCATTAAAATCAAATTCATCAATAGAAAATAAAAATAAAACAAATCAAGGGAAAAAGAGTTTTCAAATCGAAGTTAAACAAGATTCTCAAGGGTCGTCCCAGGAATCTCTCAAGGGTCCTAACTGTGATTGAGTACCTTCAAAATATATCCTAATTCTACTGCAGGCTGTAGTCGTACTCTAGTTCGAATACCACTACACTTTAGTCTCGACCTGCATGGGCCACCACTAAAAACGTGTCACGACCCGCACCCTAGAGTTAGGGCACGAGAACGTAACGACGCCCAGCCTACGCCGCAGTGTCGGCGGTAGAACGCTGTCCTAGGTCTCATGCATCTAACAGTATAAGGCTAAACAGTTTATACTCCCCGAATGGGGGTGACATAGCAGATACAAACTCAATCACATCTAAGGTAGAGCATGATAAGAATAGATAAAACATGAAATCCAAAAGAGATACAGGAGATAGAAGTCTAAGTGTCTAAGATACATGAACCCAGAAGTACATCTCAAAACTCAATAAGATACAGTAATCCACAAAGTAAATACAACTCCAGACAAAGAAATAACTACCAAAACAAACCACTGTGTCTCCTCTAGGCTAGCAGGCACCTCCAGGCTATCTGTAAAATTTATCAACAGGTCCAGTCAGGACTGGAGCGAGCACAGTACATCTCAACATATCATAGCAGGTTAGAAAACATATAACTTGCAGTAAAGTAAGATACAGGTACTGAAGAAAAATAGTATATAAACAGAGAGATAACTGTAATAGAAATATCTACTATACATAGAGAACTAGCATGTGACTAGTGAGTCAGAGTACAATATGAACATGTAAATGGCCTGGGATGATTCTGATGCTACACTATGGAATGATTCTGATGCTACACTACTGGTGTATTATTCACATGTCCACATATACTCCCCCGTACCCCCAATTAATACACAAGAATCCAACCAAGTTATGTTATGTGATGCTATGTAACAGACCCCGAAGGTGGTAGACCCCGAAGGTGATATGACCCCGAAGGTGATATGACCCCGAAGGTGATAGACCCCGAAGGTGATACATAGTAGTCCCATAAATGGGATAAGGATTCTGAGAAGACTCTACGATCATAAGAGTATATGTCGTAAGTGATCAAAGAACCAACGAAGCATAGTGATACGCTATGTAAGTGAAACACACAGAACATAGAGTATCCGATGCTTCCTAAGGATAACATCTCAAAGAGGGATTCATATAGTACCAATCCGTGTGACCAACGTAACAGTACAAGTAAAGTAATCTACTGCAGGAAATAATTCTAAGCAGGATATGAAATGATCAGAGAATGTACTCGCCTCGATAACCTGAACAGCTGATAAGTATAGGGAGGTCCCACTGAAGCCACAGAGTCCTATTTAAAGCAACACAGGTTACAAGGTGTTCAAGTTGAAATAAATAAATTCCTACAGGCAATCTATATTATTCTAGGTTCTTCTAAGTCAGATTAACTCTAGGTCGACTCCGGTCAATAATCTAGTCAAACTAGGTCAAGTGTTGACTTACAGTTGACTTTGGGTCAACTGGTCAACTCTGGTCAAACAGGGTCAATTCTAGTCTATTATAAAGTGTACTTCGTTATTTGTACGTTGAAGCTTACGACACGTAAATCGAGATAAGAAGATTATCGATAAGGTTGATAATCTTATTATAGTGATCCACGTATCCAACTTGTCAATTTCAGCGATGTGAGATCACTGGAATTGGCTGATCTCAGTTTCGTTGTACTAATCCCGAAATACAAACATTATATGAATTAATTATTAATTAATTATAAAAAGGTTAAACTCAGAGAAATTATCAACAAACATTGTCGGACGATGAAATGAATATCGCCAACGTGTCCAGAATGGTCAAATTAGCTAGGATAGCCTACCCAACGGTCTAATTTGGACACAAGGGCAAAAAGGTAATTTCGGATCAAAATGGTGTCCGTGTCGGAGCCGTTTTGCACCGAAATACGTACAAGAAAACAAGTCCAGAAAATATAACAAATTATATGTCCATACAACCAGAATGTCGATACGAACCCAACGGTATTTCCAGAATTGGATTCCGTTGACCCGATCTCCATTTGGCCCGTTGACCAGAACTTGGAATTCTGGTTTGCACGGAAATGCGTGTCGGAGCCAAAGTTCTCAAAACTTAGCAAACTACCTGTCAACGAGTCCAGAATGACGATATGAACTAAACGGTATCTCCAGAATTGGATTCCGATGAGCCGGCGTCAAAAAGTTCCGTTGACCCAGAATGTGGGACCCGCTTTGCACCGAAATGCGTGCCCGGGCCCACGTTCTCCAAATCTAACAAATTTTATATGAAAACATGCCAGAACGACGCCACAAGTCTAATGGTGGTGTCAGAAATGAAATCTGGAGTCCCGTGTTAAAAAAATAGAATTTTACAAGTTGGAAATTACGAATTCGGACGACCAACTTTGGCGTCGAATTCAACCAATCAAACAAGCTCAAACTGAAATGAAATCTAAAGGGGGCAGGAAGAGGGTTATACCAGCTTCGTACCGGAACTGGTAGCACGCCAAACGGAGCTGCGGTGGAGGAGATACAAGCTGACGAAGTTGGCCCCGCGAAACTGTCCAAATTTAATACAATTTAAACGGTCAACTTGGTGGCCGGTTTTCATGTATCAAACGATAAAATTAACTGACGAAAATTGACAGGGATGAAGGTGGATATACCGAGATTGCGACGGAGCAAAGAAATCGCCGATCCAATGGTCGGATTTCCGAGAAAACGCACGCGAAGTTGCTGCGACGGGACACCAAAATGAACGTGATTTCGCGCGCGTCACGACGGGACGTCGTTCAAAACGCACGAATCGCCTCGACGGCGCGTCCCGGAGGACGGTGGCCGTCCGGGAAGGAGAGCAGAGGGTGGCGCGCGCCTATGGAGGTCGTCCCCGCCGACCACGGCGGCGGTGGCGCCGGCGGTGGTCGTCACGTACGCGCGCTAGGGTGCGCTGTTGCACTGCTGCTGCCGGCAGTGCGTGCACGGCGGCGCGCACGGCTGCGCGACGACGCGCGGGGTGGCGACGTGCGGTGGTTGGGGCCGACATGCAGGGCTATTGGAGGAGGAGGCCGGCGGTTGTCGGTGGAGAAGAATAGGTGGTGATGGCGGTTGGTTGTAATGGTGAGGGTGGTTCGTTTGCATGGAATAGGGGGGAAGAGATAATGTCGATGGTGGTCGACGGCCAAGGGGAGGAGCACGGCGGTCATGGCCGAGGAGGAAGGTCGGCATGGTGTGGGAGTGGTGGTGTAGGTGGCGGATTTGAATGGTGGTGGTGGTGATTTAGATCCATGGAGGAGGGAGAGAGGAGAAGACTGGTGGTGGTGGTTGCTGGGGGTGGCCGAGCTCGGCCAGGGAGGAGGTCGGCCACGGCTGGGCTCGGCCATGGGAGGCTGGTGTGGAGCTCGGGTTGAAGGAGAATGGTGTTTGAAGTGTTGTTGCATGGTTTTGTGAAGAAGTAGAAAGGAAGAGAGAGAGAGAGAGTGAGTGATAATAAATGAGGTAAGAGGAAGAGAGAGAAGGAAGATTCTCTTCACAAATTTCTAGGACCGGCCACATGTGGAGGGGCTGTTGTGAATGTGAGGGAAAAATCAATGGTGGGGATTGATTAAGAAAACCAACGGCTAGGAATAAATTAGAGAGAAATTGGCCATTCCCAATTAAATAGAAATTCCAAAAAATATAGAAAAATATGCATAAGGGTTCCTAATATTTTTTGGGCAAGAATTGTGAGGGTGTCATGATGGAAAAAATCATGGAGCTGGACTGGGCTCGGTGGAGGCGGATTGGGTCAAAATCGGACATTGTACAAAAATCGAATTAAAATTAGATGTTGATGATCATGAGTAAATAAGTTGCACATGGGGATTCCAAATAATGGGACACAAGTGGCGGACGGATAGTAGGCTCAAAGTGGGCCATGACCATAGTTGGGGCTGACAGGTTTTGGTCGACAGGGGACCCACAAATCAAGTTGGAAAATGAATGTGACGCCGTGGCGTGAATAAAATCGGGTCACGCGTCGGGAAAGTTGTGCGAATCAAATGGAGCCCAAAATGACATGGATGAGTGGGAACGAAGGTCATGGGTGACGAACGTCTCGAGTAGATCATCAATGAGGAGTTGGTTTCAAGGAAATGACTGGTCTGGCGCTCCCAATTTAAATGTCATGGTAACGCGCTGAAAATGATCAAGGAAAAAGTGGGAAAAAAATAAATATCAATCTAATGGTCTAAACCGACCCGAAGTTCAGCGAAGCAGAAAGAGCACAAGAGAACAAGTTTGGATGGGACACTATATACCGTCATGAAGGTAATCATGTCCACTCCAAAACTCATGAAGAAGATTTCCAGAATTGAACATCCCTGATACTCCAAATACCAATGGCACGGGAAAGTACACTTACAGATAAATAGATAGAATAAAATATTTAATGTAACCAAACAATCAGAAAATAGATAAAATGAAAAAAAAATCAACCTGAATTTTAGGGTGCTAACAAGTCTCATTCGTCCTCTTGTCAAACATCGGATTTGCGTATGGACTTATGTGTGCTTATATTGCTTGACTTGTGCTTCATTGAAGTCGTGTGGGAGACCCATGGGCCACAAACGTGTACCGCCGCCGCCGTCCGGCCCGACTCAGCTCGGTTCGGTTCGGCTCGCGTAACAGGTATGGGTACGTGCCCACATCTGTGGGCGCCAAATGCCGATTCGATTTCCTCTTCGGGATCGGGCTGAGACCCAAAACTCTTTTTGCTCTTCACTGATTTTTCTGACCATTATTATTCATTTATTTTTGTAACATTGGACATATTAAAACCTGTCCAGATACAATGTATCACATGTTTTTTATTTAAATTATTTGTAACGTTCAGCCTTTATTGGCTGGATTAAATTGCCTTCAATCTCTATTACTCCATAACCGTTGGGGAAAAGCCTATATATTAAGGCCTATCTCAACATTTTGTTTGACACTAAAAATTCCTAAAGAATACTTCCTCTCTCTCGATCTCGAAATTCTTGTCGCTCCAAAACTCTGTTGCTTTTCGTTTGTTGCTTTGGGCAGAGCTAACTCGGTGGCCAGTCTCTCCACGTCGTGTGCGGCAAGAAGATTTCGATGGAGCAAAGATTTTACCACTAGAAATGTTCGAATATAGTCTGTACATAGACTCGGACTAACTCTTAGGGCAGTGCTACGTGCGCGACTTCCCCGGAGGCCGGTAACATTTACATAATATATTTTGTTTGCAGTTTTTAAGTGATGAATATTGAAAAAATTCCAACAAGCTAAGAGTTAGTTAGGATTATCTATTCTAATTTGTTAAATTTGCTACTGTTAACAAATTATTAATTTTTTGCGGTTAACATTGCATACTATTAAAAACCAAAGTGCTTCTACTGTTCCTTTATAAACAACATGCTACCACATTGAAGTGGTCATATATGTACGAGCATCGTACTGTAGTAAGGATTGTTGTAAGGACCAAATTGAACTTAATTTTCTTCACTAGAAAGACCTAGGTGAAGCAAACCTAATCCTAGGAATGCAAGTGTCCAAATGCAAAGAGGGTTATACTCTATCCTTAGCACATTCAATTGAGAAAATGTTAAGAAAGTTTGAGTACTTTGATAAAAAAAACCTACGTACCCTCACCCTTTATGACAGTAATATTGTTCTCAAGAAGAATGAAGGCTATCCTATAGAACAACATAGATATTCACAAATAATAGGGTCCCTAATGTACATAACAAGTAGGACCAGACCTGATATTGCATTTGCTATTGGGAGACTAAGTAGATATACTAGTAACCTAAACCAATCACACTGGACTGCATTGGACAGAATATTCAGATATCTTAAGGGTACTCTAGATTATAAACTTCATTATACTAGACACCCTGATATCATAGAAGGTTACTCAGATACAAATTAGGTAACTAATTCTATGATGTGAAGTCCACAACTGGATATATTTTTATCCTAGCAGGAGCTGCGACCTCCTGGGGATCATGTAAACAAACTATCATCGCCAGAAATACAATAGATTCTGAAATGATAGCTTTAGACACTACCTATACAGAAGTCGAATGGCTTAGAAATATTATTACGCATATACATGTTTTTGTTCATCATGTTCCTGTAATTTCTATAAACTATGATAATAAATCTGTTATAGAACTACTAAAGCATGATTCTATGAATGTTAAGATAAACAGGCACCTGTAGCTGCGCTTCAAGTCAATAAAGAGCCTATTGGGAAAATTTGTGGTTCTTCACTATATAAAGTCAGAAAAGAACCTTGCAGACCATTTGACGAAGGGTCTGTCTACGATATTGATCCTAGAATTATCGAGGAGGATGGGGTTAAGCCCACAGTTTAGTCACCAGCAGTGGCAACACAATCGAGTTTGACTGGAGATCCCAAAGAGCCGGTTCAATGGGTAGGAACAAGCTGGACTAGGTGACTATTATGGAACACTGACCATGAGATTAAATTTTCTTTAAAATAAAAGCCCAAGAGACTATACATGTGTACATTGCAACCCCATCCCTATGGTGACAGTGTTCCTTGTGTGATATTGATAGGGTAAGTTTAAACTCTTAATAAGTGTATGGTTGATTCCTATCACCAACCCTTGATGACTTACCTATATGAGAGGTCATGAAGGCCGCGACTATAGGACAGGACGATCCTAGACAACTCTCATAAATGTGAAAATGTGTACATGGCCAACCAAATGCGCCACCCGATAGACCCAAGTACCTCAAGCGTACTATGTGTGTTGTTCTCTAAATCTGGTTCAAAAAGACTGATTCAAGGCATAGTCCATCAAGCTCTTCTTCAGACAAAAACAGTAGTTACTATGTGAGATTCAAGGTTGTGGTCCATCTCATTTATGCATAGTATACAACTGTCCAAAAATTCTCTTATTCATTCCTTTATTTTTCTTTTTCTTCATTACTTTGGACCTTGACCTTTTAGGAGGAGGGGATTGTTAGCTGCTGTTGCTTTTGAGCAAAAGCTCAAGTCCCATTCCTCCTTTAGTCCCACATCGGATTTGCGTGTGGACTTATGTGTGCTTATATTGCTTTACTCTCTTGTGCTTCATTGAAGTCGTGTGGAAGACCCATGGGCCATATGCGCGCGCCGTCGTCGCCACCCGGCCCGGTTCGGTTCGGTTCGGCACGCGTAATGAGTGCGGGTATGTGCCCACATCTGTGGGCGTCGAATGCCGATTCGTTTTCCTCTTCGAGTTCGGACTGAGTCCCAAAAATCGTTTTGCCCTTCATTGATTTTTCTGACCATTACTATTCATTTATTTTTGTAACCTTGGACATATTAAAATCTATCCATATATAATGTATCACATGTTTTTCATTTGAATTATTTGTAACGTTAAGTCTTTATTGGCTGGATTAAATTGCCTTCAATCTCCATTACTCCATAATCGTTGGAGAAAAGCCTATATATTGAGGCCTATCTCAACACTTTGTTTGGAACTGAAAATTCCTACAGAATACTCCCTCTCTCTCGATCTCGAAATTCTTGTCGCTCCAAAAGTATGTTGCTCTTCGTTTGTTGCTCTAGCAGAGCTAAGTCGATGGTCACTCTCTCTATGTCGTATGCGACAAAGAGATTCCAGTGGAGCGGGGATTTTACCGCTAGGAGCATTCGGATATAGTCTGCACATAGGTCCAGAGTAACTCTTAAGGCAGTGCTTCATGCGCGACTTCCCCGGAGGCCGGTAACATTTACATAATTTATTTTGTTTGCAGTTTTTAAGTGAAGTATATTGAAGAAATTCCAATAATCTAAGAGTTAGTTAGGATTATCTATTCTGATTTGTTAAATTTGCTACTGTTAAAAAATTATTAATTTTTTGCAGTTAACATTGCATACTATTAAAAACCAAAGTGCTGCTAATGTTCCTTTATAAACAACTTGCTACCAGATTGAAGTGGTGATATATATATACGAGCATCAAACTGTTAAGTATTATTGTAAGGACCAAATTGGACTTATTTTTCTTTACTAGAAAGACCTAGGAGAAGCAAACATAATCTTAGGAATGCAAGTGTCCAAATGCAAAGAGGGTTATACTCTATCCTTAGCACATTCAATTGAGAAAATGTTAAGAAAGTTTGAGTACTTTGATAAAAAAAACTTGCCCTCACCCCTTATGACAATAATGTTGTTGTCAAGAAGAATGGAGGATATCTTATAGAACAGCATATATATTCACAGATGATAGGGTCCCTTATGTACATAACAAATAAGACCAGATCTGATATTGCATTTTCTATTGGAAGACTAAGTAGATATACTAGTAGCCCAAACCAATCATACCGGACTGCATTGGACAGAGTATTTAGATATCTTAAGGGTACTCTACATTATAAACTTCATTATACTAGACAACCTAATATCATAGAAGGTTATTCAAATGCAAATTGGGTAACTGATTCATATGATGTAAAATTCACAATTTAATATGTTTTTACCCTAGCAGGAGCTGCGATCTCCTGGGATCTTGTAAGCAAACTATCATTGCCAGAAGTACAATGGACTCTGAAATGATAGCTTTAGACACTACCTGTACAGAAGCCGAATGGCTTAGAAATCTTATTATGCATATACATGTTTCTGTTCATCCTGTTCCTACAATTTCTATAAACTGTGATAATAAATCTCATATAGAACTACTTAAGCATGATTCTGTGAATGCTAAGATGAACAGGCACCAACAGCTGCACTTCAAGTCAATAAAGAGTCTATTAGGCAAATATGTGGTTCTTGACTATATAAAATCAGAAAAAAAATCTTACAGCCCACTTGACAAAGGTTCTGTCTAGGACATTGATCCTAGAATCATCGAGGAAGATGGGATTAAGCCCATAATTTAGTCACCAGCAGTGGCAACCCAACCGAATCTGAATGGAAATCCCAATGAGCCGGTTCAATTGGTAGGAACAAGCTGGACTAGGTGACTATTATGGAACACTGACCCTGAGATTAAATTCTTTTTAAAATAAAAGCCCAAGAGACTGTACATGTGTACATTGATACCTCATCCCTATGGTGACAGTGTTCCTTGTGTAATATGGATATGGTGAGTTTAAACTCTTAATAAGTCCAAGCATGATATGCATGGTTGATTTCTATCACCAACCCTTGATAACTTACCTATATGAGAGGTTGTGAAGGCCGCGACTATAGGACAGGGCGATCTTAGACAACTCTCATGAATGTGAAAATGTGCGCATAGCCAACAAAACGCGCCATCCGATAGACCCAAGTACCTCAAGCGTACTATGTGTGTTGTTCTCTAAATCTGGTTCAAAAAGACTTATTCAAGCCATAGTCCATCAAGCACTTCTTCAGACAAAGACAGTAGTCACTACGTGAGATTCAAGGTCGTGGTCCATCTCATTTATGCATAGTATACAACTGTCCAGAAATTCTCTTATTCAATCCTTGATTTTTCTTTCCCTTCATTACTTTGGAACTTAACCTTTTGGGGGAGGGGATTGTTAGCTGCTGTTGCTTTTGAGCAAAAGCTTAAGTCTATTCCTCCTTTAGTCCCATATCGGATTTGCGTGTGGACTTATATGTACTTATATTACTTTACTCTCTTGTGATTCATTGAATTCATGTGGGAGACCCATGGGCCACACGCGCGCACCACTGTCGCCACCCTGTCCGGCTCGGTTCAATTCGATTCTGCGCACATAACGGGTGCGGATACGTGCCCATATCTGCGGGCGCCGAATGCCGATTCGATTTCCTCTTCGGGTTCGGACCGAGACCCAAATTTTTTTTTGCTCTTCGTTGATTTTTCTGACTATTACTATTCATTTATTTTTGTAACGTTGAACATATTAAAACCTGTCCAGATACAATGTTTCACATGTTTTTCATTTGAATTATTTGTAACGTTTAGTCTTTATTGGCTGGATTAAATTGCCTTCAATCTCCATTAGTCCATAACCGTTGTAGAAAAGCCTATATATCGAGACATATCTCAACACTTCGTTTTTCACTAAAAATTCCTACAGAATACTCCCTCTCTCTCGATCTCAAAATTCTTGTCGCTCTGAAACTCTGTTGCTCTTCGTTTGTTGATCTGGGCAGAGCTATGTCAGTGGTCACTCTCTCTACATCGTGTGCAGCAAGGAGATTCCGGCAGAGCGGAGATTTTACCACTAGGAGCATTCGGATACAGTCTGTACATAGATCTGAACTAACTCTTAGGGCAGTGCTACGTGCACGACTTCCCCGGAGGCCGGTAACATTTACATAATTTATTTTGTTTGCAGTTTTTAAGTGAAGAATATTGAAAAAAATTCCAACAGATACAAGTGTGGAGTTAGGACAGTGGAGTTCAAATGAACAATGAAATTGTAGCCCTAGCTACTCTATGTGTATTTAGACCACAAGATCAATCATTTATGTACGAAATATTTGATTAAATTGCAACAAATTACACACAAAATCTTCAAAATTAGTGTAGGTTCATTGTTTTTGATGTTGTAGTTATTGTTAATGATAAGAAATTTGTTTTGATATAGTTTGTAGAAATAAATACACTGACCCTCCTATTTTTTATGAGTATTACAGGACTAAAAGATAAATTTTATTATAAGAATAAAAAGATAAATACACTGGACACACCCACCCTAGAAATAAATACACCGACCCCTCCCAATATTTTATTTTAGAAGCTATTCTACTATATAATGCCAAAAATATGCTTCACCAAAAATTTTTCCCAAAAAACCCTTTATTATATTTACTAATTAAAAATTAATTAAAATTAGTATGTGGTATCTAGGTAAATACAAAATTGTCCTTTGGTATTCCTAATTACAACAGCTCTTAAATGCAATAATTGTCTAAAAATAAGGCATTGAAAATGGACTTTGTTTAGCATTATTCATTCATTAAAAAATGAACAAATTTTGACTACAAGAATCATTTAATCTTTCTAATAATAATACTTGCAATGCAAGTGCATATATGCTAGTATGTTATAATAAGAACAAAAAAAATTTGTTGTATAAATAGACATTAAAAATAAACATATAATCACTAATTAGTAAAAAAAAGGTTCTTATAAACTACTATTAGAGACTTAATTAGTGATGTGTTATCAACCTCTAATTAATATCACACCTCTCATTATTGAAAAAAAGGGACTTAGGCCATCTCCAATGGGAGTTTCTATCTCCCCTATTTATATGGCTGAAACCCACTAAAACAACCCCTCCCAGTAATGATTTTTATAACAATTTATATCTTGTATGGCGGTGATGTAGCCATGGCCGGACTTGATATGAGGCTGATGAGGCGACTGTCTCAGGTCCGAAATTCCAGAGGGCACTAAATTTTTTATATATACCATTTAATGTATGTAAGTCCAATTTTGAAGAAATGTCCAACACTACTCATTCTAATCTGTTTAGTCTACGTAAAAGATTGTTATAAGATATCTAAACGTCATATACTGCAATACTAAGATACAAGTTGCTTACTTATTAGAATAAAGAAAAAAAAAAACACTGATGTAATTGTTGTCAAAATTCTCTCCATTCGTTGTTCCACTACAAGAAAATATAGCATTTACGGCATTAAAATTAAGGCATGACCAAGATAGTATGCCGTAAATAAGTATTTAACGACATGCATTTTCGTACATGCCTTTAAAAAAGACGGACTGTAACTTACTACATTATTTACGACATGCAAGTGTGTGTCTTAATTGTTTTACAAAAGAAGACATATACTGTAAAACTGAATAGGACAAAAAAAAATAGTCTCCCTCTAAATATTTCAACATTTCCTCCTAAAACTTTCCTCTCCCTCTCGACCAAAAAATAAGTCCCTCCCCACCCGCGCAGCCAAAAATTTCCCCCTCAGAACAAAAACCTAAAACCTAAGTCTACCCACCCGCGCAGCGCCAAAATTTTCCCCGCCCCCCTTAGAACAAAAACCAAAAACCGAAATCCTCCGCCCCCTCAAAACCTAAATCTCTCCCCCCCAAAAGCCTCCGCCCCCTCAAAACCGAAATCCTGCCCCCCTCAAAATCGAAAGCCTCTCCGCCTCAAAGCCTCTCCCTCTCCCTCTCCCTCTCCCGCCTCAAAGCTTCTCTATCTCGGCTGAAGAATACAAGTCGCCCCCCTCAAAATCAAAAATTCTTCTTTTCGTTTTGATTTCGTTTTTGTTCAAGAGGAGGGCTGAAGAATACAAATCGTGAGCACAATTCTTCTCTCCACCCAACTTTCCTCCTTTTAGGGTTTTATTCCCCCAATTTCCTTCTATTTATTTAGGGTTTTGCTCTTACTCTGATTAATTTTGTTTTTACAGGACCTCCACATATCTACGGAGACTAAGGTTCGATTTCTTCTTATTCCCCCAATTTTACCTAAGAAATTAGATTTTAATTTGACATTATACGGGTGTATGGCGATTGTACTTTATTTCTTTATCTTCTTTATGGTACTTCACACGACTCCTTGAAAGGGCTGACTTCTTTTTGGTACATTAACTGTGCAGGAAAGGAAAGGACTGTAGTCTTTTTGGTACTTTGTTTAGGGATTTATTTCTTCTTTAAATATTTTTTAATTTCGTTCTGGTACTTGATCTTGATGTTCAAACTGGTGATGGAGAACCAGTTTAAGATATATTGCTTGGACTATTTATTTTTGCTTGTATGCGTTCAGCATTAGGAATACCACATCCCGACAGTCTTAGTTCAGTAATAGGAATACCAAAGCCTGACCTAATAACACCCAAATCTTGACAATAACAATAACCAAAGTCACATAATTGAAAAAAATTGTGAAATATTCGTGAATGGATTAATTGGCAGCTTATATATGAGATTAATTCTGCCATTTCTGAATTATTTTAATCATTCATGATTTATTTGCAACGTTCACGAATAAATCAAGTTCGTGAATAGTTCAAGTCTATTATGATAGACTTGAAGTGGTCTTCACTTCATATTGATAAGCCATAGGATGTAGTAGTTGAATGAGGAGGCATACTCATATGCATCCTTATTTACGAAGATAATCTCCCTCACCTCATGTTGTCCAACCGATGTGGGAATAAATATGCACAAAATGAGACTTTTTTAAGTTACATGCGGGTGTGAAGTTGTAAAGTTGCTCCCTAGTTATGACCTGCTTACCCCATGGGGTGATAAAAATGAAGTAGCAGTACGCTGGTTAGTGATTGACAAAGTAGTTATCAAAAACTTAAAAGCTTGTTAAGAACCATTAAAACCACATGCAAGTCAAGAAAGCGACAACCTTTATTTGGTCAATTTAATAGCATATGACAGCAAAATGAAACAATGCATAATGAGAATGACTTGTGTGCTCAAACGAACCGAGTACTTCCAAGCTTGAGCTTGGCTCGTTTATTAAACGATCTTGAAAATGAAGCTTGAGCAAAGCTTGTTTAGTAAATAAATCGAGTTCAAACGAACTTTTATCGAGTCGAGCTTCAAGCAACTCGCGGACGGCTTAGCTCATTTGCAGCCCTAATCAAGTAGATCTATTTTCTTCACAAGCCCAATGTCACTACAAATGTAGAGGACGACTTTGGTGGAAAATTTGTCGCATGTCAATGGAAATCAATCTTCAAGGTAAATATATATGTTCAAAGTAATATATGATGGTGATGAGAAACCCAATGATGGCAGATCTAATACGACAGATGAAAATTTTCAACTGTGTGATAACCTAACTGTTACACCATTAATTAAGGGGCGAAATACAGAAGTGTAAACCACATTCATACTGAACACCTCATAAGAAATGCATGTCTCCACAATAAAACACATACATTATTATCAATATATTAATGTATCCATTAATGTGCATAATTTTTCACTTTTATAAATTGAATGATTATGAGAGAGTTAATTTGATACGATTTATCTAAGATCCATAAGTTGCATCTCAATTATGTTAAATAAAAGTTGTTGAACATTTTCAAAGGACTCGGGCAGTATCTGAGTTGGGTAATTTTATGAACGTTAGTGATGAAGAAGAAACAATCACAAGACAAGATTTCACATGGTTTGAAGATCGTGGGCTACGTCCTCGGCCATACACAAGTTACTTTATAATTTCTGAGGGAGTTACAATTGCAAGAGATTAATGAAGTCGTATTTATAGCAAGAGATTAGGACGATCGACAACTTTAGTATATTTACAAAACTACCCCTAGAAATTAATGTAAGGGCTGTTACGGACTTCGATAAATTTTTTTTGGAAGGCCTGTATGGACATCGATAAAGAAATTGGGCCTGGATGTACAGTAGGGTGTGTGATCGAAGCTCCACAATCTCTAACAGGTTATATATATCATGCCAGTTTGTAGTAAAACTGTGATACTGGATATGTTCTGGAATTTTGGGCCAGCATTTAGTGATTCACATCAATTTATTGCTGTAGAGATGTATATATAATTCTTTTGAGTGGTCGCTTCCATGAATGATTTTGTTACTAGAGTGATTTTAGCTAGCTAGCTAGCCAGCCACCTCAAATTGTAACTACTTTGCTGTATACTCATCAATTTCTGTCAAATTGGTAGAAATATAACCAAATTCATATTTTGAGTGGGTTAGCATGGGTGGATTATATACTGTTTACCATTCTGAAATATTTGCCTTCCAAACTGACGACAGGTCGACAAACATGTCGATCATCAATTTCTTTATTAATGAGTCTGCATGGGATATTACTTCATATAATTTACTCACTATTAGATATTCTCAGTTTATATATTGGCACATAGTATTTTATAACTTCTGTCATAGAGCCTCAACAGTAAAGAGCCATATATATTCTTAATTAGAATCTTTTATATGGTTCAAAGAGAAATTTGCTGGCAAGGTGAATAAAAGTTGACCTATATCATAGGAACTTTAGGATGCCAAAATATAATGTTGCCAGGATCTTAGTAAGGTTTGCATGATCTAAGTACTTACTAAGGCCACCAATGATATTCACTTACATATTAGAACAATCTCCTTGTGTTCACTTTATCTCCACTACATTAGAAATAATATTAGAGTCTGTACATAGGTCAGGTTTTGGTAAGTAGTGTCTGTCCAGTACCTAATATGTGTGTAAGTCTTTTAGATATAGATCTGTTTTAGTATTTAGGGATCAGTAGGTTAAGTTCAGTTAATAGTTCAGAACTCTGTAGGTAGTCTGATATGTGGGACATTTGTAGGTTAAGTTCAGTTCAGAACTTTGTAGGTTAAGTTCAGTTAAGTTCAGTTAATAGTTCTGACACATTTTCCATAGCCAGCAATTATTCTTCAATTTCTCCACAACAGACTCTGATTACATACAATGTGTTTTTGGTATTGTTTTTTGATACTTTTGATATTGTTTTATGATACAATGTGTTTCACATCTACTATATTTTTGGTTTTAATACTATGTTGTCTTAGAGGTATGTCTATATTTGTTGGTCTACATTTTTGGTTCTGATACTCCTTCAGGTCTTTGGGTTTCCTTCCAATACTATACTCATGTAGGTTTGATTATTTATTGAATAATGAACTAATTAAAGTCTTCTGGCCACCCTTTAGTAGGGTATAACTACGTACCAAGTGGGTCATACACGATGGACAAAGATTGGGTAAAGTTTAGAAGGTTACTATTGAATCCCTAAAACCATAAATATTAATATATCGTACTATTTGTTTTTTGATTAACGTAAGATTGAAGTTTGTCTTTACATGCAGAGATTCACAAGAATATCAAAATGGAGCACGAAGGTTTGTTGATACGGTACAAGCTAGTAAGGGAAATCCGGAAAAAATTCAATGTCCTTGTTGCCAATGTTTAAGCCATCGATTCCACCATTTGATATAGTTTACGAGCACATAGTCATATTTGGGATGGATCCTACATATAATAAATGGGTCATTCATGGAGAAAGTTCTACTGCAACTAGAGATGAAGTTTCAGAAAAACATGAAGCATATAGAATGTTTAGAGATGCATATTTTGAAGATGATTTTGTTGAGGACAACGATAACAATATGGAACCTGCACATGAAGGAAGAGAGCCCCATTTTGCAAATCTTGTAGAGGAAGCCGAACTTCCTTTATATGGTGGATCTACTTACACAAAGATGGCTGCAGTTGTTGCCCTATACAAGTACAAAGCTAGACATAGTCTCACGGACACCGGTTTCAATGAACTCCTTGAGATACTCGGCAAAATTCTACCTCAAGACAACAAACTTTCTGATTCATTATATTCAACAAAGAAGCTACTGAAGGAATTTGATTTAGGCTACAAGAAGATACATGCTTGTGTAAATAATTGTTGTTTATTTAGAAAGAAAAAGGAACATAAGGAGACTTGTCCAAAATGTGGGGCTTCACGGTGGAAAGTTGATGCACGCACAAATAAAATTGAAAATGGAGTCCCTACAAAGGTATTGAGATACTTTCCTATAAAAGCAAGGTTTAGGAGAATGTTTAAATCACCTAAAATGGCAGAACAATTAAGATGGCATAACACTCACAAAAGTCAGGATGGAAAGATGCGGCACCCTGTTGATTCAATGGCCTGGAATATGATTGATAGTAAGTGGCCTGATTTTGCATCAGATCCACGTAACCTTAGGATTGGCCTTTCATCTGATGGATTTAACCCTTTCGGTGATCGGAGTACTCAATATAGTTGTTGGCCTGTTATTTTGGTTGCTTATAATTTTCCCCCTTCATTGTGTATGTCAAAGGAAAATTTGATGTTGACATTATTGATCCCTGGGCCTAAGCAACCAGGGAATAATATAGATGTCTACTTGGAGCCACTTATAGAAGATTTGAAAGAGCTTTGGATAAATGGTGTGAGTGCTTATGATGCCTTTAGTAAATCCACATTTAATTTGAAGGCTGTTTTAATGTGGACAATAAATGACTTTCCAGCTTATGGAAATTTATCTGGATATTCCACAAAGGGTAGAGCAGCTTGTCCGGTATGTGGAATTGAGACATCTTCAAGACGGTTGTCTAATTGTAAGAAGCATGTATATATGGACCTGAAGGATGTATAGCACAAAGGTATATTGCTGAAGAGTGCTCAAGTTTTTGTAGCGGGTACATAAAAAGCTGCTAAATTGGTGTTCAACATAGACGCAATGATGATTTTGAGAATGAAACTATTGGAGAAGGGAGGCCAATTTCTAAGGAAAATTTGAGGACTATGTCTTCTGACATGTTAGAGATTGCTCATCGTACTGTTTTGTTTAACAGTTCTGAAGTTGAACATATATTAAGTAAGTATGATACCAAATTATAAACTTATTTTCACTTATTAAGTTCTTATGTGCTTGTAATTTAATAACAGAATGCATTTAGAGGAACTGAAGCATTTGGATAGGCGTCTTTTGAAGAATGAAAGTCTGTTACAAAGGAGACATACAGAGACTTTCATAGGATGGCTAGCAAATAAAGTCAAAATGGGCCAAACTGACACTATGTCGAGCACAATAAGGTGGCTAGCATGTGGACCTAAAAAAGATGTAGTATCGTTCTCAGGTTATGTCATTAATGGTCATCGATTTCATACCAAAGCTGCTGAAAAAAGCACACAAAATAGTGGTGTTTCAATTGAAGCAGAAACAATTTGTCGATCTAGTGCAAGAGACACATCTCATGTCGTGGGAAACGTATCTTATTATGGGGTTATTAAAGACATAATTTTGCTTGACTACTACAATTTCCAAGTTCCTTTATTTCAATGTGATTGGGCAAACATAGACAATGGTGTCAAAGTTGATGAGGGATTTACATTGGTTAACCTTCACCAAGGACAAAGTCAATTCGAAAAAGATCCGTTTATTTTAGCATCGCAAGCAAAGCAAGTATTTTATTCAAGAGATAGTGATACATCACATTGGTATGTTGTTCTAAAAGCACCTCAAGAGGTTATTATGAGTTGGAAAGCTGCGAAGAGAATGCATACATGCCATGTGCACCATTAGATGTGGTACAACTTGATCCGAATCTTGATGGTGAAGGTTATGTAAGACATGATTGTGAGAAAATCACTTCGGACGAGGTAAATAATTTCTTGACCTGTACGACATTTTAATATTTGATGTGTTACATTATTCATTAAACTGCAGTTATTGAATATGTTGCAGGTATATGGTGCTACCGAGTATTAACTAAGATGGGAAACCATGTCATAGGATCGAGCTAAAGTGCTTCCTCGATATCTAGATTTAGTCCGCACTACTTCCTACTATATCATTTCTTTGAATAGGCTGATGTTGGTTCTATTGTAATTTCTTTTTCTAGAATGTTTCAAATGTTAATGTTTATGTTGCAAGTAGGCACCGAAGAAGTGTCCAACTATGTATGCAGGGGACTTGGATATATTTGTGTTTTGTTCAGATTCTGTTTATGTTCAGATTTTGTTTATGTTCAGACATGCCTATGTTTTGTTAGATTTTGTTTATATTCAGATTTTGTTTTGTTCAAATTTTGTTTATATTCAGATTAACTGGAAGAAGTATCCTGAATTTCAAGTCAGTCCAGCCTCATCCAGGTTCTTTTCTTCTGTTATTTAACTTCAATTTAAATTATTTTTTGTTGCCTAAACTTTCTCAGTTATTCATTGATCTTGTTTTCTTGTAGGGAGCCCCTTCTCTGATATCAAGTTTTCAAATCCATATAACAAGGTGACTTGATGTATCTGGGTTTCCTGTGAATGTAGGTAGGATATCTACACTACCTGAACATCCCTTGCAGACCCTAAACACTAACTTACAAATTGTACTAAGGTTTAGGAAGACCACAAATTCTGTACATAGCAATTCTTTTAATAAGTAGTTTCTAAAAGAATCAACCAGTTAGCAAATATCAATACGCTTAGAGAAAGTTAAATAGTTATAGAAATAAACATCCCCAGATTTCAACGAGAAAATCGTAATAAAGCTTTGTTAATGATTTAACATATAATGTTCCCTCGTTCCTATCAGCTCGAACTTTTGGCAATATTAGTTAACCAATATTTCTTGTAGTGATAGCATGCACTGTGCTCCCTGTTTTAACTAATGCGTGGCCTGATACTTCAAAAAGTTGTAACTAGTTGATTTTCTTTTACCTTTTGAAGTAATGGGATATGGTCTATCTTATGTAGCTGTATGGCTGCTTATGAAGTGCATTAGTGAATCGGTGCTAGTAGCTGGACAACGTTTTCTGAGGTGGCCTAGTCAGTAGGGACTAAGGACCCTAAAAGTGCCAAGTAGGTGCATAGGTGAAGCTTTGTAACCATTCATTTTAGATAGTACTGATGCAAGGGGAAAACAATTTCAAACACTATGGAATTTGGTTTTAGAAAATTTACATGTTATAGATCAAGTTTGGATTCTCAAGTACTTACTCTCCAACCGATAGAATTTTACTTCAAATCCTATTGATAGCACCCTAGCTTTATTCTCCTCCGCGCTTCTCAATGTTTGTGTGTAGAGAGTACTTAAGTATTGCCTAGCACTTTGCAGGCTTCTAATTCCATTCATAAGATACAATGATTCTTCCGTTATCACATACTCATAAATATTTATATACTTCTAAGGTCTTTTCCCCCTAGACTTGATTTTAACACTTTCATAAATACAGGAACCAGTTCTTGTAACACAACTTGTAAGAGAAACTACAGCTGTTATGCAAGAGTTCACACAATCAGGGTATGCTAATGAACTATAATTTCTTTTCAAAATATTTTTGACAACTTTCTTGCACTAGTTGTAACAGAAAATACTTTATTTTTATGTGGAGTGAGAGAGTCCATTCATTCACAGTGTGATGATCATTTATATACTTAAAAAGAAGTTGTTTGATCTTTTTTTTACTCTTTATAGAAACTTCAGATGGTGGTGATATGATATGTACGAAATAAGTTAGTTAATATGACTCTACCAAATTTACTTGTAGCAAAGAGAAGCTTAGTTGCGATGGTTAATGGAATATTAAATACATTCATGATAATTTTTTGTCAAGATAGACTACTATTTGAAGTTGAAAACATTGTTGAGTACTTGATTTGTGGGCAAGGTTTGTAGTATTGGCCAACACCGATATGTATTGGCTATATTGTGATGGTTTTGGCATGTCTTTATTTGATACTGAACCCACTTACCGGTCGATACTAGCTTATATCCACATTGGGGCTATCTTTCCCTGTAAATTGAACAAATAATTTTGTTAGCTTTTGAACAAAAAGTGTTGACACAATTTTCATGTGGTAGAAAGATCAACCTATTGCAATGTGTAGACAAGGTTCATTATAGACCAACTCAGTCTTAATTGTTCCTTGGATGGTGTTTATTGAAATGCATTCTGAATGCCGCATTTTCACTTTTAGCACAGCACCTGCTCTTTATCATGTAGTGTTGTTTCTATTTTTAATTATCATGTAGCATATTTGAATGGACATGCATGGAGAATCATAGAAAATCTGCATATGTGAATGGACATGCATGTAGCATACTTTAAATACTTACTTTACATAAAGGTCTCCATGTGTGCAACATTCCCTTAATATCTTCGACTCTATCAGGTCCCACAATACAGAGCAAATCTGCATTTGATGATCTATACCTAAATCATTCTACCAGATACATTTTAAGGAACGAAAGTTGTGAATATGTCGGGATATGGTGAAGTAAGCTCCATTTATCTTTATAATATGTTTTTAATAATATATTGGTGAAGAACTTTTAGTTCTTATTATATGCTTGTTTTATGAAGTCTTCCAAGAAAGGTACAAAAGAGGAGATCAGCAAAATTCTACTGCCATAGCGAAAACCATGCAAAGAGGAAATGGAGGTCTAAGAATATCACACGAAGACTCAAACTCTCCATCTAACATGTCGCCTAATATACCAAGTGACCAAAATCAATCAAATTCTAATGTGTCTGGAAAGAAGAATACCAGGGGTAAGTCTAAAATGGATCATATTCGCAAGAGAAAAAATCCTGTTCCGATTGATTTCAATGAGAGAGCCCAACCGATTGGAGATACTGCGGCTCAATTTGCTAGTTTTCTGGGTTCGACGGCAAGAGAATTAATACCGGTGACAATGGAGCATTGGACGGACCTTACTGATGATTTTAGACATCAAATATGGGACTACATCACGGTAATATTTATATTTGTCATACTTACATAATAGACATAGCTTCCCCCTCTGTGCATCCCCTAAGCCTGTTCAGACTACAACCAACCCCTCATACTTGCTGAACATGTACATAAGATGATTTTAATTGACTGTTATGTTTTTTCTTATAGCAAAAGTATACTTGATGATTGCCACAAGACATATACATTCCAAAAGTTGGGAAAGCATTGGCGTGATTATAAATCTAGTTTGATGAAAGACGTGATGGAACAAGCAAAAGTTGTCGGTCTACCACGAGCACTCGCCCTACTCAAACCTGACAATGTACCATTCTTTAAAGATTGGAAGGCTTTTGTAATGAAGAGAAATACTCCAGAATTTAAGGCAAGTGTTTTTGGATAATTTCACTTTTATTTCCTTATTTTTTGGCTCTAAATCTTTGCTATTACCATGTAGGAGAGAAGTGAAAGATTCAAAAAGATGCGAAAAAGTCAAATTTTGTACACAACTAGTCGTAAGGGATATGCTCGTCTAGAGGATGAAATGGTAAGGGATATGTAATCTTTGCTATTACCCATATGCTTCTTACCTAAAAACTGTTTTATTACCTCAGTCATTTCACTAGGCTTAGTTGATTTTTTTATTCTCCGTTTATTACCAAAAATTTGTCTTGTAGCGTCAACAAAGTGATGATCCTGATTCCATACAAAGAGTTGATATATGGATCAAGGGACATCAGAGGAAGACGGGTACATTGAGTGAAGAGGCTAAGAGAATTTTGGTAAGTGCTTGTTATTTATTTATTACTCTTTGTTCTACATTACACATGGAGCATTGTTGTTGTGTTTGCAGTTCTTGACATAGTTGTAGTGTTTATGGTTAGGTAAAGTTTAGAAGGGTAATAGTTCAGGAGGTTGTTCCCAGATTTATATTTTACTTTCCGTTCTACATTACACATGGACCAACATATGCATATGCTCACATTGGTTAGCTTTTTCCTGCAATAAGCTCAATCAAATAGGAAAAAGATATTATCAAGCCAAAAACAGACATGTGAAAATATGAACTCTTGGTTAGACAGTTTATAAGAGGCAGATGCATTACAAAGTACTATAAGAATAAGCTGGCAATTTATATTTCAGGACCACTACTGGGACAAAAATCTTTTATAGTAAACAAACATAATATATATGCTGGCTTTATGATACTTCACTTGACCCTATTAATTCAACTAATATAAAGTTACATTGATGTCACTTATCTTCATTTGTTTATTATAACATCATGCATTTTAGAACTTCCCATCTGATAACTTGGAAAAAAATACAATTGGGGTTTCAAAATCCCCTTACATCCTAGGAAACACGGTTAAGCCAAAATTCAGGGACACGGCCATATCGTGTCATATCAGACATACTGGGTACGAAATGGACATTCTAAACTAGACCACGCAAATATTTCAGTTGGGAATTTCAGGACCTTTATGCCACTACTGGGATAATTCATTAAACACTCTACTCTTATACATAGGATGTGAATACATAGGATGCATTCGCAGAGGATACCGTTAGGGTATGGGTATTACCATAGTTACCTGTATACCTCCTCTACCTTGCTAATATCAGTTATAACTTTGTTAGATATTGTTTATCATTTGTTTATATACTTATATCAATCTAAAATCATATATTGTACTATTTATTGTTAGATAATAGAAGATTTCATAAGTCGACAACTGCTTCAGAAAAAATTCTTTTGAAGTTGATGCTGTTTCAAAAGTAATTGGTCCCGAGCGACGAGGAAGAGTAGGGCTTGGCTTTGGGGCGACTCCTTCAAAAATAGAAGGCCAAAAATTTCATCGTGACAAATTCAGTAGATTGGAAAGTGAGTTGATTGAATTGAAAAATTTATATCAAAGCATTGCTGAAAAGGTTAATGGGACAAATAATACTGTAAGTTTTACACTTCGACATAATTTCTTTGTTCTTTATTATCTACTGTCTTGTTCAAAAGTTAATATTTTTTTCATTCATGTAGCAACTTGAAAACTCAAACACGGTGGGAAATGCTAACTCAAACTATGTGGTTCAAAATTCTTCCAATCGCGAGAAAACAAAACAAGACGTGAGAAGGAAAATGCAGAAATTCCAAGTACCCCTAACGTTGGGACAAAATGCAAATTGTTGAATTGGGAACTGGTTCAGAAGTTGTTGCGATTGGTGAGATTGCATCTACAAATCCCAAAGATTTGGTCCATCATGTGGCTTTAGGACAAGAGTGCTATAAACTTTGGGTTCATGAAGTACTTGATTATGAATTGACTTTGTATCGACCGACCCGAGAGTTTTTTCTTCTACATGAGGCTTTATCAAGTACAATTGCATGGCCTATCAAGTATATCAGATTCGACTAGTGGTAACACTTTTGAGATAAGGTAATAACTATATTTTCTCTTATAGAATTTACATTTGCAATAAGATTTATTTTTCTTGCTCTTAAAAGCATTTTCCAGACCCCCAACACCTTTTAGATTTGTTTTAATTAATGATGCTCATGAATTCAGCCCTTTCCTCTAGAGATATGGACATGCATGATGCTTTTATCTTATGTTAGCTATGGGTGCTGTAGTAACCTATATTATTATAAAACCATTCGCTGATTTGTTGTATCACTTATGAACAACTTAAAAAATTGGTTTGAAACTTTGAGATATCATGAACCTCATGTTAAAGAATGCTTTCAGATATATGCCACCAAAAATTTTGGTTTGAAAAAAATGTAGTGGCAACAAAAGTGGCCAAAAGCGACTTCCTGGTTTGAAACTTTGGTTTGAAACTTTGTATCCAAGTTTTGTAGTTTCTGGTCTATTACAGCCTAAAAGTGGCCAAAAGCGACAAAGATTGACCAAATATTCCTAGAAGTGGCAACAAGTTTTTTTCTTCAAATTTGGTCGAAATTCAGTTTTTCTTTCAAATTGGCTGGCCTTTACTACACTGGGCCAAAATTGCCAATAACTTTCAACAAATTGTTTGAAACTGGTTGCAATGTGTAGTTGACTTGGTTTTAGCTTCTTGCACTGGTTATCAGTATATCAAGTATATGCTGCAGGATCCGTATTTGATATTGGTTTTGGCAGTTTTGAGTAGTCTTGGTGGTCTTTCTGGTTTCATTATCAGCTTTGGTCGATACTAGAAACCTTGCTATGTAGTCATAAGTTGGATAAATATTTTACTTGCTTACTAGATCATCTAATAAGTGTTACGTCTTCAAGTAGTATCGAAGTCTTGTTATGTAGACATTATTGAATGATACATACTAGTACAGATCTAATTATACTCTAAAGGCATACTTCAGTCACTGTGGTGCACATGTATACTTTCTCAATAATGCAAGAACTTTTAACGCCAAGCAACTGAATTTCAACAAACTAAAATGTAGCACGGACATAGATACGGCACGACATGGTAAGGAAACGAAAAACTGACACATTATCCATTTTTGATGTTCTAATGTTTATTGAGTATCCGGCTTGTGTCCAATATGTGTTCGATATGAGTTCACTTTTTGAAGGTGTCTGTGCTTCCTAGGCAAATTACCCTCGCGCGTTGTCAGTGCTATGATAAACCGTGCACATATTTTTTCTGTCAGTCGAGAAATTGACTTTGGTGCTTATGCCATGTTACTACTATTTGTGCTTTCATTCATTTCCTTGAAATAGGAGTGCGGATGACAACTAACCCTTTCAAATGTTTTGGATCAGTACAGATATTTTTTGTTTGTCAAGTGAATTCCATATAGAATTGACCGATGAAGACATCAACCCTTCCATCTTGCTTAACATGCCAGTCCGTATTTGTTTGCTTAACATGCCAGTCCGTATTTATAATGTTGCGGTATCTATATATATAGTGGTATTTTTTCTATGCTCTGTTGGGTTTTGCTTAAAGTTCTTACTTCATTGATCTGACCAGATTTTTTTTCCTAGTGCTCCTGGCTTCCCCCTTATATTTTGTGCTTTGAAGCAATGAAGATGACCGCGTATTTTGCTGTTTACTTGGAGGATGAAGATGTGGACCTGACAATTATTGATTGTGGATGCATGGAATGAAACAATAGACCTACGATTTAAGTATTCAATCTTGTTTTTGTAACACTTTATAAAGTGAATTTTTATTGAATACTCCTTATTTGTGTTTATTTGGAGGATGAAGATGTGTTCCTAATCGTTATGACTATAGATGCATGAAATGAAACAATCTATAAATTTTGTATTGACCTATGTTTTAAGTATTCAAGCTTGTTTTTGTACATGATTTTACAATAGTTTCAATGAAAGTTAGAAGTTTTTACAATTGTTGTGTGCATTTTATTAACTAATTTTGCATTTGGATGGTATGAAATATTAATAAATTTACTCTCTACACTGTTTTGTATTCAAAAGTTGAATTGGCGAATAGGCAGAAAAGAAATTAAAAAAAAAGAACAGAATTTAAGGCGTACAAAACATGTCCTAATAGAGAGCAAAGTGACTTTTTACGACTTACATTGAAAGTCATAATTGACTTGTAACGACATACATATATGCCGTAATTGAATTATTATGATAATTCACAAATACAGTTCACGGCATACGTAGAACGTCGCGAAAGAACCATAGACGGCATTCATATTATGCCGTAATAAAATAATAACGACATTCAAAACTCACTCACGACACAAAATGAATGCCGTAAAATATATCCAGACATGCAAAGTATGCCGTAAAAACTAGAGGTTTTTACGGCAGGGGCTAATACGGCATGCGTTTGCACGCCGTATGCCCGCCGTAAAAAGTGATTTACGGCATACTTTGCACGCCGTAAAAACCAATATTTCTTGTAGTGTTCTAACGGTCTAACGTTCTCAATCTTCTCTATCCTTTCATCGTTGTCAATTTCCTCTACCCTTACGTCGTTCTCTCTCTCTCTCTCTCTCTCTCTCTCTCTCTCTCCCTTACCGGAGGTAATTGAACAACATAACAAGTTGATTTTTCTTTCTTTTCTTTTTTTTATTATATCATTATGAACAGTCCCAACATTGTTAGATTTCTTTTATTTATTTGGCTGGAACATCTTCAGTTTTATTAGTATTTCATTATGACACATTATTTTGGATATTATATTTTGTTTATTGTTTTATTTTTTGAACTTTGTGTTGATAATACTATTGCATCATCGTCCACTTTTAAAATTTGCCTCGGGTCTCAAAATTTAAAATCCGGCACTGGATGCAGTATGGAGAGTTTCTATGAGGGCATATAATTTTTTTTATCTCTTATACCAAATAATATTGAGCCCCACACAATTAAATTTATCATTTCATTTGTTGCCACGCTAGGATGGAGATGGAGAATAGTTGGAGAGTATTTTTTTGTGATCACTTTCTATGTAGAAACTCCACCGATTAGGATAATTTTTTTCATAAATTACAATGAAAGGTAGGATAGAAACACAATTTTAGAAATCTCCCTTGGAGACTGCCTTGATTTATGAGGGAAAAAAAGGTTCGAACATTGTTGCTCAAAAGCAGAAAACTGTTTGATGTGTGATTAGCGGGCCTAGACGCCTAGTGTATCAACCATTATTTAGAAGAAAGCTATGTTTGGCTTTATTCATTGATGAACTCATAGCTGTTGCTCAATTATTGCATTAGCATTATCATAGGCTAAAAGGAGAGAGGAGGGTTAGGTGATCAATCAACCCATCGTTGTTGATTGATAATTTCTCTGGTGGTTGCTCAGTCTGGACTCTGATAGAGCATGCACGAAGAGTGTGACAGTACAGACATTATAGATGATAGCGATTTGAGTAGTGCAAAACAATGAAGTTCTTGGCTGGATGTTCGTCGCTTGCATGCAGCATGCAGAAAGATTATCAAGAACTGTAAACACTAATTACAACAATGTCCGATAATGTAGCTTGATTGCGACCTTGGCATGGAGAGAATGGAGTACTCCGAGAACAAAATTTTTTAATTTTAATTCAGTTTAACAATGAAGTGCTCACTCTCCACCTTTTATTTTGTATAAGGATATCAGATTTATGATCTAATTAAACTTTATACTAATTTTGTCCATTTTAGACTTTGGTATTCAAATTTTTTAGTGACAAATATTCATCATTAAAAGACTTATTTCGTCGATGAAAGTCCACTTTCCTCCTTAATTAAGATGTGTTATTAAAAAGTTAGAGTGCCCGAAGTATAAACGGAGAAATTCAGTATCTAAAGTCTACTATGTCAATAGTACCCTTATACAAAATAATCCTAAAAGTTTTTTGTCATAGTGGAAAAATAATTTTATATACCAGAAGATATCCAGAAGAATCATGTATTGAAGATTTTCAACAGATTACATAATTTTATAATAATTATTTAGATTAAAATTTAGTTTATTTACCATTTTTAGTAAATCAAACTTACGTAAAGAGATTTTATAATATTTTAATCCAATTTTGGATTAAATAAAATATATATGCATGGGTCCATAGTTCGATTGAGGTGTCAACTTATAGCATTAATGATACGACCTCTCTTTAAATTCACTAAAAATTCTAAAAAAGATTGTGAGAGTTCAATGACTACTTCTCTTATGTTCATAATATGAATATGAAAACAAGATTTGGACGAATTAGACTGGCAGCAGGTCGGACCTTCAGTTTTCAAACTAAAATCCAGTCCAGAGGGGATATAGACTTTTACCGGGCTGGACCAGACTAGACTGAATATAATCGATCCGGACGAGCCACTAAACACTTTAGGCTCAGGTACATATGTTACCAATTTTCTATATTATGAATCGCAAAAGTGAGCATTCGCTCAATTCGGTTTAGTAGAATAAAAAAAAATTCAAATCAAACTCAATCCAAACCTAAATTTACAGAACCGAATCAAACCAAAATTTTGAAATCGAACTAAACCGAATCAAACCGATTCGGTCCGGTTGTTCGGTTGAATCATTTGGAACGATTTTGCTTGACTCATTAGGTAATGGGGCTAAAGTATTTACTGATACAATTTTTGTATCAAATAAACAACATCAATCATTCTTTTGAGATGTTCTTTTCTCCGACTTGACAAATGTTAAAGGAGAATTCGAACCTGCGTCTTCTGGGCCGGAGCCCCTGTTGTTACCACTAGGCAACAACCCATGAACAACAACATCAATCAATTATAAATCAATAGAATGTCATAGTTAAATAATACAACAACAAATAAATTAAAATCATGTTTTTCACCAAACTTATAATATACACACATAGAATTGAGGGTATATAAATCATCTTAAATCGGTTATAAATACGGTCAATTCCAAAGTCCAAAATCGGATATCAAACATAAAAGTTATTTTTTATCTTATATTTTTTAAAACCATAAACCGAATATGAAATTGCAAACAAAATTAAATGGGAAGATTTATGAAATGCCCAAAAACTAAAAAAGTTTTATGTAAAACCCACCGCTAAAAAAACTTTCATCGCGTGCCCAGAATTAGAGAAACTTATCCAAAGCGGGTTCCAAATGACCCTTTTGCCCTTCCTTTTAATTTATTGGAAACACCCACAAAACTGCTCTTAAAAAACGTTTCAATACTCCATCTTCTTCCATACGCTGCTCACTTTCGAATCTAGGTTTTCTCCTCAAAAATCTTCAAAAATTCGTCGAAAAATTTCGGAAAGACCGGGACGAACGACAAAAGTGCTAAAACGGAGGTCCAAACATCATTTTTTTGCGAATCTAAAATTTCGGAAGGCCGTCTAACGATGAAGCTGTTACTTTCAGTCTCCTCGACGATACGCTCATTTTGCGACAAACGGGACCTCGTTTCGACCTCCCAGTCAAAAGTTATGGCCCTCCAAAGTTTCAGCTAACCATAAAATGCAGGAGAATGGCATTCTCCGTCTAATTTACACGGAGAATGACCATTCTCCGTCTTAATTAGGACGGAGAATGAAATTCTCCGTCTTAATTTACACGGAGAATGGTCATTCCAGTGTTAAAACGCAGGAGAATGACCATTCTCCGTGTTAGAAACACGGAGAATGCCATTCTCCGTGTTAAATGAAACGGAGAATGTCATTCTCCGTGTTAAATAAAACGGAGAATGGCATTCTCCGTCCTAATTAAGACGGAGAATGGACATTCTCCGTGCTAAATTAAACGGAGAATGACCATTCTCCGTCTTAATTAGGACGGAGAATGCCATTCTCCGTGTAATTTATCACGGAGAATGGTCATTCCAATGTTAAAACGCAGGAGAATGACCATTCTCCGTGTTAGAAACACGGAGAATGCCATTCTCCGTGTTAATTAGGACGGAGAATGCCATTCTCCGTGTTAATTAGGACGGAGAATGCCATTCTCCGTCTTAAATAAAACGGAGAATGCCATTCTCCGTCCTAATTAAGACGGAGAATGGCATTCTCTGTCCTAATTAAGACGGAAACGGAGAATGTCATTCTCCGTGTTAATTAGGACGGAGAATGGCATTCTCCGTCTTAAATAAAACGGAGAATGGCATTCTCCGTCTTAAATAAAACGGAGAATGCCATTCTCCGTCCTAATTAAGACGGAGAATGACATTCTCGGTCCTAATTAAGACGGAAACGGAGAATGTCATTCTCCGTGTTAATTAGGACGGAGAATGGCATTCTCCGTCCTAATTAAGACGGAGAATGCCATTCTCCGTCCTAATTAAGACGGAGAATGGTCATTTTCAGTGTTAAAACGTGTAATTTAGTTTTTTCAGGAATAAAGAGTTTCGTTCTTCTTTCAAAGCGATGATAATTCTTATGGAAAAGAAGAAGAAAGATCTTCTCTCCACAATTGAAGATCTGAGTTCAAATGTCTCCACGATGAAGATGATGATGATGGTGATGATGATGACGAGCGATGATCTGAGTTCGACTGAAGAAAAACACACCGAACTACGAACGATCTTTGCGATCTCTGCTGAATATGAGAGCAATGGAATTCAGATTTTCCGTGAAGAAGAAGAAGACGAAAATCGCAATCCAGATCTGAGTTTTTTGAATTCAAATACATATAGATGACCAATTCGCGCGGAGGGGTAGTTTCGGTATTATAAAAATAGCAGTTTCTAGCGGGTGGCATCTAAAAGGGAATCTTGGAATATTTAACGTGAAAATACTTAATTCTGGGTATTTCATAAAACTTATCCAGCGGGTGGGCATTTCATAAAAGTCCACCCCGAAATTGGGTTTCTCAGCAATTTCCAGAAATTAAATTTTCTTATTTCGGTTCAAGGCAATCTTCCATTTTGTACCAGAACGTACTCACCCCTAATGAAGACCTTGAGCAAATGGTCATTTTACATAAGTTCTTATATTCTAATCCCTAAAAACTCAAAAGGCTCAGCTTAACATGTATGTTGCGCACACACAAGCAACGATTTGATATTGTTGGTACACATACCTATTCTGATACTGATTTAGAGTATTTCTACATATCCGACATGATATGACATGACATGACAAGATGCTAGACAATTTAATGAGGCATGTGTCACCACCATATTTTAGAACAAGGATATTTTAGTAATTGGTAAATTTTTTGATTTATTTTAATATCTTTAATTAGTGTGGTGAGTTAGTGTCATCAATTGGTGAAATCTTAGAAACTACTTTGGTTAGATGTTAGTCATGACCATAGAAACTTGGTTAGAGAGATTAGATAACTTAAGTGAGACTCTAATCTAGCTAGAGTGACATTTAGAATCCATTTAGTGATTTAAACATTAGCCACATTGGACCTTTTTTCTTAAAGGGCCTTAAAATGACAAATATGATGCCTTTTAGACATTTGCACTCACACCTAGCCCTAGCCAACCCCTTGGCCGGCCATACATAGCATCCCCCTTCCTATTTATAGCCTCCATTTCCTCCTTCTTCCCACTTTCATTACAAATTCTAACCCTAATTTGTGTTCTTCCCCAAACTGCCTCCAACATCCAAATTGAGTCCAAGTTCCCTCCAACGAATTACAATCTTTTTCCCTTGGAGAGAGGAAGCCTCTATTGCCTAGCTTGGAGATTGGTGGAGATCTAGATCTAGAAACTTTTATTAAGAATCTATCTCTCAATTGGTAAGAGCCCTATAAACCCTTCAAATTTCTATTTTCTTGATACAGATGCATTCATATAGGGCCCCTCTTGCATTAGGAAGGATTTGGGTCGAGTTTGGATTCATTTGATGTGCGTACCACGAGAGTATCGGATACACACACCAAATATTCGATGAAATGACTCTTAGGAATTTTTATGTTTAAAATTCAGTTTTGATTTAGTTTCTGCATTGTTTATATAATGTGTTAGTGAGGTAGGAAGGTAACTTGTATTAGTGCATTGATTTGGAAAGGATATTTGGATTGGGGAGGTTGTATTTCATTACTGCTCACTGTTTATCATAGTTTGCCCTTCTTTTTTTGTCCACTGGTTGCAGTGGTATGTTCAGCCCTTTACGCCTTTAGTTTAGCCTTGTAGTGTAAGCCAGTGTAGAAGAGAGGAGGGAACTCGACTGTAGGAGGCTACTACAGGGTAAGTAGCCACTGTAGAGGCTAGTACAGGCCACCTTGTGCAGACCATTCTTAGTGTATTGTTCTTTCCAGAGCTATATCCCTGTCCTTTGCATCTACTAGCTTGTATTGACTAGGATTCTTATATTCTGTCCTTCACTTCATTGTTTTGCTAACATTGGTTCAGACCCCTACATCTCATCGGTTAAGTCCCTTACATCCAGTATAGCTAGTCCTTAGGATTTGGGTTTTAATTCTCTGTATTCATTAGTTTGTATCCTTCCATATTCAAATGACCAACCCTTGTTGATCATTTCCTTTTACCTGAACAAGTATTTCAGTCATTTAGTTCCTAGAATGTCAGATTTAAATATTATCTGCATTCGAATTTGCCCTACTCCTAAAGGTAGATCACTGCAACCATAGCCACAACCACCTCCTTAATTTACTATAATTAATTGTCTACTGCATGTACATTCACAGATATTTCACTTGCTCAGTCTTTAACTGATGAGTGAATCAGTCGACTGATACTTGAAGAGTATCAGTCAAACATGCATATATTTCTTTCCCATGTTTAGCCACTGCATCCTGTTGTTAAATCCCTATATCGCTAATGTTCATTTCCATTTGTCATATAGTCCCCTGCTCTTAGGATGTTAAGTTCCTTAATTTTGATGACCAGTTAGAGAGGAGAATGACTTAAATAGTGAACCTTACTCTAGCCCACATTGCATCCTTATGCACAAATCCATATCACCTAGTTCAGGCCTGCAGACATTAGGTTCAGTTCACACTCCCATACACCTCCATCCATACCTTAACCTCTGCCTCAAGTCTTTCTTACTGTAGCAGCCACTGATACAGGTATCTATCAACCATTCTAATGGGGACAATCAGGAGTTCATGAAGAGTATCAGTCAACTAGCTTATGACCTATAGAGTTGCGTGAGTAAGACAACCTTAGTCCTGCAATAGGGATCCAGGGACTACATTGCAGTCAAGTGCATAGGTCTTGGCACAACAAATATGGCCATGTGAGCACTTAGCAAAGGGTTTCACTACCAAAATAACTCATATTAGCGACGAAATTAGCGACTCCGTTCTTATACGTCGCTAATATTTTAACTTAGCGACATACACCGACGCTTAGCGACGAAAACGTAGTTTTGGGAAAAATTCGACGCGAAACGTCATTGTTCATCGCTAATATGGTGACGTTTAGCGACGTAATATAAACTACGTCGCCGTATACTTTTTTTAGCGACGTTTAGCGACGTATCAATGTTACGTCACTAATATTTTAACTTAGGTTAGAACGAAATTTCTTTTCCCCTATTTCGTAAATTCTCTCTCTCTCTCTCGACCTCTCTCGACGACCACTCAAAAAATTAGGTTTTCCCCGCCGTCTTCCCTCCTCTCCGCCGCCGTCGACTCCGTCTCCCTGCCGTCGACTCCTTCTTTCGTGCTTGACGACCCCCACTAACGACCGGCCCCCTCTCTCTCCGTCTCTCAGTCGACGACCGCCCCCCCCTCTCTCTCTACGCCATCGACCCCCCTCTCCCCCACCGACGACCCCTCTTCCCTCTCAGGTAAACCCTAAACCCTAAATCCCCAAATTTTGGACACTAATACTGCTCTGACACGACACAGACACTATTGCTAACATGATAACACGCTGACACGATGACACATTCACTGTATTTTATATATTTATACGATGACACTTATGCTAGGTCTAATATTTATATATGTATTTTATATTATAAATTATAATTATAATGTCTTTCCTATGTTATTGAGGGTAGTATCATAGTGTATTGAGAGTATCCAACATGTATCATAGGGAGAAGCTTGTGTATATCTCTAGTGCACACCAAGTATTCGGTTAAATGTCATAAAATTGTGTTGTGCACTTGGGTATTCTGTGATTTCAGTTGGTGATTATCATTTAGAGATCGATTAACCTATAGTTGGTATCCTATTGAGAATATGTTGTATTTTATTGATACCAATTGGTATTGAAAATGAAGTGAATGTGTCAATATTGTATACATGTATCCTATGCATTAACCTATGTAGTGTGTGCTAATATATAATAGTGTTTACATATATATAGATAGATAGGTTTATGTGTGTAGAGGAGTATGGCTATAAGTGTAGTATTGAGCACAATCTATGTTAGTATTGATGTGTGTAAATATGCATATATACACCTTAGTGTTGTGCTAGTATATATAAGTGTAAGTGTGTGTATTTATTAAAGTATATCGTAGCTTGATACATGAGTGTGTTTTTAATATGTGTTGTATCGAGTGCTTAGTTGTGTGTGTGTGTATGTGTGTGTTAATAGCTAGAGGGAGTGTATAGAGGTTGAGCGATATGCATAGGGGTACACACAATCATAGTTCAGGAACTGTACAGTTGTACAGGCACTGTAGGTTGCATAGTCCTCAGCCTACTTGTTGCACAAGATTCAGTCACTGAATATCTACAGAGTTTATTTCAGTGGTGCAGTGCACACTCTTAAGCATCAACTGAACTATAGTTCAGTTCAGTCTATGTCTGGGTTGTGTACAAATAGATAAGGGCCTTAGATTAAATAAGGTAAATATCACTAAGATAATAAGATATAATATACGAATTTGTGCTATTGGATAATGTGTGTCCATCTTTGCAGAATTATTTCCAAATAGTTATGAATTACTACTTAGTTATAAATTACTACTTGTGGTGTCGTTCATGGATGTACAATCGTCATCCTGATAAAATGTGTGGTGTACGGGATGAATAAATAACGAGATTAGAGCAGTTCCTACAGTTTGCCAAGGCGTTTTCTCAGTACATGGACGACACCAAAATTAAGTGTCCGTATGTAAAATGTCATAACGTAAAAGATCATCCAGAAGTGGAAGTGACATATCATTTGTACTCGAGGGATTTCACGTCGAATTACTATTAGTGGACCGCACATGGAGAACTTGTGTCTTTAGCATCAGAGCCAGAGCCTTATGTGGAGCCGTATATGCATGCGGGGCCTAGTTTCATTTTGAATAATCATGCATATGACGACGGATGCGTGAACATGGTTTTCGACGCTGCGGGGCCTAGTTTCATTCCGGATAATCATGATGTAGCTGAGGAGGCACCGAATGTCGATGCTGTAAAGTTCATGGAGTTACTAGAGAATGCAAGGACTCCACTGTATCCTGATTGTGAGGATCATTCGTCGTTAGAGGTGGTTACAAGACTGTTGAGCATTAAGTCAGATTTTAATATGTCACAAGAATGCTACATTCGAGTGATGGAGTTGATTATAGAGATCTTGCCGGCGGGTGCTAAGTTACCTAAAGATTTCTACCGGTCTAAGAGGATGGTGAGATCGCTCTGGATGGGATACGAGAAAATCGATTCTTGTCGCAACGGGTGCATGCTGTACTACAAAGATGATAAGGATGCAGATATGTACAGATTTTGTGGTATTGATCGCTATAAGGCAACTAGTACATAAAGGTCTATCGGTGTAAGAAGGCCGATCGATTCAATGCACTACTTGCCTTTAACGTCGTAGTTGCAGAGATTATTTATGGTGAAAGAGACTGCCTAAAATATGAGTTGGCACAGGCGAGAACAGATTGAAGGAGTATTGGATCACCCATCCGATGGAGAAGCATGGAAGCACTTTGATCGAGTGTATCCCGATTTTGCTTCAGATCTGTGTAATGTAAGGTTGGGTAATGTAAGGTTGGGGCTATCTTCTGATGGTTTCACTCCTTTTGGTCTTTCGGGATCCTAGTATTTGTGTTGGCTTATGATTGTCACTCCGTACAACCTACCGCCTTGGATGTGCATGAAGTCTCAGTACATATTTCTAACCGTTATTATTCCTGGTCCGAATAATCCTAAGAGGAACATTGATGTATACATACAGCCGTTGATAGATAAGTTGAATCAGTTATGAAAAGTAGGCGTCAATACGTATGATGTTTCCAGGAAGCAAAATTTTTAAATGAGGGCAACCCTTATGTGGACCATTAACAACTTTTCGGCCTATGGAATGTTATCTGGATGGAGCACTCATGGCCGTCTCTCGTGTCCATATTGCATGGACCGTACTAAGGCTTTTCGTTTGAAACACGGAGGAAAATTGTACTTCTTTAATTTTTATCGACAATTTCTGCCAAAAGATCATCCGTTCAGAAGGAACAAGAATGCGTTCCGTGCCGACATTGTGGAGAAGGGTGATCGACCGCCAAGGTGGTGCGGAGACACGATATGGGAGGAGATCAGAGATTTTCCAAGTGCTATCGAATATCCTACAACAGGGTACAAGTGTGATAGATTTGGTCGTGATCATAACTGGACGAAGAGGAACATATTCTGGGACCTGCCATATTGGAGTACCGATTAGAGATAATCTTGATGTCATGAACATTGAGAAGAATGTATTTGGTAATATAATTAATACTGTGATTGATGTAAAGGGAAAAACAAAAGACAATCCCAAGGCCAGGTTGGACTTACAAGAAATATACAAATGCCCTGCATTGCATTTGATAGAGGAGAACGGAAAACAGTTCCTGCCGAAGTCAATTTTCTCACTGGACAAGGAGGACGAAGTAAGACTTTATCAGTGGATTCAGGGTCTAAAATTTCTAGACGGATATGTGTCGAATCTGAGATGATGCGTCGATCCGAAGGAGAAAAACTGACGGGTATGAAGAGCCACGACTGCCATATATTTATGGAGAGGTTAATTTCGATTGCATTTCGAGAATTCTTACCGTAGGGAGTTTGGGATCCATTGACCGAGCTTAGCATATTCTTCAGGGATCTTTGTTCTAAGAAATTGCTTATCGACCGTCTAGAAAAACAAGAGAAGGACATTGTGGTAACACTGTACAAGCTAGAAAGGTGTTCCCTCCTAGATTCTTCGACTCTACGGAGCATTTGTCGATTCACCTTTCCTATGAGGCACATGTTGATGGACCTGTCGAATTGATGGATGTACCCGTTAGAGAGACACCTGAATCACCTAAAAAAAAAGGTAAAAAATAAGGCATGGGTCAAGGGTTCTATTTGTGAAGCCTATGTTCTCGAGGAGATTATAAACTTTTGTTCAATGTATTTCAAGTCTCATGTTGCAACTAATAGAACAATATCTCCCAGAAACAACGACGGAGGTCAGGATTCTAATGATATAACACTGAAGGTATTCAGTGCTCCAGGAAAGCCACCGGGTAAAATGAGGAAGAGATATCTGAACGATGACGAGCTAAGGGCTGCTCAGGTGTATGTATTACTCAACAACAACGATGATGAAGTAGAGAAGCTCGAGGGATAAGTAATTAATACAGAGGTAAGTCATTTTAATAGTATTATTTTTAGCATATTTAATGATATTTTGTTGTTTTCAGCAAATTTAATGATGAGGTGAGGTCGAGTAGGCCACACATAACAGAAGAAAAATTAGAACAAGAAATGAGGCATTATTTATCTTTCTGGTTGAGTGCATATGTAAGGAGGACTCTGTAATTACCTTTTTGTATCTACACTTGAGAATGAACTTAATTTCTTATGTTGTGTAGGTCGATCGTCCATACGCAAGACTTGAGAATGAGTCTATTAGAACTCTAGCCAAAGGACCAATTTATGCCATAAAAACCTGGCCAAGCTACTATGTGAATGGATTTAGGTTCAAGTCAACAATTTGCCCAATCAGAGACAACTTCCTGGATCTCGATTCCACCAATAACGGTTGTTTGTGTATCAGATCTTCGAACTATAAAGATGTTGATACGGGCAACAATTTTTATGGCATCCTAAGGGAGTTTGTGGAGTTGACATTTAGTTTTGGAATAGAGCTCGCTAAGATTGTGTTATTCAGGTATGATTGGTTCGATTCGATCAAAGGTCAAGATTGGAACATAGACAAGCATGGTCTTGTGGATATAAACTATCGACGTCGATATCAAGCCTATAAACCATTTGATCTATCAAGTCAGGCTCAGCTCGTGTACTTCACAAGTTATCCTAAACGGGGAATAACAAGGTCGGACTGGTGGACAGTATGTAAGACCAAAGCTAGAAATACCTTTGAGGTTGACGATATAGCTTATCAAGAGAATGAACTACCTCTTATAACAAATATTGTAGAAGTGGACACAACGAAAGTTCCTCATTACAAATCTAATTGTATAGAAGAGGTAGAATTATCCGAAGAGGATGATGTTGATGAAAGTGAAGATGAGGAGGAAGAAGAAGAAGATGACGAGCTAAACGAAGAAGATGAATTTTCAAAAGAGGATTAAATCTGTATTTTTTCAGAAGATGAATACTTTAGTGACACTTTTGTGGCTCCTCCTACTTTTGTGACTCTGATGTTTTTCATAAATCTGTGATGCTTTTCATCTAAATATGTGATATTTTTATATATAAATATGTGATGTTTTCATATAAATCTGTGATGTTTTTCATATAAATTTGTGTATTTGTTTTATCATCATATGTTATTATCAGGTAAGGCAGGTAGAGCAGGACGACGCAGAGGTAGATATGTTAGGCAGCCCTGTATGCCTCGGCCGGTAGCGGATTCAGATTTCGTACTCTCATTTTCGAGTACCCCATTGTACCATACTGTTCCCCGTCCATCGACGGCGCAGGGCATGACAGTGCAGCGTATTAAGTGCTCGTCCAGGGACGAGTAGTTCTAGGAGGTTTGCGACTACGACCAGTACTGATCTTTCGTCCAGCATTCCTCTAGCCGACGACCCCATGGGAAAAGACGAGCATATAGAGGACGTCGATCAGACTGATCCTGGTGAGGCTTCGCATATGGAGGACAACGACCCTCCATGCACGCCTCGGGATGAGACGCGTATGGATATTTGGACGAACGGGCCTACGAAGTAAGTTAATTAGTTAATATATTTCTCAAATGATTATATGTACATATTTATTCATGAATTTATTGTTGTATAGATATCGGCCTCTTGTAGTACGTAGACAGTTGTGGTTATTTCTGAGGTAGAACTTTGGTGGGCCTTGGATTAACTACTCAGATGCTCCCGAAGATAGGAAGGCCTTTTGGTTGGCACACTTCAAGGTAAAAAATATATTTATTTTTAATTTCAATAATCATTTGTGTATATTATATAACTCTCTCTATTTTACTTCTTGTAGAGGACCTATTTCTATTCACCACACTAGGCGATGAAGATCGAGTCCCAGTTTTCTGTCATCATCGGCAAGCTCATCCGTGATGCGATCCACGACCAGAAGTCTCGTGATCGCTCTGGAAAATGGATCCATGGTTGTATCACGTATGAGCAGTAGAATGCGATGAAAGCGAGATTCGGCGAGCCCAAGTACCAAGAACGGTCCGAGAAGGCCAAGGTGGTGCGGTCGAGCGCAAGTAAGTGGTGTGGTGGCTCAATTCCAATGATGGAGCATTTCCGTCGTCTGGTACATTTATTTAAATACATTATTTGAAATATAGTTGGATAAAATATTCAATATTAATAATAAATAATATATTTTAACAAGTAAAAAAGGGTGAGGATGCCAACATGGTGACCATCTTCCTGGTCACCCATCGGAGAGCCGATGAGTTTATCAATGAGAGGGCCACGCTATTTGCCATTGATCGTCGTAGAACAGAACAGTTTTATAGGAGGACTGAACTTGACTTACAATTACAAACTCGCTTGTACAAAAGAGAGCCTAGGAATAAAACCTAAGAAAAACAATCTAAGTACAATTATTTAGTTTAGATTATGGGGGGTGACGATGGAGGCTCGGGAAATTACTATTAACTCTGCCTTACTCCTTGGACGATCGAACGCAACCTCGGCTCCGGTGAAGAAATGCTCTTTGTATGTATGTGTATCTTTGTCTGTCTGTGCAAGGGAATAGCACCTTGCTATTTATAGGAATTCATGAGGAATGGGGTGTACAACCACGTGGCTAATTTTGGGCCACACCCTTGTAAATGTGCCTCGAGACTCGGTTTATAGTGAATAATTGGGGATTGGTTGAGATTGATCATGATCTGTTTGTTGCAGTAAACCTGAACTGTCGAGACTTGGTTAATTTCTGCCACATGTCTCGATTGCTACTCTATGGCCGGCCGTATGAAGGATGTATCCTAGCTGAGCCGTATAAAGGACTGTCCCATGGCCAAGCTGCATGAAGAGTGTCTCATGACCGAGCCACATGAAGAACGTCTCATGAACGAGCCGTATGAAGAACGTCTCATGACCGAGCCGCATGAAGGACTGTCTTATAACCGAGCCGCATGAGAGTTGCTTCATGGTCGAGCCGCATGAGAGTTGTCTCATGACTGAGCCGCATGAAGAGTCTTCTTTGGAACTGTGCACTGTAACGAATATTGATGATTTTTTGTCTTTTTAGGAGCATGTCACGTCTCGTCTTCATGTCAGAGCTGTCATCTTTGTCAGAGCTATCACTTTTGTGTCAGAGTAATTATGGCTAGCTACATAGAGAGACGTTTGTTGCTTAGGCTGATTTCGAACTACATAAGGCTCTCCGCTGCTTTTGGGCCGCATGAAGCTTTCTGAGCCGCATGAAGCTTTCTGGGTTTTGTTGAGCCGCATGAAGCTTCTTGGGTTTTGAGCCACATGAAGCTTCATATTGATTTTTGGGCCGCATAGCAAATCTCATCCTTTTTCATGCTTCTATAAGACCCCCTTCAAAGTTTTCAATTTATAAAATTAAAATACTTTGAATAAGAAGCATGGGTATGTCCTTAGGAAGCATCAAGACCGCATAAGCTTATCATGCCGTATAAGCTTCTCTGACCGTATATTGGTTTCGTGCCACGTGGGCGTCTCTTTACTTCGATATTAATTGCTTTTGATTTGCTTTGATGATTTAAAGCCGTCTTTTGGATAGAATCCCAAAAGTCGGCATTAAAATTTTTTTGATTTGCTTTGACGATTCAGAGTCGTCTCTTGCATGAAAGTGGATAAAATCCCAAGAGTTGCCTTTATCCTTCGGTCAGCACGAAATCTGAAGTGGTGTCTATCGATTCACACGCCTTTGCCAGCCTATAAGTACGAGAAGTTTGAGGAGAGAGGTTCTTTCCTTCCATCTTCAATCTTTCTATTGCCCTAGTCGCCGCTTCTTTTCTTCTTCGATCATTCATGGCTCGCAAGGCTTCTTGCAGCGTTGCAGCGAAGGGTAAAGAACTTGCCTCCTCGTCGAACACAGCGAGCTCGATCCACCCCGACGTTCCTTCTCATAATAGTGGTAAGAGCGATGGAAAGAAACTGTATTAATCCAAACCCTAACTACAATAGCTATGTCGCATATTTTATGTGCGGGCCTTTCTCTGTTATGCTTCGGCATAGTTGATGCTCTTTTCGTCTTTACCGAACTGCTCAAGTTCTGTGTGACGTATCTGTATGAGCTGTGCTATATGGGCCGCCTGAATGCCTCATGACAGAGCCGTATGAGAGATGTCTCATGACTGAGCCGCATGAGAGATGTCTCGTGACCGAACCGCATGAGAGATGTCTCATGACCGAGCTGCATGAGTAATACTTCATGACCGAGCCGCATAGGCAACGTCTCATAACCGCATAGGCATCTTATGGACTGGGTCGTATGAAAAATGCTTCATGGCCGAGCTGCATGAGAGATGCTTCATGGCCGTATAAGCACCTTTTGGACTGGGCCGCATGAACGATACTTCATGGCCGAGCCGCATGAGAAATGCTTCATTGTCGCATAAGCACCTTATGGACTGGGCCGCATGAAAGATTCTTCATGGCCGAGCCGCATGAGAGATGCTTCATGGCCGCATAAGCACCTTATGGACTGGGCCGTATGAACGATGCTTCATGGCCGAGCCACATGAGAAATGCTTCATGGCCGCATAAGCACCTTATGTGTTGGGCCGTATGAACGCCTACCAAACAGAGCCGCATAAGCTTAGAAAGTAGTAATTAGTTTTTGTTTTCTGACTATCTTATTTCTCCTTTCCTTTTCGGTGAAGCTGACGATCAATCCCTTAGGGTAGCTCTTGGTAGGTTAGGCTCAATCTGCCTTGGGTGTGAGGTTCGACCAGGTGGTCGAATATGTGTCAACGCAAATTACTAAAGATCAATCTGAGGATAGGCTGAGGGTCATCAGCAACCAATCCTTCTTCTACCTCTTGGGCATGATGAACTCGGGGCAATTAGGGGGCACGCATCTGAAACCCGCTTTCTTCTTTGGGCATGTCCTAACTGTAAAGAAATCCAGCGTTCTTGATTTATCTGAAAGTTGAAGTTTTTCTTCCAACGGGATGGCGATTCATATTCCTCAGATGGAACGTCATTTTCCGCTATCCTGGTTTAATATGTTGCCCAATGACCGAAAAATGGTGGACTCCCTAACTCTGAGCCAGCAGGGATGTTCGTGGGTGATATTCATTACAACAAAACATCAAGATCGGTCGTCGCGGATAAGATACCGATCAGCCGCTCTGTGATGGGGTTGGCCCCGGGCAGTTTCATAAACGTACAGGGTTCCAACTTTCGGTTCTTTCAAGCTGATAGTTTTACGAACCAGATTGCTCAAAAGGGGTCCTACCCCACTGATCGGCTGTCACTGCTGAACTGGATGAACCCCACCCCTTCATGGATCAATTTGACCTTATGGATCGTACGAACATATAAGGAACTCCTGCTCGAGATTGGTCTTTATCATGCCATACGGGGCACTTGTTATGGTCTGCCCATAAACAAGACGCTGTTCATGGCTCTTCTTGAGATGTACAACCGTCGCACGGGGACCTTCTTCACACCTGAAGGGGAAATAGGACTCGCTCTATATGAGATGCGTGAGGTCTCCAAGCTGTCCTGGGGAGATAAAGTTTTTGAGGCGTATGCCCCTATGAATGAAGAATTTAAAGAATTGGAGCAGCGGTTCCCGAGTTTTGTGGCTGTTTACCGAGAATTGCTACGTCACCAGAGCACGTGCCAACAGATATCGAAGAAGAAGAACGATAGCTCAGAAGGGAATCTTCCTTACACCAAGACCTGGCTCAGCTACCTGTTTGCACTAGGTGCCTCAGGCCGGGTTGTCCTTTGAAGTCCTCGAACCCGGGATGAGGTGCATAATCAGGTGTTGAATGCCAAAAGGGTTAAAACTACGGGTGATAGATTCAGGAGCCAATCTGACACCTTTAATTATTTTTATCAAGATACCTAGAAGATGTCTGACAAGGCTCTCCTGGCGGGATTTCTGATGCTTTGGCTGCGGAATTATGTAGTTTCGGGAGGGGCTGGTGCTATTGAGGGTATCAGCCGCAACCTGATCCTTCCCGCGGTGAAGCTAGTCTTTGGAGGCAGGCTAGCTATACTCCCCACCATGGTATACAGCATTTATCGCGGCCTCCGTACTTTCTCGTCCAAAGTCGTTGCTCACGATACGGCGAAAGAATTTGAACGAATCAAGCTGCCCTATCATTATCTGATGGGGTGGCTGTTAATGCATTGCCCATCTTTGATGAGGCCTGGCCCAGAGGACGATGTGACTGCTGATGATGCCTTCATCTACCAGTACCTTTGTATGCCCTGGGAGTATACTACCATGCCAGCCTGTCGGATGGTGCTAACGCGAGTGGACAGATACTCCTTTTTCGTGTCTGTTCTTCATTTTACTGACGAAGAAGTAAGAGACGTACATCTTGATGGTGCTACGTCTCCCTATTTATTGTCCGAGAAGATGCTCCTCTGGTTGCAGAACATCCGTCATGCACATCTGGTGTATTGTAATCGCAACTCCGTCTTTTTGGAGCCTTACTTACCCAATCGATTCTTTCGGCAATTTGGGTATAGTCAAATGTTCCTGGACAATCCTAGCTCCTGTCTGGGCTTCGAGGGTAGCATTTTAGATGACATCCGGGCTTGGCATTATTATAGCACGGTTCATACCCGTGTCAGCTTCTCAGTTCCCGATGCTAGAGAGTCGGGGCATATTTTATACATGGCGGCCCTATACCATGTTATGGTGAACAAGCTCCCTAGAGATTTTCCCAAGTATCAGCTACATTATCGGTACTAGTTTGGAGAAGAAGCCAAGAGTGTCCAGGAAGGGTAAGACAGTTGAAGTGTCTGACTCGGAGTCTATAAATGTAGACGAGGAGGATGACCCTGATAACCTGCTTCCTCCTGTAGACGATTTGGTGGCAGATTTGCCCCTGCTGTGCCTAGTCCTTTACGTAAATGGAGCATGTGTGAGTCCTCTGTCGACGGCATAACTTACTCCTAAAAATGGGCCATGGTCAAGCCTCGCGGGCCAAGCACTAGGAAGAGAAGTGATGACGTTAAAGCCATTTCAGAGGTGAATCGAGTTATGACCACCCTTTTTAGTTCTTCTTTTCTGAAAAATAATCTGATCATCATTTTTTTCTTTTTCTTTGTAGGCGTCAGGAGAAGTGAACTCCCCAGAGCCGGCTACCACCTCTGAGGTTGACCCTACTATAGCCACCTTAATTAGTGCTATGGCTGCCGAGCTTACTTCCACCACGGTCGTCCCGACGACGGCTGAGATTCCTCCTGCTGCTGACATCTCAACCAAGGGTGATGTGGGCTTTACTGAACCAGTCCCCGAGGTTGCTGAACCTCAGCCGGTTGATACCGACCCAGCTGTATCCACCTTCGGGGCGGCTGGGGCAGAGGAGGCGGCTGCAAGTGGCTCAGGTGTCGCCGTTGAGAAGGATACGGTGGTTGTGAGTGAGCCTCAGCCTCAGCGACCCTTCCCTGGTAAGCTATGTCATGTCTTGACTAGTGAGGAGGTTCATTTGCTCTATCTTTATATCCTTCGGGTTAAGTTGATCGATGGTTGTTCTGGACACACAGGTCCTGCTCCTTCACTATCGACAACGAACATCATCGGGGGAGAAGCTACCAGGGTAGATTTAGTGGAAGAAAGTACACCTCTTCCTCCTCCAGCTCGGACCGAGTGCCCTCTTGTCGGGTCAAGTTCAGGAGTACAAGTAACGGGACTGTCGGGGTAGGAAGAAATGGTCCCTGCACCCTCCTCGGTTAATGTGGCTTCAACACCGGAGGTCGACCTTTCTGCACTGCCAAGTCTTCAAATCCTTCGGGCTGCGGAAGAGGAGATAACTGCTGTTCAAGCATCTTATCGCTCGAACTTGCATCCCTAGTGATAGGGGCATCAATTTCTGGTACATCTTCTTTGCAACCATCTTCCACTCTCCCGGCCACTCTTCCTTTGACACCGTCTTCTTCGAAAGTTCTGGATGAATCGTCGAAGGATGTGATTGATAGTTTTTACCGCCATTTGAAGTGAGGGGTCGACGCTACCTTGGAAAGAGGGACATCTTTTGTACTGGCTCGTCAATGTGCCCGCGGTCAAATTGAACTTCTCAGAACACTCCCGGGCGGGGCAGGGATAGTCGACCTCTTGGAGCCGAAATTGGTAGAAGCTAATAAGCTCCTGGCTCAGCTTCAAGGGCTGCGACAAGTTGATATATCTTTGGCAATAGATCAGGAGCACGCCTTCCTTAAAATAGCCATAGAGATGGTAAAGACAGTATTAAGTACGTCTAAACCTGCTCTAGTGAAGGACCTTCAAGATCTGTCTATGAAGTATGATCAACTAAGCCGGAGAGGAGAGGACTGTTTGGCTCGGGAAGAGGCCACCTCTCGTGGGATAGCCGATACTAACGAGCAGATCCTCCAACTCCAGATAAAGTTGGCTTTCTTAGAATCTGAGCTCCAGGCCTCCCATAGAGATAAGGAGTTAATTTGTCGGGAGACAGACCAAGTCACCCGAACCCCTGATGCCCTGGAGTATGCGCTGAAGAAACTTGAAGACCGTTGGTAGGCTCATGCGCATCTAGATGATGCAGAGAAGTTGACTGAAGAAGCTGAGCGCCGGGCCGCACTGAGGATTGAGCGGTCGACAACCAAGCTGAAGGACCGGCTCAGAGAACTGTGTGTCGCCGAACCATAATAAGATTTTTCTCTCATTTATTATTATGTCTCTCCATTTTTTTAAACAGGGACGTGGTCCCAAGACAATGTAGCACTTTTGATTTAAAAATGAATGAGTATGTTACCTTATCCTTTATTTGTGGTATATGTTGTATTTGTACAGTATTTTTAGTGTTATGGTGGTTGCCCCACTGGGAGACTTTCTGTGGACCTATTACCCTTGGCACACCTTGGTTTTAGGTATGGATAATAAGTTCGATAGAGAAATCCAGCATATTTACTTGAACGTGGTAAATATGAGGTTTGATGATAGAACCTTCCTACTCAGAGGTACTGAGGACATGGTAGGGGTAGGCTCAATATAGATACATAGAACAACTCCGTGGTGAGGTGGACACGGAAGTTCTTGGTATTGGGCGAAGGAATGCCATGGAACAACTGGCCTCCAGAGGCATGTGATGGTGAAAAAAGATGTGTACGTACAAGAGGATATAGTACCAAATTTGTGGTCAGCTGCAGACATTTGTGGTCAACTGTGGACATTTGTGGTCAACTGTGAACATTTGTGGGCCTATTACCCTTGGCGTACCCTAGTTTTGGGTACGAATAATAAGTCGAGAGAGAACCAACATACTTACTCAGAGGTAATGAGGACATGGTAAGTATAGGGGTTTTACAATGGAGTCTTCCTACTCAGAGGTAATGAGGACGTGGCAGGGGTGGACTCAATGAAGGATACATGAAACAACTCAGAGGTAATATGGACGTGGAAGTTCTATGTAAGGGGTGATTTGTTTATGGTGGAAGAGAAACAACTCAGAGGTAATGTGGACGTGGTTGTTTCGGGATTTTTATGGACCTGTTATCCTTTTTTATGCACTAAAAGCGCGGGTAATAGATTCTGAGGAAAATGCTCTTTTAAAGAGGAAGTTCAGAGGTATGATCATACATGACTTGCTACCCAGAAGATGCGATATGAATTCATTTGGGGTATCCGGAGTGTAAGTTCAGCGGTACCAAAGGGAACATAACTCAACAATCCGGTTGATTCGGAGGGTGTCATTTAGACATAATATTTCTTAAGGAACTTGCCGTTGATGGGCATCATGAGCAAGTCTTCATTTTGCTTTACGAGAAGGTAGGCATCAATGGAGAATATAGCCTCCCTTCCCACTTGGGCTGGAACTTATCGGCAATTTTATGAGTCATAACCATCGGCCTCCGAACTGCCAAGACGAGATCGCCTACTTGGAATGTTCTCAGTTTGACCTTTTTGTTGAAGACTCCAGAAATGCATGCTTGATAAAGCTCAATTCGTTGTTGAGCTAGCAGGCGCTTCTCATCTAAGGCCTCCAATTCTTGTAGCCCACGATGGTAATTATAATCCGACGTTAGTAGGTAAGTGAGGGCGACGCAGAGTTAGGGAATTTTAGTTTCTAATGGAAGAACTGCCTCACTTCCGTATACCAAAGAGAATGGTATGTTCCCAATGGCTGTCCGGACTATAGTACGGTACGCCCATAAGCATTCGCCAAGCTTTTCATTCCAGTCGTGCTTATTTGAGGACATGAACTTCTTGAGAAGTTTGATTATGGTTTTGTTGAAAGCTTCAGCCAGACCATTAGCCGTCGGGTTGTATGGTGTTGAAGCATCATTCTGAATTCGATGTTTATCGCAAAACCGATACAAGACATGGCTTGCGAACTGCGGACCATTGTCGTAGATGATCCTTCGAGGTAGTCCAAAGTAATAAATGGCGTGATGCTTGACGAAGTTGATCACGTTTGATGTCTTAACTTCTGCAAGCGGAACAGCTTTCACCCATTTAGAGAAGTAATCCGTAATTGCGAGTATAAAACGGTGTCCTATGGATGAAGGCGGGGTGATTGGACCAATGATATCCATTTTCCATGCTCAAATGGCCAGGATGCCACCGTCGGATGGTTGGTGTATGAAATCTGTGTGGACCTGACAAGCTTTACATTTTCTTGTATAGTCTATCGCATCTGCTATAATTATAGGCCAGTAATAGCCCATCCGACGAAGGTGGTCTTATAATTTTGGGCCAGGTTGATGGGCCCCGCAAACGCCATCGTGAGCTTCGCACATGGCTTCTTTGGCTTCCGTGTCTGACAAACACCGGAGTAGTAATCCATCATAGGATCGTCGATACAGCATTTTTGTCTCCGTATCATAGAAGAACTTGAGAGAATGTCTTCTAATAGGAGTAGCTTCTTTCGAATTTTTTGGCAAGATACCATAGACTACGAAGTCAATAAACAGAAGTCTCTAGTCCTGTGTTTCGTCGACCGCCAGGGTAGAGTAACTCATAGCAAATTGTACGTTGTTCTTAGGACAAACCAATTCATGGCCTATTACGTCAACCAAATGATGAGTATGATTTGGATCTGCCAGGGAAGCGGCAAGACCTGCTAGGGCATCGGCTTCAATGTTCCGAAGTCTGGGAACATATTCTATGAAGAATCCTTTCAAGGACGTAAAGATGGTGATTGCTATTTGATGATAAGGGATCATATCTTCATGGCAAACTTCATGAGAATTTCGGATCTGATTAACGATTAACTGTGAATCGCCATATGCTTCCAGGTACTCTACCCCCAGTTTCTTTGTAAGTCGGAGGTCGATAACCAAGACGTTGTACTCGGCCACATTCTTTGAAGAAGGTTCCGTGAGGAAGTATGCCCGATTGATCACCAGTCCATAGGAAGAAATCAGTACCACTCTGACTCCAACGACGATATTGTCTTTGGGCCCGGTTCTTGAAGCACCGTCGAAGAACATCCGCCAGACGGTGTCATGGAAAGCCATACTTGAATTGACGATCTCGTCTGGGATCTCTTCATATATTATGGTTGTCTTCGAACCTGGATGGACAGCTAAAAAGACTGCCAAAGCTTTACCTTTAACAGCCTTCTACGAGATGAAGATCATATCATAAGGGGACAGCAGTATCGCCCAGGTAGCGAGGCGAGAGCTGAGTGCACCTGGTTTGGTCATGAGGACCCTGAGGGGGTTGACTTGTGATATAACATGGATGGTTTGTCCTGTAAAATAGTGTCGCATCTTCTGAATGGTGAACACCAAAGCGAGGCACTCCTTCTCCACGATGGTGTATCTATATTCAGGCCCTATCATCATTCGGCTGAGGTAATATATAGCTTGTTCATGCCCCGCATCATTGTTTTGTGCTAGTAGAGCACCGAGGGAATGCTCCATCACTCGCACGTAAAGCAAAAATGGCTTTCCAGTAATCGAGGCCACCAGGACTGGAGGTTTCGACAGATATTCTTTAATATTGTCAAAGGCACATTGGCACTCCTCATCCTATACGAAGGAGATGCCTTTCTTCAGGAGGTGTGTGAATGGTTGACATCGTCTGGAGAGATTAGAGATAAACCTCCTGATATAAGCTAGTCTTCCTTGAAGGCCTCTGAGCTCACAAAGATTTCTCAGGGGACCCATCTCCATGATTGCCTTTATTTTCTCAGGGTCTATATAGATACCCTGGGAGGTAATGACAAAACCCAAGAATTTCTCGTTGGATACGCCCAAGAAGGATTTGGTGGGATTCATCTTTAAATTGTGTGCTCGTATCAGGTCGAATATTGTCCTCAGATCATGCAGATGATCTTCCTTAGAGTGGCTTTTGACGGTGATGTCGTCGACGTAACATTCCACTATCTTACGCAGGTGGTCTCTAGAGATAATACTCATAGCTCGTTGATATGTGGTGCCGACATTCTTTAAACCAAAGGGCATGACTGTGTAGCAGTACACGCCAATCGGCGTTCGAAATGATGTATTCTTTTCATTGTCAGGAAACATCTTGATTTGGTTGTATCCTGAGAAGCCATCCATGAACGACATGCGCTCAAAGCCATATGTGTTGTCAATTATTATGCCCATAATAGGAAGAGGGAACTCATCTTTAGGACATGCTTCGTTCATATTTCGGAAGTCGATGCAAATTCGGATCTTCCTATTCTTCTTGAGGACCGGTACTATGTTGGCTACCCAGTCTGGGTGTTGTTCCTCACGGATGAAGCCGCTGGCAATTAATTTGTTGACCTCAGCTTCGATAGAATTCATGATGTCTGGACGGAACCGTCGTTGTTGTTGCTTTACCGGCTTTGTGTCCGGATGATTGTTTAGCTTATAGAGTGAAATCTCGAGGTTTAGCCCTGGCATGTCTTCATAGCACCAGGCGAACACGTCGATATACTCTCTAATGAGTTGCAATAGCGATTCACGCTCTTCGTCTGTCAGACTTTTGCTGACGAAGATTGGCTTTGAAGAGGATTCATCGTCGAGGTCAACTTGTATGACTTCATCTTCGGTAGGGGGATCTTTTCATTCGAAACGCTTCTTCCATTGCGCATCTAGCTGTTGGACCCAAAGCTCTAACTCAAGGAGTTCGGGTATGTCTTCATCTTCTTCGTATGTATCAGCAAATGCCATATTGACAGACCAAGCTTGCCTGAGTACGTCCCCGATGCTGACATCTGAATCGAAAGTGGGTGATCTAATTGAATATGAATGCCATTCGCATTCTTCATCCGAGTTCTCAGGAGTTGTTGTAGGTGTAACATAGCCTAGACCACGTCTGGTCTTACTGTAATATCCCATGATTTTTCAGCCGGACTGGCAATTGCAAAGGTAATCGCCGGCCGGTGCCGTAGTTCAAGCCTGGTATAGTCTCCATATCATACCCATGTTTTTGCATGAGGTACTTGGATCGGGAGCTATATAGATAAAGGGGCAGTCTCCCGGTGTCGGGTTCGAGATTGACTTCCTCTAGCCTGAAGGACTGTTGACCATTCTTTCGACCGAAGATGATTGGATGATCCTCTCCCGGGACTATGAAACAAGCACCTTCCACGGGATTAAGTTGGTTCATGGTATAGACATTTGTCACTTGTGTGTGTAAGTTGATGCCCATACCGTGTTCCATAGCATACATTTTACGGAGCTTGTTAAGCTCGAGGTAGTTCAAAGATAACATTTTATTAATAAAATAAGGTATCTTCTCTGGTGGTATTACATCATCGGCAAAGGGAACATCAGTATGTGCAGTCACATATTTGGCTAGCTCTAGCTCCTCTTCAGCCACCCCCGACATTATCGAAGATTGGAAGGATGACCTGGAAAGCTTGATCATCAAGGGTTCTGCTGGTGATGCTGGCCGTGGGGTCGTTGGCTCACTGGCCAGCTTGATCATCAAGGGTTTTGCTGGTGATACTGGACGTGGAGTCGTTGGCTCACTAGCAGTCCCTGGCTTAGCGCTTGGCTGTCGATTTGCCCTGGGGAGACGAATGACCATCGACTTAACAGAAGGATTGATTTTTTCTGACTGTTGTTGGCCGGCTCTTGGCAGTTTGATTGTTATTGGCTCTACAGTGGGTCTCAGCCCCGGGCTAGACCTTGGGAGTCGGATAACCATTTGCTCCTTTTGTCCGGTGAGCATCGGTAGACTGGTTACTTCTTTGCGCAGAGTGGCTACAAGAGGTACAGTTCTGCCTTGCTTACGGGCCTGGAGGTGGATCTTCAGAGGTTCTTCTGATCCTACTGTAGCCTCAGTTTGATCTTGAGCATCCTCTTTGACCAGGTGCTTTTTCGATTTCTCGTACAAGTAGGCATTCGAACAGTAGGATTCAACCCCTTTGAAAGGATCGATGTCGGCAAATTTCGTTCTTACAAAGTCGTGCTTGTCGACATATTTGAAGTACTGGTACAATATGGTGGGCACGATCATATAATCGTTTATCCAAGGATGCCCCAGGAGAATATTATAGGACGTATCTGCGTCTATGATGTAGCAAGTTACTTCCGACTGGAGGTCGCCAATTTAGCATTTCAGGCGAATCTTCCCATAGGATAGCTTTTTCCTGAATTGAAACCGCTGATGGCGGTGCTGGTAGGCGTCAGCCGATGCGTAGGAATGCCCAGGAGATGAAGCAAGCTCTTTGGAATGATGCTTATTGAAGAACCGGGATCAATGTGCATCCGATCTACTTTGATGTCACCGATGTATCCAGTGTAATACAGAGGGCGATCGTGCAGGTTGGTCCTGATGAGCATATCCTGCAGAGTGAATACGATGTTGGGCATTGCACCTGTACAAGTACTGTCCTGGAAATCTGCTGGCGAGCTCTCTCCGGTAAGCTTGACCTGAGCCAAATAAGCGTCAACATTCTGGAGTGCTTCGTATAGTACGACGCGAGCATCCTTGGAGAGTCTCAGGAGCTCGTATAATGATAATTTTGCTGGTGTGTTGGCCAATTGTGCCAGGATGTCAAAATTGTAAGGCCTCTCCAGCCCCTGAGGTACGTCTTTACGGAGCGGCTTGTCGAAGCGGGTCTCTTTTGCCTTAGGCTTATCGGCCGGTCGAGGCTGAGAAGGTCTTGGGGCTTCAGCAGTGGCCGGCTGACGATCTTCAGCCGAGATACCCGGTATTGGTTGAGATTGTGCACTGGACCGAGCAACGACAGCTGTCGCTTCTTCGGTTTCGGCTAAGATTGTGTGGCAAGATTTAGCCTTCCCGCCCTTTTTTTTGTCAATGGAGGATGGTGCTGACCGGGTTACTTCAGGCACCAAGTCCGGGTGGATCCATATGACCTTCCCTCGTGACGTGATGAGGGGCACCAACCCAGTCGTCTGGTCTCGGGAAGCTAGAAGATTAGTGACCTCTATTGTTGCCCGAGGGATGGGTACTACGCCATCTTGAGTCCTCGTTGGAGGAAAGCTGCCGGATTGGACCGACACCATGTTGGCAGCTACGGTTACCTCTTCGAAATCAATAGCCAGAACCTTAGAATCGATGAGATTCTGGATGTACCGCTTCAATTAGAAGCAGTCCTGGGTAGCGTGGTGGACATAACGGTAGAAGTGATAGTACTTCGGGTTCTCCATCTCTGCAGGTAGAGGTTCACGTCTCGGTGGAGGGAGCTGAATTTTATCTCCTTGCAAAAGCATGTCAATGATTGGCTTGACATGGCTACCCTCGAAGGAGAAGGTCACTTGTGGCTATTGCTTCTCTACCTGCTTTGGTTCAGGCTTCTGGGTTGTATCGGCCACCATAGCCTGTTTGCCTTTGGTGTCCCGGTTGTTAGAGGAACTACCGTCGTTGTTGTTGTTGGTATTAGGGCATTTGCTTTTATCTTCTCTATCCGAGATATACAACCCCAGTTGGCGAGCCTTCTTCAATTTTGCTTTTGCGCTAATGACGCTGATGATGAAGGCCTTCCAGTCTTTAAATTAACTTTTACCCATCTAGAGGCTGATTGTGGGGAGCAGCCTCTTTTAGCAAATCTCAATTAAAGAAGAGTCCAAGTTACCAGAGGGTAATTTCATCACAGTTTGGCAAAATCGCTCGATATAATTCCTTGTCAGTTCTTTTTTCCTTGAACAACATCCATGAGGGTTGACATTGTCACATCTTGTCCTACCTCGTAGAACCTTTTCAAGAACATATGTTTGAAGCCGACAAAGGAATGGATGCAGTTATCCGGCATGTTGTGGTACCAATCAAATGCGACCCCCTCTAATGCCTCGATGAACAACTGTGTGAGGATGGCATCGTCATACGGCAGATGGTCTGTTGTGACTTCGAAGTAGGTCATGTACCGGCTTGCAGAGGTCTTCCCATCATATGGATTGATATTGAATGGTTTGTATCATGGAGGGAAGGGGACATCTCTCCATACAACGGGATACGCCTGTCATATCCTGAGGTCCTGAGAGGATTCTCGGGCGTAAAATATTGCACGGAGCTTCTGGACTTCTCTTCTCGCCTCCCTAGCCTCTTCTACAGCAGTGGGAATCGATATTCCGGGTGGATCATTGCCCGGGGTTGGCACGATCATGTTTGAGTTTGCATTGATGGTAGAACCCAAGCTTGTTTGACCAGGTGCCCTTGTTTATAGAGCCGGTAGGGCCGCCTTGATCTCATCCACTGACTTAACCAAGGTTTAAAGTATAGCCTCAATAGTGTCGAGGCGTTGCCGATCACTGGGACCGTCTTGGTCATTCTCCGTCATGAATACTGTCTTCACGTAAGGAGAAGTAGAAAGAACTGTAGAAGACGTGCCCTCCGAATCATACCCTCGCATAGAGAAGTCTTCGAGGTATGCAGGAATATTCTCCTCTGGTTCAAACTTGGAGGAGGTGCTACCCCCAGTATAGGAGGTTGCCTCATCTTGGCACTTGTGGACGTTTTCAGGGACGTCTGAGTCTGTTGTATCTGTTGGGAGATTGTTTATCCTGGTTCATCTTCCTGAAACGCTGGATTGTTGTGGATGTTTCGAGGAGTGCTACCTCCTACTACAGTTACCCACAGGGAAGTGGACGATGAACCCCCTGGTGTTGAAGATTTCGTCTTTGAACGGGTACCTTGATAAACCCCTCATGTGACGGCTGTGGACAACCCCCTAGATGAGAGTTTCTTGGCCATGCTGGTTGAGATTGTCGGGCTGGACATGTTTATTTTCTTCTCTCCCTTGCCGGTAGGGACCTTCCGGGCAGAGTTACAGGAGGCGAAAGGAAGTGCCTCGTCCCCAGAGTTTTGTTCTAGGACCGGTCCTGGCTGCTGAAGTCGTTCGAAGATGGGCTGCCGGTCCTCTTGCACAGCTGTCTTGTTGCATCAACAATTGACAATAATTTAAGTGCAGTGACGTCCCTGAAAGGACTCTTTACACGCCAAGGTTTCTTCTTTTTCCTTGCGCTTATGAAGGATCACATCTCACAAGTCAAGGACATCTCGATCAGCCTTTGCACCCGTTTTGTGGGCCCGAGTATTTCGAGCACACGAGTGCGTAGGTATCATGCTTGCTCCCTGATGCGGGGCTAGTAAAAGCACATGCCCTCGATCAAGGTTGGAAGACTCTTGAGAACCACCCTGTCCGTTAGTCGCCGGGGGCTGGACACGGGCGGTTCTGTACAACTTTCCATCAGAGGCCCGCATAACAGTTAGCGGGACTCTCTGATGGTCAGTAGTTGGGACATCTGACTGAGCTCGACGAGCCCGCGCTGTCCTAGACTTCCTCGCTCTAGCATCCGAGGGTGCATAGTAGGAAGAGTCCAAGCTATGCCGTATAGAATCTGGCTTATTCTCATTGGATCTTCTGAGGTCAGGCCCGCATGAGAGGCGGTCGAAGACTGAACCCGAACTGCATAGGGCGAATGGTCGGCGGCTGGGATTGGGTGTCGCATAGGCCATTTTCCTGCGGCTGGGATTGCCAGCCGCATAAGCATTCTCCCTATGGCCGAGATTAGTAGCCGTATTTGCATTCTCCATGCGGCTGGAATTGGTGGTCGCATATGCACTCTCCATGCGGCTGGGATTGGTGGCCGCATATGCATTCTTTCTACGGCTGGGATTGGTGGCCGCATATGCATTCTTCCAACGGCTCGCACCCTTATACGGCTTCTTCTTGGACCGCATAGAGTTCTCTTTTGCCCCTACAAGTCCAGCATCGTAGTATTTTCCTTTTTCGGACTTGGGGATAGCACGGTCCTCTGCGGCCTGAAGTGGGGCCGTATGTGAGTCTTCTTTGCCGTCTTGAGCAGCAGAGTAAACTTGTTCCAAAGCTTGGGGAGAGGCAACAGTTTTGGGCCTCCACGCCTTGTGGTCCTTTTTTGTGTCGGCTCGCTTCTGGATCGGGCTAGCGCTCCCTTCGGAGAGCATCTTTTCAAACGCTTGCTTGTCGAAGTGAACAACCAGCATTTGTTGTATGGAGCCCGAGTTTGGCTGCGTCCGATTGCATCACCAACTTATCAGCAGTGGAGAAGTTAGTTCCCAGCAGAGTCACCATCGTGTTTGCCATTGATCTCGCAGAACAGAACAGTTTTATAGGAGGACTGAACTTGACTTACAATTACAAACTTACTTATACAAAATAGAGCCTAGGAATAAAACCTAAGAAAAGCAATCTAAGTACAATTGTTTAGTTTAGATTCTGGGGGGGTGACGGTGGAGGCTCGGGAAAGTTCTATTAACTATGCCTTACTCCTTGGATGATCGAACGTAACCTCAGCTCCGGTGAAGAAATGCTCTCTGTATGTATGTGTGTCTTTGTCGGTCTGTGCAAGGAAATAGCACCTTGCTATTTATAGGAATTTATGAGGAATGGGGTGTACAGCCACGTAGCTAATTTTGGGCCACACCTTTGTAACTGTGTCTCGAGACTCGGTTTATAGTGAACAGTTGGGGATTGGTTGAGATTGATCTTGATCTGTTTGTTGTAGTAAATCTGAACTATCGAGACTTGGTCAATTTCTGCCACGTGTCTTGATTGCTACTCTGTGGCGGGCGACATGAAGGATGTATCATGGCTGAGCCGCATGAAGGACTGTCCCATAGCCAAGCCGCTGAAGAGTGTCTCATGACCGAGCCGCATGAAGAACGTCTCATGACCGAGCCGCATGAAGAACGTCTTATGACCGAGCCGCATGAAGGACTGTCTCATAACCGAGCCGCATGAGAGATGTTTCATGATCGAGCCGCATGAGAGTTGTCTCATGACTGAGCCGCATGAAGAGTCTTCTTTGGAACTGTGCACTGTGCCGAATATTATGATGATTTTCTCGTCTTTTAGGCTGATTTCAAACCGCATAAGGCTCTCCGCTGCTTTTGGGCCGCATGAAGCTTTCTGAGCCACATGAAGCTTTCTGGGTTTTGTTGAGCCGCATGAAGCTTCCTGGGTTTTGAGCCGCATGAAGCTTCCTGGATTTTGAGCCGCATGAAGCTTCATGTTGATTTTTGGGCCGCATAGCAAATCTCATCCTTTTTCATGCTTCTACACACGCAGACATATGTACATTCTATTCCGTATCCTTTAATTTACTATAATTTATAAAACATGGAAATAAATATCTATATAGACGTTAGCATACACTTAGATGTTAGCAAACACTTTTTTAGATAGAGTTTGCTAGGCTACAAGAGAAGGCGGCTGCTAATGCGGCAGCAGAGGCAGGGGCTGGTACTTCCTTCCAGTCGCCTACAGCTCCATCGTCGGACGAGCTCTGGATGACTGCCATTGGTGGTCTACAGAAGGGTATGTACTACGGTACGAGATCCTACGACGCCTATTTGGCTTTGGAGTCATCCAGGGCCCCCTCTGTCAATGCGCACTCCCTAGCTTCGCAAACGTCGTCACGAGCTCAGAAGATTGGTCGTCAGTTTGCTGAGCTGCGTGACGTATTGCTAAAGAGGATTTCTGAGCAGCCCCGATCCGTGCCGCAGAGCGACTATCCGATGATCATCGGACGGATTGATGCGCTCGAGTGTAGTATTCAGGAGCTCCTGACTCTGCAGAAGACTACAGCTGGCAGCTTACAGACGATGGCCGAGTCTACGGAGCGCAGACAGATCGACCTTGAGGCATCAAATAGGACCATTTTTGCCTCACTTTCGTAGATACATGCATCTATTGAAGATAGTTCTCAGAGGATGGTACGTACCCTTTCTGCACATGTTGAGCGACTGTGAGAGCTGGAGCAGATACGCCCTCCTGGTATGTTAGCATCGACGGCGCCGACTCTAGACGTTGTACTGCCTCCTCCTTTGTCATCATCAACGGTGCCGACTCCAGGCATTGGACTGCCTCATCTTGCCCTTTTGGTGTAGCTTATACTGCAGCAGTATGAGTACATATTATCTTAGATACGCAGCAGCGCTACTCCGGATCCGAGTAGTGATCCAGTAGTTTTTTTTTATCATCTTGGTATGTATTGGCCATGTGGGCATGGTACACTTAGTTCATATTTTATTTGACTCTGTCTTATGTTTATTTGACTCTGTTTCATATCATTTATATTTGACTCTGCATGATATTTACTTTGTTGGACATGTACTTAGTTCTGTGTATATTTCTGATTTGTGTCTGTGTTTACAGTGTATGTGTGTGATATGTGTGATATCATTTATTCCTGTGTGTGATGTGTTTACAGTGTATGTGTGTGATATGTGTATGTGTGTGAAATACAGTTTTGGAACTATTGACATTTGTGTGCAAGATTTTAGAAATTGTATTTTTTTCTGTAAATTTAGCGACGTTCTATGACGTTTAACGATGATCAGCGACAAAAAATATGTCGTCAACGTGTATCGTGACGTCGCTATTTTGGTATCGTTAACGTCGCTAATATGAAAAGACGTCGCTATTTTGATCCTGACGTCGCTATTTGAACCATTGCCATGTCATCAAAGGCGACGTTATTGCGTCACTATATAGGTCGCTAATTTTTTATATTGCGATGTGTTAGCGACGTTTCATAAATACGTCGCTAATTTTTTATTTGCAATGAACAACGACGAATTTTTAATCTGCGACCATGTTTTCGGCGACCTGTTAATTATGTCGCTAAATACGTTGCTAATTTATTTTAGCGACGTATTTAGTGTGATTAGCGACGTTTTGGGACGTCGCTAACCTGTCATATTTGGTAGTGTTTGAAGTTCAACATGGCAGTACCAGAAGGAAAGGAAGGGGGTGCCTTGGTAGTGTGTGTATGAGTAGTGGGAGTTAGAGAGTTGTGATATATGAATGAAGGGGTTATATATATATATATATATATATATATATATATTTGAACTCTATTGCTCAGTCCTTTAGACACACTTATGTATCAGTCAGATTAGTATGTAGGGTGGCACCATGTTCATGTCCTGCAACATGGCTCATAAATCATCTGCCCATCAATTCTTTCCCTACCTACTGACATCATTGTTCAGACCATAATGTTCTGTCCTTGTAAACCTTAACCATTGGTTTTATGTTTGTCCACTATACCTGCCCTATCTATAGCTTTTGTTCAGACTCTAGTTATCTATCCTCCTCAATACAATATTTGCATCCTTTCCTCTTAAGTATCCAGCATCATGGGTGAGTTCTTTGCATCTGTCCATGTCCGGACAGTTATAATTGTATTGGATTTTCTGTCCTATAAATTGTTCTGTTTATATGCTAGGTTATGGAATGATCACACTTGTAGCTTATTGTCCAGACCTTGGTATAGACATTATGTGAGTGAGGTATCAGAGATGCTAGCCTAGGGACTATAGAGTAGCAGTAGCAACAACAACATGGTTAGAGGCCTGAGTTTGATTCAGGTTTGGGGTAGCTCATTCCTGGGACTAATGTTCATTTAGGAGTATTCCTCAATAGGAGCCTTGTAGGCACGAAAGTCCTTGGGATGTTATATTTTTTATGTATCTATATGTAGCAAACATTTGAATGAGATACCTTTTCTTGCCCAGCCTTTGGATATCCTAGTTCAGACCCTTGGTTCAGTGGAAATTTCTTAGTTGTTTTGTCCTTTTAAATAGAAGGATTGGTATGTTATCATATTGCGTATGTATAATAGAGAAGAGGGTCCCTTAGTATTATAAACTGTCCTATTTCACCTTGGTTTCACTTGTATTGATCAGTCCAGGAGGATTAGGGATTAACTTGGGAGTAGCTGGGGAGGCCAATTGGCCAGCATAAAGACTGAGCAGGCCAGTGCCTGTGTACTGGGGCAGGTAGACACTTTGCATTGCCTAGCCTTGGGTTGGCATGGGTTAGCCTTGGCCATTTGACAATAGGGGAAATCAAGCCCCTGCATACAAGAGACAGAAAATAGGCTTCATTGCACAAGCATTAGTAATAAGAATAGGGCTCGGTGTTAGTAGCAGCAGTAGGCTTAGTGAAGAAATCAAGTAAACAGAACAGTGGCAGCAAGAGAGAGGAAGGAAAGGTCTTGAAGAAGGAGATAGAGCAATGCATATGAGTATGGTGAGGAAGAGGATTTTTAGCTTGAGAAAATGTGTGGGAGTCATGGGTTGTGTTTGCGTATGTATGTGGAGTAGGTATGAGGAAGGTTAGCTTCATGCTTGCAGTTGGCTGTGGGTAAGAGTGAAATATGTTTGTGGTTTAGATATTCTTATGTTCAATACTAAATTGAACATGAGTTCAGTCATGTGTGTATTTGATGTGTATATGAATATGAGCTAAGGTATCAAGTATTAGTGTGGGTAATGTTAGGATAATGGATAAAGTTAGGATATGGCTAACTAGGCCTATGGGTATACAATATAGCTAGTATAGCCTAGAAATATAGGATATTGACCTAGTTTGGCTTGTATTGACCTAGAATAGGACTAGAAGCATATAATTAGTGCATCTAAATTCATTGTTTATTTTAGAACACCAAATAATCATGTATATCTCATATATAGGTTTGTGTGACACCACTTTGGACATCGATCCTCATTTGCTGCTCTGGACGACAGGCGAGTACATTCTCTAATAGTTCTTTCATTTATTTGATTATTATTGCGATACAGTTCCAGTATAGTTCTATTTGATTCTCTGTCATAACACGTACTGGTATTCTGAATTCATTCACTCACAACACATATAATTGAATCGTCTAGCCTCTATTACTTGAACCACTCACAAGAACCATCTACTTGAAATACCTACAAGTACTAAATGTTCAAATCATACAAGAACCATCGTTCCAAGGAAGATAGCAGTCGTCGCTGGGCCCGATGTGCGACGTGTCGTATTTAACAAGAACCACCCTACAAGAAAGATAGCCATCGCCGCTTCGCCGAGCGTACGATGTACCGTATTACAAGAAAGATAGCCATCACCACTTGGCCGAACGTGCGGTGTGCCGTATTTACTTGCTACCCATTTACATGACTAGAACAATATTTCAAATACACTGGATTAGTGTTGTGTACTAGAATTACATTGTCTCATGTTTTACAGATTGGACTCGTATCACAATGTTCTCGTTAGCTGTCTATATTTACAGTCTTCATTTCCATGCTCTCATGATTCATTGTATTTACTTGCTTGTTCCAAACTATCTATTTCATTACCTGTCTCAACTTCTATGATTCATCAAATATAACTGTCTATAACTGCTTTATAGTCTTTGTCATTTATTTGGGATTGCTAGAGGAGGTGTGCTCGTTCCATCCTGACTGGATATTTTTTAGATTATTTCCCGGAGGATACGTATCCTACCCATTACGGATCCGAGGAGGGGATAGCTAACTTGAGTCCCGATTCTCAGGAGTGCGGAAGACCATTTTAGTGGACTTGTTCAAATTTCTATTTAGAACTTCTGTTGTAATAAGTGGAGATTTTGACATCGTATTTGAGTTTGTTTCAGATATTATTTTAGTTGTTGTTTGTTGACTTGTTATAGTTATTTTAGACTTCTGTGATATCTTATCGTGCTTTAAATTGTGATTGAGTATTATCATATCTTATACCTGTTGTAACGCCCCAGTCCCAAAATAGAAGGACTAGAACGGAATCATGCCAGCTGTATACATACCAAGTATATGGACCCTCGTATATATACATAAGCTGTAAAATGCAGTAACCAAGGTACTAAATCTCATCCACAAAGATAATTATCATATAAAAGCAACTTTGAATTTGTCATGTATATAATCGTTGGGCGGAGAAAAATCCACTACCAACCAATTTAAATAAGCAAGAGTTGTACAAGGAAAATGATTTGGTCGAGCGAAGCGAAGACGATCGAAGTGCAATCATCCTCGAGAAAATAGTGACGATCATGGCCACGGCTAGAACACCTGCGAAAGACAAGAACACACACCTGGCGAGATAACCAGGTCCTCAGAGGGACGTAACAAGATACAATAGACATGCCATATAAATACTGAATATAAAATATACCACAATCAAAGAAAGTGACAAGACATAATAAGGTAATCTAACCAAACTAAAGTGAACATGCAGTTGAGAAACAATCCTTCGACGCATGCTGGCTGTAAATGGGATCTGGTATAGTCCCCTCTTGGGCACCAGTGACCTAAGCGCATGACGTTCAAAAACGACAGTGGCCAACCTGAGAGGCTCATACCCGTATCTCCAGCGGAGCTTCCGGGTTACAAGGGAAGTGCAATCGAAGCCCATACGTCAGGTATTGTTCTCCCCACCCAATGTACCTGTCAAGTCACATCCACGACCGTGTTTCTCTACTAACTGCTAAGTCTCATAATATACCTCTATTAACAGTTAGTCCAAACGCATGCACATGGGGGATCAGCCCACACGCAAGAACCTCTACATGCTACTCATCTCACACATCCTCGTGGTACAACTGTGTCAAGGTATATGCAATACACTACAACGGTAGTTCCTTAACTCTAGGTCCACATGCAATCAAAGGATAAATAACAAAGTACATCTAATATCACTGAGCAGGCAGTAAATCAAGAACTGTAAGAACAGGAAATAAATGAACAGTGATATGTAAATAAGATGCAGACACACTATAAACAGTAAATAATGGCAAGGTATCTTTCCTGTTATGTCGCCTGGTGTGGTGTGATAATCCGACAAGTCCAGATTGTCCAATAGCTATGATCAACGTACAGAGGTCCAAAGCCCCGAGGAAATAGGAACACACAATTATTCAAGATCAATGATAATGATCAAAAAGAAAATTTGCACATTAATATAACTTACTTTTAGAAAATTATTTATAGTTTGGAAACTAAAATTTTATTAGTTAAAATAATGAATATTTGGAAATCTAGAAAATCATTTGTAAACTTAGTTTTATTAAAATACACTATTTAGGTAAAAAAATTATATTAAGTTTAGATATAAAATTCTACATAAAGATTTTTAAAATTTCACATCATAATATAATACATTATAGCCCAAGCTTAATATAACCTTGTTACCAAAAATATATTTTTGTCAAATATAAATTTTAGTATAACAATAATAATAGCAATAATAATAATAATAATAATAATAATAGTTTTTAAACCCTTAAAAAGTATATAGCTCTATTACCCTTTAATAATAAAATAATAATAATAATAATAATATAATGATAACAATTTATAAAACCCCCCTTACAGCTAATCCTTCCCCAACTTTATTCAGTGAGAGGGAGAGAGAGAATAGTGAGAAATCGAGAGAGAGAGGGAGGAAAAGAAGTGCGGGATTACCGAGGCGATCGTCGGCGGTCGGCGCGCTTCGGAGTTCGGCGGTGGCCGATCCACGACGGAGGACCTTCGCAGCGGAGGCGCCGGGGTTCAGGCGGCGCGCAGAGACTCATGCGGGAGGGCGCAGGCTCCGGTGGCTGCCGCCAACAGCGGTGCGACGCGCACTCGCAGGTGGCGCTGGCGTTGGACGTCGGCGACGTCCGGTCTTCCGGTAGGAGTTCGTCGGCTGCACAACTCTGGAGGCGGAGGCAGAGTTGGCGGATCCGGCGAGGAGATCGGGGCTCGCGGATGCTCGGCGGTCGGCGCTGGGCGGAGCGGATGGGGGCGGTCGCGTGCCGGGGTTCTGATGGAGGCGGGGTCACCCGCACGGCCGGCGGAGGTAAGGGTTTCTCTTCCCTTTCCTCTGGTGGTTACGGATTTTTGGGTTTCGGCTATGTGGTGGCGGAGTCTCGTGGTGTCGGCCACGGTGGTGAAGATGGTGGTCGGAGGTGGAGATATGCCTGGTGGTTATCTGGGTTGGAGGCTGATGGTGGCTGGCATGATGTCGATGTTGGTGGTGATGACGGTGATGGCACGGACAGGGTGGTTGTTGGGGCCGTACAGGGAGGAGGCGGATGGGTAGCGTGATTTGGCGATGGGCGATGCTTGGGGGAACGATCGGAGAGGAGGCAGTATTTGTCAGGTGGAGAGCGGCTGTGATGTGGGGAGGAAGTCGGGCATGGCCGAGGCCAGGGGATTGGCGGTTCGACAATGACAGTGGTGGTGGTTGTTGTTGCAAGGGGGCTGCGGGAGTTGGCCGATGGTGTCGGGGATGATGCTGAGGTGATGAAGACGGGTGGCGGTGATGATTTGGATTAGGGTCTAGGTTTTAATTGTGTCGGGGTGTGTCCGACACGGGAATTGATGTATTTGTATAATATGGAATAAGAACGGTGGACACAAACACGATACACATTTGTGGATGGTAGCATTTGCTGGAGGAGTACCTCTCCTTTTATAGGAGGTAGAAATTCCCAGTTGGATAGGGATTGGGAGAATTTTAAATTCTCCCTAGATAATATCATATTATATTTAAATTCGATTTAAACTAATTCAAACCAAATCAAATCCAATCTTAATAAATTTTATACTAAATTTAAAATATTTCAAATAGAGTCAACAAAAATCTTTTCTAATATAAATTGCCATATTTAATCAAAGGGAAAATTTATGAAATGCCCAAAAATTTAAAAAGTTTTATGAAAAACCCACCCCAAAATAAACTTTCATCGCGTGTCCAGCATTAACTTAAAAATATATAAAAGGGCACGGCATGACCCTTTTGCCCTTCTAATTTATTAAGAATATCAACAAACCCAGCAACTCTTCAGAAAAATGGTTCGATTCCAGAAGATACAAAACCAAGAGACTCTTCAAAAAAGTGTTTCTATCGCTCCCTCCTCTTCTATACTCTATTCGCTTGCGATTTTAGGTCATCTCCTCCAAAAATCTTAGAAATTTCTTACAAGAAATCGCCAGCGAATCTCCATCACAATATCGCAATCATCAGCAATGGATGTAGACCGAGTTAGAGAAGAAGGAGAAAAAGTAGTTGTTGGAAAACAAGATAAAGGAGGGAAGAAATTTAAGAAGGTTGCTCGTAGACGAAATGCTCCAAAAGAAAAAGAAGTGCAAGAAGCAGTAGAAGAACAAGAACACGGAGAACAACAAGAACAAAAAGTAGCAGGGGGGAGAAGAAGAAGATCAAGAAGAAGGGAAGAAAAAAGGTAAAACTTTGAGTCTTGTTCATTCTCCGTTTATATTGACGCGGCAAATGAAAATGATCATTCTCCGTCTATAAAATACACGGAGGATGCCCTTTCTGTGTCATTTGAACTAGAAATGCCATTATCCGTCTATTTTAAAACGGAGAATGGCATTCTCTGTGTTAATACAAAACGGAGAATGGCATTTTCTGTGTTTTTGACCTATAGAATGAACATTCTCCGTCTTACTGACACGGAGAATGTCATTCTCCGGGTCAAAATAGACGGAGAATGGCATTCTCCCTCGCATTAACCTAGAGAAATGAACATTCTCCGGGTCAAAATAGTCGGAGAATGCCATTCTCTTTGTGTTTTGACCTAGAGAATGAGCATTCTCCGTCTTACTGACACGGAGAATGATCATTCTCCGTTTTAAAATACGCGGAGAATGCCATTTTCCCTTGTATGTTGACCTAGAGATGATCATTCCCCGTGTTAATACAAAACAGAGAATGCCATTCTCCGTCTATTTTGACACAGAGAACTCCATTCTCTAGGTCAAAATACAAGGAGAATGACATTCTCCGTCTATTTTGACACGGAGAATAACGTTCTCTCTTGTATTTTGATCTAAAGAACGAGCATTCTCCGTCTAATATGAGACGGAGAATATCATTCTCCGTTTCAAAATAGACGGAGAATGTCATTCTCCTTGTATTTTGACCTAGAGAATGTCATTTTCCGTCTTACTGACGCGGAGAATGGCATTCTCCGTTTTAAAATACAAGGGAGAATGGCGTTCTCCCTTGTATTTTGACCTAAAGAACGATCATTCTCCGTATTAATACAAAACGGAGAATGGCATTTTCTGTGTTTTTGACCTATAGAATGAACATTCTCCGTCTTACTGACGCGGAGAATGTCATTCTCCGGGTCAAAATAGACGGAGAATGGCATTCTCCCTCGCATTAACCTAGAGAAATGAACATTCTCCGGGTCAAAATAGACGGAGAATGCCATTCTCTTTGTATTTTGACCTAGAGAATGAGCATTCTCCGTCTTACTGACATGGAGAATGTCATTCTCCGTTTTAAAACACACGGAGAATGCCATTTTCCCTTTTATGTTGACCTAGAGATGATCATTCCCCGTGTTAATACAAAACGGAGAACGCCATTCTCCGTTTTAATACAAAACGGAGAATGACATTATCCGTCCATTTTGACACGGAGAATGGCTTTCCCCGTGTTAATACAAAACGGAGAATGCCATTCTCCGTCTATTTTGATACGGAGAATTACATTCTCCGTCTCATATAAAACGGAGAATGGATTTCTCCTTATTATAATAAAGAAGAATGTTGACGTAAACCTAATTGTTGATTTTTTAGGGAAAAAACAACAAGAACAAGAAGTAGCAGGGGGAGAAGAAGAAGATCAAGAAGAAGGGAAGAAAAAAGGTAAAACTTTGAGTCTTGTTCATTCTCCGTTTATATTGACGCGGCAAATGAAAATGATCATTCTCCGTCTATAAAATATACGGAGGATGCCCTTTCTGTGTTATTTGAACTAGAAATGCCATTATCCGTCTTTTTTAAAACAGAGAATGGTATTCTCCGTGTTAATACAAAATGGAGAATGGCATTTTCTGTGTTTTTGACCTATAGAATGAACATTCTCCGTCTTACTGACGCGGAGAATGTCATTCTCTGGGTCAAAATAGACGGAGAATGGCATTCTCCCTCGCATTAACCTAGAGAAATGAACATTCTCCGGGTCAAAATAGACGGAGAATGCCATTCTCTTTGTATTTTGACCTAGAGAATGAGCATTCTCCGTCTTACTGACACGGAGAATGTCATTCTCCGTTTTAAAACACACGGAGAATGCCATTTTTCCTTTTATGTTGACCTAGAGATGATCATTCCCCGTGTTAATATAAAACGGAGAACGCCATTCTCCGTTTTACTTTAGACGGAGAATGTCATTATCCGTCCATTTTGACACGGAGAATGGCATTCTCCGTGTTAATACAAAACGGAGAATGCCATTCTCCGTCTATTTTGACACGGAGAATTACATTCTCCGTCTCATATAAAACGGAGAATGGCTTTCTCCTTATTATAATAAAGAAGAATGTTGACGTAAACCTAATTGTTGTTTTTTTAGGAAAAAAACTGTCAGGAACAAAGAAGAAAGACTTTTCCGTGCAACATTCACCCCAATACTCTCTCTTATGGATGAGGTGAAGGAAAAGTTTGGCCATTTGCCTGAAGCAGTTGTTGAAAGCTTGAAGAATGTTGGATTCTACAATTTCGTAGATGTATTCTACAGATCGAAGGTGAAAAAGACAGAACTATCTAAAGTCACACAAGGTCTGGAGAACTTGATGGGGACTTATTTGGAAGAAGATGGCATTGGATATTTCCAATTGAGCAGCAGTGTCAAGGTAGCACCAACTGCTGATGAGATGGCAACCATTTTCGGTCTGCCAATGAATGATGACAAAGAAGTTGATGAGAAGTATTTAAAGATCATCACTGAAAAACAGAAGACCCCCCCACAAGCAGACTCATTCAGCATGTGTACAGAACACTTCAAAAGATTGCTGAAAATTCCAAGGGAAAAAATGCTGAAGTCTCAAACGCAGAAGTTAATTAAAGGATCTTAGAGCTGTTGGGGGACAGAAATACAAGTCCTGATGAATTGGCCAAGTTAATAGTATTCAACTTGTGCCAAACAACATTCTTCACCAGAATGGGTGGGTCGAACTTGCCGTACAAGTTCTTCGCTCTGGTGGAGAGCACAGATGTTATAAAAAGCATCTGTTGGCCACGGATAATTCTGGGGTACGTCATGGACAGCATAAAGAGGGCTGTTACAAAAGATGAAGATGGTGATGTTGAAATATTGTACAAGAAGATTGAAGGTTGTACGATATACTTCTTGTATTGGTTTACAGAGCACAGTCAACTGATAGAGAGAAAGTGCAAACCAACAATCGCATCTCCGAGATTCGATACATGGGATGGGAATAGAATCTCGATCTTCCTCAAAAATGAATATCAAGGTGCTCAAATGAATTCGGATTTGATATTCAAAGATCTTGTTGCATTAAATGTTGAAGAAGTAGAAGTCCCAACAGAGCAGCACTGTATAGAAGATGTAGATAATTCTGTTGATCAAGAAGAACAAAATGAAGCCCAAGCACCAGCAACAAATACAGCTGATAATGTAGATATGTTGCGTGTCATGCAGGAGAAATCTCAGCTTATCGCTGAGAATGAGCAACTCCAAGAAAGAGCCCAGCAACTAGAGGCAGATGTAGCCCAACAACGTGCTGTGGGGCTCGTTACTGGTGGCTTAGAAAAGGAGTTAGACTCTTTAAGGAACGAGAAATCGCTCCTTATTAATGATAATGAGAAACTCCGTAAGAGAGTTGAAGAACTGGAGGCACAGGGGTCGGAACAGGAACTAGACTCCCTGAGAAAGCAGAAATCTGAGCTTACTGCTGATAATGAGAAGCTTCGTCAACGTGTTGAAGAGCTACTTCTAAAAGGTAAAATTTTCTATTTTTTGTCTATTTTAATCTGTAATTATCTGTATCTAACAAGGAGAATGACCATTCTCCGTATCAAAGTACAGGGAGAATGACGTTTTCTGTGTGTTTTGACCTAGAAAATGCCATTCTCTGTGTGTTTTAACACGGAGAATGTCATTCTCCGTGTTAAAACACACTTAGAATGACATTCTCCGTGTATTTTAATACATTCTCCGCTAGTATTTTAACACGGAGAATGACATTTTCTGTATTTTGACATAGAAATGGCCATTCTCCGTTTAGCTTAACACGGAGAATGACATTCTCCGTCTGTTTTGACGCGGAGAATGACGTTCTCTGTCTATTTTGACAAGGAGAATGACCATTCTTCGTGTCAAAGTACACGGAGAATGACGTTTTTCTGTGTGTTTTGACCTAGAAAATGCCATTCTCCGTGTGTTTCTAACACGGAGAATGTCATTCTCCGTGTTAAAACACACTTAGAATGACATTCTCCGTGTATTTTAATACGGAGAATGACATTCTCCGCTAGTATTTTAACACGGAGAATGACATTTTCTGTATTTTGACATAGAAATGGCCATTCTCCGTTTAGCTTAACACGGAGAATGATATTCTCCGTCTATTTTGACGTGGAGAATGACATTCTCCGTCTTTTTTTGACACGGAGAATGAAATTCTCCGTCTGTTTTGACGCGGAGAATGACGTTCTCCGTCTATTTTGACACGGAGAACGTCATTCTCCGTCTATTTTGACCCGGAGAATGACCTTCCTCCTTGTAAGTCTAACAGAGAATGGTCATTCTCCGTTTAATTTGACACGGAGAATGGACATTCTCCGGATTAAAGTAAACGGATAATAATATTTTTCATTGTTTTTAAAAAGAAGATTATATAATATTGACATCATACCTCTTGTTGTTGTTTGTTTTTTATATCAGTGAAAATGACAGAGGATCTCAAAAAAGAGAATGAAAAGCTCAATAATGATAACAACAAACTTCTAGAGGAAGTTGCATCGTTGAATGACGAAATCAAATAGAAGAATGATACAATTATTAACCTCGAAGCAATGGCTAAAGCATTGCAAAGTGGGGAGACTCAAGCAGTTCCCCAAAAGCATTACACAAGAGCAAGAGAACCTGCTGGGACTAAAAAACAATCAAATGCTGCAGCGGATGATGATTTTACTACATTGGAAAAGAAGAAAACATCTGATGCTACAACAAGTAAGAAGGCAGCTCCTGGTCGAAAAAGAAAAGCTCCTTCCAGTCCCAATAAGAAAGTAGCTCCTGGTGGGAAAAAAAAAGCTCCTTCCAGTCCCGAGAAGGTAGACAATAAAAAGGAGATGTCAGCTCCTGAAGAACTTGAAGAAGAATCTCCTCAAACAGCCAAGCTAGTTAAAGAGGGAAAAATGCTGATGCAATGTCCAAAACTCAGACTTTGGAACCTTGCAGACGATCAGCTGAAGCAACTATACAGGAGCATCGTATACCCAAGAAGGATGTCTCCAACGTAAGTATTCTAAACTTGAATCAATTTCTGTACAATTCACAAGGGAGAATGATCATTCTCCGTCTCATTCATAACGGAGAATGACATTCTCCGTCCAATTCATAACGGAGAATGATCATTCTCCGTCCCATTTAAAACGGAGAATATACATTCTCCGTCCAATTCATAACGGAGAATAATCATTCTCTATTGGAGTTATTTTTTATGCAATTATATCATTAGCCTATATTATTAACATAATCGAAACTAAATTTATGTGCAGTGATAATGTATACCTGTACGTTCCAAATGCTCCAAAAAATTGTAAAATAAGAAGAAGAAACAATGATGTCAGCATGTTGTTAAATGCTAAAGATTTTCAAGACATGCTAAATGAGGAGGAAATAGAAGTCGTGTTATGAACTACTTAATAAAGCTTATGAACGAAATTCAAGCCGGATTAAGGCAGAACATTCAGTCAAGCTCGCAGGGTGCACAATGTAAATGGTCTGCAATCATGATGCCCCATTCATTGGTAAGAATCAAAACTGAAAAATAAATATTAATGTGTACAGCTACTAATAGTGTTGTAAAAAACTAACTCATGATATTATTTTTTGTTTTTTTTTCTTCTGGAAAACAGAGTACTGTCCAGTATGTCGATGAAAAAAATCCAACATCTGGAGCAATATACAATTTCAAAACTGATATAGAAGATTTTATCATGGAGCTGGAGGATGACATTGAATGGCTATTCGTGCCACTCTTCCGTGAGGATAATAAATACTATACACTGCTGGCATTCAACTTCAGCTCATATGTTTGGACGCACTACAACTCATTGCGGAAAAATACGGGCGCTAAGGCGATCGAGGATGCAAAATACATGAAGAATAAAATCGAGCCAATTATAATAAATAAGATTGCATTGATGAGGAATAAAATCCCAGCAATCCAGGAATATGAAACATCAGAGCTCAAGGTTTGCAAAGATTGCCCATAGCAACTATCACCCAGCTGCCTGCTGTATGTTGCATATTTTATTGAAAAGTTATCGAAAGCTCCATTTGATTTACAAAAGAGAACAAACAAAGCAGTTCACGATATTATTGTAAAGAGAAGGTTAAATTTGGCTAAGCTTTTGCTTATGAGTGACTGTGCAGTTCCTTTTGTACCATAAAAGAAAATGATAATATAAATTGGCTAACAAATTCCTTATATATATTCTGTTTGTCAGGTTTCTTTTGTAATGTATTTGTTGTCCTTTGTAATAAAATTCAATTTTTCGACTAATTTACATTGTTCTATATATATAAATCTGTTTTGTTAAAGTTCTGTTGTTTGATTCAAACCTATAATGTCATTATCTGTGTTAATGCAAACCTATAATGTCATTCTCTGTGTATTTGGAACTAGAAATGGACATTCTCCGTTTAATATGAGACGGAGAATGCTCATTCTTCGTGTCAAAACACACGAAGAATACCATTTTCTGTGTATTTTGTCCTGAGAATGAACATTCTCCGTCTTACTAACGCGGAGAATGCTATTCTCCGTGTTAAAATACACGGAGTATGACATTTTCTGCATTTTTTGACCTAGAAATGAACATTGTCCGTGTCAAAATAGACGGAGAATGTCATTCTCCGTGTCAAAATAGATGGATAATGCCATTCTTCGTCTTAAAATACACGGAGAATTACATTATCTTTGTATTTTGACTTATAAATAACCATTCTCCGTGTATATAAAACGGAGAATGAAAATTCTCCGTCTTACTAACGCGGAGAATGCCATTCTCCGTGTTAAAATATACGGAGTATGACATTTTTTGTGTTTTTTGACCTAGAAATGAACATTGTCCGTGTCAAAATAGACGGAGAATGTCATTCTCCGTGTCAAAATAGACGGATAATGCCATTCTCCGTCTTAAAATACACGAAGAATTACATTATCTTTGTATTTTGACTTATAAATAACCATTCTCCGTATATATAAAACGGAGAATGTCATTCTCCGTGTCAAAATAGATGGAGAATATCATTCTCCGTATATTTTGAAACGGAGAATGCCCTTTCTGTGTATTTCGACCTTAAAATAACCATTATCCGTGTATCTAAAATGGATAATGATTATTCTCCGTGTTAAAACACACGGAGAATGGTCATTCAATACATTATAAAGTCAGAGAGTATAAAGGATAATAAGTTCTTATGCTGTTAATATATATGTGAAACATCAAATACACAGAGTTCAAACTATTACCATTGATATCAAAAAATGTAAGATATGTATTCAAAAAACAATTTCCAGTTATATAAAAGAAGGAATATATGTGTATGTATTAACGAGGGGGCGCTGCCCCCTCGACCGCCGTATCAGCACGTGGAGGCAGAGGACAAGTGCTGCGATTGTGATTGCATAATTCAAAACAATTCTGGCACCTTATCTTTCTCTTCTTTTTTCCCTTGTTCTCATATTTGCTCTTGTAACGGTCCGCTTTTGGTCGTCCAGGACCACATTTCGGAACAGGGGGTAGAACAACATCAGTGGAATTATTTTCAAACTGTTTTTCACAATCAGGAACTGGACGAATAGCACATGAATATAACTTCCGGTAATAATCTGATGTCCAATACTGCTCCACAAAGTCGTAAATAGATTTATCTGAACCAACTCTGATGCATTGTATTGCATGGCTGTATGGGAATCCATATACCTTCCATCTACGACAACTACAATGACAATCAAGAAGATTCACCATATAGGAGGAAGTATTTGCGATCACCTCAAATTTGAAATCACCGGACTGATATACCCTATAACACATGCCATCATCTGTAAGCTGCTTCAGCATATCCTCAGCGTATGGAGTCAATTTGCTATTCACAAATTGCATCCTTGTGGCGATCCGAAATCATCTTCATCATGTTCACACGGAAGACATTTACAATTGCTGATATAGGCAATTTCTTCTCAGCCTTTATCCATGCATTGAATGACTCTGCATAACTAGAAGCAACCTCACCGTATCTACATCCCGGGAAGAATGCGTTTGACCAGTGTTCAGGTTTTTGTTTATTCATCCAATTCACAACATGACCACAATTCAGATCATAAATCTTCTTGATTGCTTGTCTATACCCACCTTTATACAGAAAAACAAATAATTAATAAATAATTAGGTCAATTCACAAAATTATTAAAAATAAGTGCATTCTCATAAGGATAATAGTCATTCTCCGTTCAAAAGCTAACGGAGAATGATATTCTCCGTTCTATGCAAGACGGATAATACCATTCTCCGTTCAAAAGCTAACGGAGAATGCTATTCTCCGTTCTATGCAGGACGGAGAATGGACATTCTCCGTGTTAAAACACACGAAGAATGACTATTCTCCGTCTTTCTGACGCGGAGAATGGTCATTTTCCTTGTTAAATTAATGGTAAATGCATAGAAAATGTGCATATATCTTTCTCATTAACACACCTGGAGTTAGAGCATATACTGCTTGCCTCCAAGCTTCAAGTACATGCGGATACACTCTTTCATTTCCTTTCTCTTTCAGCGGTATGTTATTCTTCATGTGATAATAGCAATAGCTATGATAATCATTAGGAAACACTTTAGGGACTTCAGAAACTAGACCGGTGCCTTGATCCGAAAGAAAAACAATACGCCTACTACATCCAACAACATTCTTTAGATTTCTAAGGAACCATTCCCAATTATCGCCATCTTCGCCTGAGACTATACCGTATGCAATAGGGTAGAACTGTTGGTTACCATTCTTCACTGTAGCAGACATTAAACATCCTCTAAACCTACCTGTAAGGAAAGTAGCATCCAAATATAGCATCGGACGACAATATTGAAATCCTTCTACGCAAGCCCCATATGAAAGAAAAAGCCGCTCAAACCTCATTGATGAATCATCTTTCTGGAAGTCGATAACGGAACCATTATTGGTTTCCTTTACCTTGTTGACATACCAACACAAGTCACTGTAAGATCTAACATCATCTTCGTATATTTCCTGGTGCACCAGCCTAATTCCGTGGTATGCCTGTCCATATGTAACAGATAAGCCGTAGTCGACCTTGAAATCATCGACAACAGATTTTGCGGACTTTTTAGGATGCATCCGAACAATGTCACTAACCAAACTTTTCACAAACTTTGCTGGAACAACCAGATTACCTTTATCCATATAGCCAGCTCCATAATTATGTTCTCCCACATACCTCTTCACCTCAAAAATTTGATTATCTTTCGAAATAGATATAGCATGGAAGCTCCACAAACAAGTATGTGTCTTGTAATTCTTGCAGCAAACAGTATACCTCCCCGGCTCAGATTTCAAAATGTGGAATGGATGACAAGATTCAAAACATACCTTTCTAACAGCATTCCTAACTTCTTCAACACCATTTAGAAAAATCTGACCAATACCAGTAATTGATCCAGGCCACATATCCGATTTTCTCTTCTTCACTGTCTCAGTTGAGCCCTCATAAAATTATACTACTCGTTTGTCCTTTACATTAGGAGAACATCTACTCAAAGAACTAGAAGAGGAAGACGAAGGTTCCATGTGAAAGTTTTGACAAGGAAAAGATGTTGATGAAGAACATTGAGAGTATATTTGCTCCACATATAGATCAAAACTCACATCGTGAGTACCGTTAAAACCACCAACCAATGAGCGAAGCCAAAAATCACTTTCAACATACAGTTCAGTCCCATCAGAGTGCAAAAACCTGAAACGGAAGGAAAGTGGATCCAAAGAAGTCCATTGATCGCACACTTTATTCTTTAAAAAATCCACGGTACTTTCATGTGTGACACGACAGGAAACTATGTCTCCCTTGAAACAAATGTTAACTAAACAACTTGATTCCATATCTTCCCCCCTGATAACATAAAAACATAAGAGGTCACAAATAGAACAATAAAATTCTCGTCTAATAATGATTATTCTCCGTCTAAAAATAACGGAGAATAAATATCCTCCGTTTGGAACCAACTTATAATGACATTCTCCGTCTAAAGTAAAACGGAGAATGACATTCTCCGTCTAAAGTAAAACGGAGAATGACATTCTCCGTCTAAATATAACGGAGAATGATTATTATCTGTCTGTAACAATAAAATTCTCGTCTAATAATGATTATTCTCCGTCTAAAAATAACGGAGAATAAATATCCTCCGTTTGGAACCAACTTATAATGACATTCTCCGTCTAAAGTAAAACGGAGAATGACATTCTCCGTCTAAAGTAAAACGGAGAATGACATTCTCCGTCTAAATATAACGGAGAATGATTATTATCGGTCTGTAACTTATGGTTAATGTTCATTCTCCGTATAAAAACAAACGGATAATGATCTTTATAAGAAGTAATTGTCATTCTCCGTTTAAATATAACGGAGAATGCTATTCGCACAAAATAACAAGATTAAATATCTCACTAACATTTTCTAAGTTAATAATCTTCATAACAAATTCAAATTCAGCATAAATTTCGAGATATACAAGCTGATGGATGAATTTCTACAGATCTGAACTCTCACCTTGGTTTAAGATCTATAAAAAGAAAAGAAGAAGATCTTCTATCCACAATTGACCTAATCGCCGGAAACCACGAAGATGATGATGATGATGATGATGATGATCGATGATGATGAAGGATGATCGACGTTCGACTGACGAAAACCACAGTGAACTACGAACGATTTTGCGATCTCTAATAAAGATTATATCAATTAATTTCAAATTTCTCGTGAAGAAGAAGAAGAATACGAATTTCTCAATCCAAATCTGAGTTTGCGAATTCATAATTATATATAGATGTCCAAATTTGCGCGAAGGGGTATTTTTGGAACTATGATAATGGCAAATTTTGTAAATACATAGCAACTAGAGAGAATCTTGAAATATTTAACGTGGAAAAACTTAATTCTGGGCATTTCATAAAAATAATCCAGCGGGTGGGCATTTCATAAAAGCCCACCCCAAAATTGGGCTTCTCAGCAATTTACAGTTAATCAAATATTAAATAAAACAAACTTTTAAATATCTTTTTTATAAATATTAAAATATTGTATTAATTAATTTCAAAAATCAAGATAATTACTTAAATACTAATTTATGAACTAGCTTTTATAAATAACAGAATATATTAATAAGCAAATTTTATATTTCGCAAAATATTAAACCACCATTTCCAAATCATAATTTATTTGTAAACGACGAATAAAGCAACCTTTTTTTATACAAAAGAAAAATATTTATCCCTTTTATTTGAACATGTACTTTCCTATTAAAATAAAATTTATAATAAATATGTTTTTCTAAAATATGTAGCTCGGCACATATTCGTACTTGTCGAGCAATACGAAATGCAAATCTCGCATGCTACGCAGAAATGCGAACTCGTATGCAACATGTAGATACAAAGTATAAAAATATTTAAAAATTATAGTAGAAATTTAGGGGGGTTACATCCTACCCAACTTAAAAGAATTTCGTTCTCGAAATTTAGGAAAAATTAGGGTAGGTAGGCTTATGGGGATAGAAGCAGTTTAATCGATAAGAATTTATAAACCCCCCCTTACAGCTAATCCTTCCCCAACTTTATTCAGTGAGAGGGAGTGAGAGAGAATAGTGAGAAATCGAGAGAGAGAGGGAGGAAAAGAAGTGCGAGATTACCGAGGCGATCGTCGGCGGTCGGCATGCTTCGGAGTTCGGCGGCGGCCGATCCACGACAGAGGACCTTCGCAGCGGAGGCGCCGGGGTTCAAGCGGCGCGCAGAGACTCGTGCGGGAGGGCGCAGGCTCCGGTGGCTGCCGCCACCAGTCGTGCGACGCGCACTCGCGGGCGGCGCTCGCGTTGGACGCCGGTAACGTCCGATCTTCTGGTGGGAGTTCGTCGGCTGCACAACTCTGGAGGCGGAGGCGGAGTTGGCGGATCCGGCGAGGAGATCGGGGTTCGCTGACGCTCGACGGTCGGCGCCGGGCAGAGCGGATGGAGGCGGTCGCGTGCCGGGGTTCTGATGGAGGCGGGGTCACCCGCATGGCCGACGGAGGTAAGGGTTTCTCTTCCATTTCCTCTGGTGGTTACGAAATTTGGGTTTCGGCTATGTGGTGGCGGAGTCTCATGGTATCGGCCACGGTGGTGAAGATGGTGGTCGCAGGTGGAGATATGCCTGGTGGTTATCTTGGTTGGAGGCTGATGGTGGCTGGCATGATGTCGATGTTGGTGGTGATGATGGTGATGGCACGGACAGGGTGGTTGTCGGGGCCGTGCAGGGAGGAGGCGGATGGGTAGCGTGATTTGGGGATGGGCGATGCTTGGGGCAACGATCGGAGAGGACGTAGTGTTTGTCAAGTGGAGAGCGGTTGTGATGTGGAGAGGAAGTCGGGCATGGCCGAGGCCAGGGGATTGGCGGTTCAACAATGACAGTGGTGGTGGTTGTTGTTGCAAGGGGGCTGCCGGAGTTGGTCGATGGTGTCGGGGGTGATGCTGAGGTGATGAAGACGGGAGGCGGTGATGATTTGGATTAGGGACTAGGTTTTAATTGTGTCGGGGTGTGTCTGACGGGGGAATTGATGTATTTGTATAATATGGAATAAGAATGGTGGACACAGACACGATACACATTTGTGGATGGTAGCATTTGCTGGAGGAGTACCTCTCCTTTTATAGGAGGTGGGAATTCCCAGTTGGATAGGGATTGGGAGAATTTTAAATTCTCCCTAGATAATATCATATTATATTTAAATTCGATTTAAACTAATTCAATCCAAATCAAATCCAATCTTAATAAATTTTATACTAAATTTAAAATATTTTAAATAGAGTCAACAAAAATCTTTTCCAATATAAATTGCCATATTTAATCAAATATTAAATAAAACAAACGTTTAAATATCTTTTTCATAAATATTAAAATAATGTATTAATTAATTTCGAAAATCAAGATAATTACTTAAATACTAATTTATGAACTAGCTTTTATAAATAACAGAATATATTAATAAGCAAATTTTATATTTCGTAAAATATTAAACCACCATTTCCAAATCATAATTTATTTGTAAACGACGAATAAAGCAACCTTTTTTTTTATACAAAAGAAAAATATTTATCCCTTTTATTTGAACATGTACTTTCCTATTAAATTAAAATTTATAATAAATATATTTTTCTAAAATATATAGCTCGACACATATTCGCACTTGTCGAGCAATACGAAATGCAAATCTCGCATGCTACGCAAAAATGCAAACTCGTATGCAACGTGTAGATACGAAGTATAAAAATATTTAAAAATCATAGTAGAAATTTAGGGGGTTTACACCTGTCCTCCATTCGGAGTTGAGATCTATGACAGGTATATTATATTATTATGTGAGTTGATAGTTAGCGACCTAGAACAGTGTTCTACCATCGATTCTGTGGTGTAGATTGGGTGCTGTTACACACTCGTACCCTTATACCGGGTACGGGTCGTGACAGCCGGAGACGTTAACTTCTTCCAAATAGGTATGTTACGAAATAGGCGAGGAGTGCTGCTGATTTCCAAAAGCTGCAAAGAAAAATAAGTGCTACTGTCCGCAAGGGAAGGAGGACTGTGCATTGGACCATACTGACGTGGCGGACCCCAATTGGTGGGATAGTTTTGAAGCTAGCAGGGGGAAGGGGCTGAGCCCATAGGAAGGACTATGTTAGCACGGTGACTACGTTAGTGCGGTCACACACTGTAGTGCCTCGTCCCTACATCGTGTAATGCCCCGCTCCGTACGGTACATTACGATGAGTCATTGACTCGAAGAGTTGCATTGACCTGATGAAGTATCAATGTGAATCGATACAAAGCATAAGTTCGGTTTGAACAAGGTATTGACTTCGGTTGATCTGGTGTGCAGGCTATGCTTTTACGCTTGACGATAAGGATCGACATTTTGCCTTATTCGAAATGGTGTTCGCGAAACTAAATCATCGCCTTGCGACGGATTGTGTCATGGGCGCGGTAGGCCGAATCAGTCAAAAAGTTCAACGGAATGGCCAAGTCTGAGAGCTATCTATGCGACCAAGTTATGGAATCGAGCCACTTCAGCTCGGCGTGTCGACTTAAGATGGGCGGGTTCTTTACTCTCTCTCCCTACTCCTTCACGTCTAATAAAATATATCCTTGTATGCGTAAGTTGCTATCGAGTTAGCGAGCGAGGCTCAGGCGAGTAAAGGTCTTAGTATGCGTCGAACATTAAGATAGAACATTGAACATTGAACAATTGAAGCGACGTACATCAAGTGTACGGGTCGCGATAGGGCGGTGGTGGTAGAACATTGAAAGACAATATGAGATGTGCATCAAGTGCACGACTCCGAGAATATTAAACACTAGGCCTAGAACATTGATTATGGCGTTAAGCATGCCCTCATGCATGGAAGCTAGAAAATGACTAAATAACTAAGGAACTAGGCTATGTGAATAACTTATGAATGGAACACGTTGAATATAAGTATGAGATGTCTAAGCCGTTAGGCGTCGTGCATCCATTCGGATGTGTTGGGGCATAATGTCGTCAAAACTTGAGATATAGATTGGGGATTATGTTTATGGAACACGAGATTGGTTGGTATGATATGACTTGTTTGCTATGGCACGTATTGCAAGGTTAATGGACTCAGATGGCCCGTGCACGGGTGCGGCTTCCCTCGGACAGTTACGACCGGGGCACCGGGACCGTTCGACCTAGGAGGGAATAATGTATGGTATTTATGGTGTACATCATTAGAACGGGTTGCGACCGGCCAGTATTGTGATAAGCTATGATATCAGTAAGTTTAGGATCCTTCGGATATTGGGTTAGCAACCCATATCGAAGCGATCATAGGCTTACATATAAGGATTCCAAGTCTATTACGGTGCAAAACACCGTGACCTTCATATAGATAGGGCTGGTGGGCTGAGATTAGAGTTGGGTGCAGGCTCAGGACCTGCCACCCATATGCATATGTCTAAGTATGGTTAGTTGGTTGCGTGAATTATATGATTGCTTATGTAAAGTTCTAACCATTTCAGGCTAGAGAAAATGGGACGGAGATGAGCACGATCACTATGTTTATGTTCATATTATGTCTAACTGTATCTGCTGCAGGAACACGATATTGGACACATTCATATTAAGTTGCTATGTTTGAATATTGCCATAAAGCTGATCCTAAGGCTAAATAGAAAGATCACCAAATTAAGTTGCATGTTTCACTAAATATACTTAGTATTGGTTAGGTGCGAGTGGGTCTTGATCAGTACAGCGAGGACGAAAGAACTAATCCTCCACTAGTTTGTTTGTAGGTTTAGGGTATGATCGGTTCGAGGCGTGGCTTGGCTTGGATCCGCTGAGGCATGGAGTCCTTAGCGTTTCAAGAGGAGCTACCGCATTTGCATGCGGACTTGCGACATGGAGATGTTCGGCTAAAGACTACTTGTTGGCTATAAAGAGGCATAATGTATGGAACAATGTAATCCTTTGTGAGCTAGAGAGATCATGAACATTGTAGCCAATTGGAATACTAAGTTGGGCCATTCAGAGCCTTTGTAATCTTTAGTTCATTATCAATAAAAGAGATTCTTATTGTATACTTTATTTCCTTTCGCTGCTTATGTTATCAATTTGAGATAAACACAATGTGAACCTGTTATCTTGCCTTACACGAGCGCAACTCTAGGCTCGTGCGGCATTACGCCCCAGTGAGGACGATGATTCGGGTGGAATCTAGCAAGGACGAGCGATTTCTTGGATAGGGGCATGACGTATCGTGCCCCGTATTTGTCTATGGGGTACGCGAGAAAGGAACACTGTTGCTACCGATTCAGTCAGGACCGATAGGTCGGGATCAGTTAAATCGGTCGAACAGGAACGATTGGATTAAGATCCTTTTCTCGTTATGGAAAGGCATCTTCGGAATCAAGTCCCATATTCAGCGGGTTGTGCCGCAAGGATTGGCTCTGCGGCTAATTCAGGAGAGACCTCCTGTTTTTTTGGTTTTCATGTCGCACTTGATTTGGCTTTGGCTTTGGTTTTCGTGAATACATTTTTGTGAATACTTTTGATGGTTTTCAAGACTTACGTTTTTGAACTTCGCATTCGTATCGAATCCCATGAATAGTACAGTGTTCTAATCTATTTCTTATGTGATTGCAGGTGATCGCATAGGCAACGTCTAAACGCAGCCAACCAATCCCACGCCTGAAGCAAAAGACTAAGGTGAGTGGCTGACCTCCTTCACCTCGACCCTCTGTTTTAAAAATAAAAACTCGAATAACTGTTTCGAATTAGAATGATTTACTCGAAAAATACAAGTTCTATGTTTAAAAAGAGAAAAGATAAGGTTATAGAAAAGAGATAGAATTATTTCAGGATCTGCAAAACCAAGTAAATGAATTGATTACATAATAGTCCCAACGATACCATAAAAAGTGTATTGAATAACTTGTTAACTTAAGCACGGTCATAGACAACTTGCGCGCAAGGCTTCGCTTCCTCGAATGCCAACTTGAGGGCACGGCACCATTTCGGCATAGGAGGAATGCAAAATAGTTGTGCTGGATGCTAGCATGGGTCATTCAGGACTTTCAACGGGACTAGATGCTCGTGCTGAAAGGTTCGCCGTCTCGACCAGGCTATACGTCCAGGATGGCTTGAATTGCCTGTGACCCACACTTGCTTATAAATTATAAGCTAGTCATAAATATGACAGGGAAGGAACATGGTAAGTTACGTTGTAATGGCACGCTTTGCCGTGGATAAGATGTATCGTAAGTTATGTTTCATTGCCTATCAAATGCTTGCCTCTTAACATGTTAACATGCTAATCAATAAGGATGGTTAGAAAGATCACAAAATAGCTAACATATTTTTATAAAACTGTTTAAACAAATGGAAGCTTGGGTTTAATTAGCTACTCGCCAGTACATGTGATCGTACTGACCCTCGCTATCTACAGGTGTCGTGAATCCGGAGGAACGTGCCAACTAACCAAGGTAACATTCGTGTTTTGAAGCTTCGACCGCGCGTTGAAAACTGTCGCTACTCAATTTTTTGAAGACTCTTTGCATCAGTCCAAGAAACATGTCTCGGCTGCCCTCAATTCCAGGTGGCTGGAATACTTTTGTTGTAAATTAAGGGATGTATGTATGGAACGACTATCTCATCGGCGTTCATTTTGTAATCGAGTCATTTTGTAAAGCCAGTGCGCAATGATTGTAATAGAGTCTTGTAAATGATATCTATTATCAATAAAAAGAAAAGTTTCACTGTCTTAATGTGTTGTTCAATTTCTCTATGTACTCTCTTGGATGTTGTATTTCGGATAATCTGATGACTATGCCTTGTGTGATCGCAACCTAGGTTCGCACGACATCACGCCCGGGGGACGACTATCGATTCTTCAGAATGGGGTATGACATAACGGTATCAGAGCACGACTTTACGTTCTTGGCCTCCAGTCTCGAGTCTCTAGTCTCGAACCGTTGACCTCGTGTCGATGAGATGAGTTGTTCCACACGGTAAACCTATGACATTTTCTGAAACTTATGAGAGTTGTTTTTATATTCTAGAAGCTGGAGAAGCTGCGACCGTGAACGAGGAGAGTGCCTCGAGCGGCTCGAGTACCTCAAGGCCTGAACCCTCGAATGCCCCTATGGAATAGATATGCTAGAGGCGCAACAACGTCATGACGAGGCCAACCAGCACCAGAATGAGCTCCATCGACAGCAGATAAAGGTACGGCAGACTCAGTTTGAGAACTGATTCGAGGCCCAATTCAAGTTGCAGCAGAAGCAGCTTGACACTCTTCAACAGATAGTCCAAACAGTTGTGGCCAATAACAATAATTCTGCGACATTGCCTGTCGTGATCGAGCCTGCGGTCCGACCGATTGAAATCGAACCAGACGTGCCCGAGCGTCTACCTGCAACACCAAGAAGTTCCAACTTCGAGGTATCAAAATTCACAGAAAATTAACGCACTTCCTTTAATGGTGTAACGCCCCAGTCCCAAAATACGTAGGACTAGAAACGTAGACATGCCAGCTGTATACATACAAAGTCTACTCCAATATATGGAAACTAGTATGTATACATAAGCTGTAAAATACAGTAAACCACGATACTAATCTCATCCATAAAAAGAATTAATACAAAATAAGAATCAATGATGAATTATAATTTGTACAAAAGTTGGACAGAGACAAAGTCCACTACCAACTAATTAAAATAGGGAAGAAATATACCAAGAAAGTGATTGGTCGAGCGAAGCAATGACGAGTCCAAAAGCAATCATCATGAAGGAAGGAATGGCCTTAGCTAGAGCACCTGCAAAAATTAAGAAACACACACCTGGAGAGATCACCAGGTCCTCAGAGGGACGTAACAAGACACATAATATCATGCCATAACTCAATAGTAAGAGCTCAATAGAAAATATACATGCGTAAAGTTTCTAACCATTCTATGTGATATGCACTTTGAGGACAACTTTCTATGCAGGGGCTGTAGGCTCAGCAGAATAAATAAAGAGTGGCAGTAAGTAGCGCTCATCCGAGTCACTATCGGCCTTGGACAGAAGGTAGTGCTCATAAGAGTCACCCTCGGCCCAAAATGTGTGTAAAAATAAAATGTAGCCCCTACGCTAATAACTGTCCCCTCCCCCCAATGATGTTATACATGCGTCGTCTCCACGACACTGTTAATCCTTAATAACTGCCAAGTCTTCTACACAATCTATTAGCAATTATATCCTAACGTACGGTCTGTACGCGCCAATGATCAGTCAGCACGCAAGTCTGCATTTATATGCGACTTACAACTTACACACAATCCGTGGCACATCGTGACAGTTTATGAGATGCACTAAACATTCGGTGGTCCCTTAACTCTAAGCCAATTGCATAAAATATAATAATTTGCATATATATATAATTTTAAAAGAACAACATAAAGAAAAAGCATGTATAATATTGAGCTAAAAATTAAACAGTAAGGGCAAGGTATCTTGCCTGATATCCGAGTGAGGTAAGAGGATGTTCTGGCGACGAATCAACAGCAGCGCACAAAGAGGAAGGTGTAGGTACAACTTCGGATGCTGAAAATAGACTATTATCTAGTTATAAATAATACTGCACCTATTACATTTATTTAATAAATTCTAAAGTTAGGATATGGCATAGGTTTTTGTATTAGCTCTCCGAAAAAACTAAACGGATCGCATTTTCGTTTCCGGAATCTCCCAAAATCGCAAAAATACTGAAATCCGTTTATTTTTGGGACACTAGATACTCAAACAATTTTGTAGAAATCTACAGAATGAAATTTGTATATTAAAATATGTTTTTAGAAATCTTACCTCGATACGCTTCTTTTAAAAAAACTGGAGGCAAAACGGAGTTCGGAGCTAGGAGATATCGTCGTTGCAAGTTGCTCTTGCTACTAAAAAGCGGAGCTGAATTCTAATGACGAATTTTAGAGTTTCTATTAGACTAAAAAATATTTTGAATTATAGCTGATAGAAGGGGGATGTATTGGATTTATATAGTTATTTATTTCAGATTTATCTCCTAAATTAGATAGGATTTGATTTAAATAAATTGGAGTTTGCTTTGTTAGGATAAGATATAGATATGGATGCTTTCCTATTAGACTTAGGATTATGATTAACTTAAAATATAGTTCATATTTATCTAAATTATCTATAACATTATTTAAAATTACTATAGATAATAAATAGAGTTAATATCTATTTAAACAACCTTTATCTAATCTCATTTATACAAGCTGAAATATTTAATACTAAATTGACATTTATTCTATATTATGTAAATAGTGTACAATACAAGTAACATGTAGAAAGTAATAAAAGTTATAAAATAAATATTAAAAGTTTGAGAAATTTTTTTTGTATAATATAGTTCAGATCCTTAATATACTAGAAAAATAGCTTTATATATTTTTATACTAAATTCACTAATGAGCAATATACTAAATATATGTAAAATAATATAAATTATATAATAAGTCAACAAATAGTTATTTAAAAATCCAAAAATTCCACAAATATTTATTTTGAAAAATCAGGGGATTTACAAAAGTCTTAATTAGATAAGGACTAAGAAGAGTTTTAATTCCCTTTAGATTTTTCACTATTTAATTCAAATTGATTTATAAGTAACTCAATCAAATATAATCCAATGTAGATAGATTCTACCTCTATTTTAAACTGTATTTAAATAACTTAATAACTTTTTTTTCAACTTAAATCACCATAATTAATTACATATTAAATTAACCCATATTTAATATACCTTTTTCGAGATAATATATGATAATAATTAATTTCGAAAATACAAATATATATACACTCGCATGCAAAAATAATACTTACATAAAATACAGTTTTTCTAAATTACTAGTTATACTAGTACCATAAAATTAAATGACCTTTTTTTAAAATAAAAATAAAGTTTGATAATCTTCGACACAACGCATTTACAACTTCAAGCAATATAAAATATTTATTGTCTATTATTTTGAAATATTTTCTACATCTATATAATTAAAATATTTTATAAAAATATGTACTTCGCACTTATTCGCACTTAATGAGAAATTTACGAAACGTAAACTCGTACGCGACGTACAAATATAAAGTACCAAAATTAATACCATATTTATAAAAATAATATAGTAGAAAATTAGGGATTTTACATCCTACCCAACTTACAAGAATTTTGTCCTCGAAATTTAGGAATAGGTAGGGTACAAGAGTATGTTAATACTTTCAATCATTAGGCGAGAACGATGTTTTAATTCGTGATTTCAATAACAGCGAAAGAAAATTAATTCAAAGGTATGATATTGATAGAGGATCGCTAACTAAGGCAAGGATTGCATGAATTCAGAGTATAGTAAGGAATGGAGTAATCAAAAAGAATAATTTGGGGATGTAGAAATTATGATTCCTCGATAGAGTAGGGTCGTCTAGGTTTAGAGTTGAATCGTCTTCAAATTTCAAAAAGGTCATGAAAGTTGAATCTAGGGTTAAGGTAAAAGGCAAGTAGCTCAAGACGGGAATAGTCATATTGGTTGGTCAGTGGTTAACTATCCCCAAGTATATACAAATATCATGGTCATAGGAGAATGGTTTGGTCTATCTATCGATCAAGCCTTATCTAGAATAGTTAAAAGACGAAAGCCAACGAGAATCCAAAGGAGATGTTTTCGTATGTCAATATGTGATTCAAAGGCGGTTGTATAATTCCAAGAGAATTGCCAAGGTAATCGCGGAGGAGACTCTAGGGACAAGTTTACTATGTCTCCATCTACGTAGAATGATTTACGAAAGGCGAACCAAGTGCACTATGGTTGATCAGACCATAATACGTCAGTTCTGATTAGATAATGTATTAGTGGGCGCCCACTATAACATATGTCACGAACATGCTCGATAAGGAGTAAGCTTGCAAAACTAGACTATAATAGCAACATAAGATAGTCAACCTATAAGCAATAGATGATGAAGGAAATTTAAATAGTCCAAGATCCTTTATAATCTAAGTCTTGCCCAAAGTTTGGGCTTATACAATCTGCTTGGTTGACTAGATAAGTTAGGGTCCACTGAATTCTATGGTCCAAGTGAACCTATCAATGTGGTCCACAAAAATGTTGGTTAGGTCATGAGGTATTCTATCCAACTTACAAGAGTTAAACTAGTAGTGTAAAGGGTCGATGGGTCAAGCAATCAATGGTAAGCACAAGTCAAGCATTTTAAAGAGTCGAATAGAACACAATCACACATTGGGTGGAAAGAATTAGTCAAGGTTGAGTCTTTATCCACAGGCTAGAAAATATATTAGTTCTAATGGTAAAGAATTGAGTTTAGTCCTTACGACTCGAAGGTCGTATCAAGCAAATAGAGCAAAAAGGGGCGTGTTTTAGTGGGACATGATATACCTACATGAAGGTAGGCTCGTCTAGGTCTTGCATATGAAAGTTGTTGGGTGGAAAAGTCTAGTGTTGTGCTCCAAATATCCAAGTCATGGTAAGGGACGTCCAAAGGTCAAAAATAGAAAGTGGGAGTTCATTAAGGTGACAACTCATACGAAAATAAAATAGATCACATTGAAGCATGAAATAAAATTAATTAAGGTCTCCCGTAAAAATAATTTAGGGATACAGTTCTAGATAGAAGATAGTCCATTAGATGAATACAGTCAATGAACAATCATATCATCTTCATAATTTTAAACGATTGGAAGGACCATAAAAGATCTAGATTTGAGGGGAGGTCGAGTGTGTCAAGATAGAGATACAATCATGTAATTTGGTAGATGACTAAAGTATATACTACTTCCACGGTCATGAGGGATATGGCAATTAGTATGGAATACTCCTAACTCATTAGAGTTATCTTAGTGGCCTACAAATAAATAAAAAAAAGAAAATTTAACTGGAGTTTCCTCCAAAAGTTTTTCAATAAAATTTTAAAAAATTAAACCACCAAAATTGTATTTACTCTAAGCTGTTAAATTAAACCATGTCTAACAATTTAATTTCCTTTAATAATCTCAAAGTAAACTTTTACCATGTCACTACTAACTTTTTCCAAAACTTAGCGTTTAAATCCAACTATTGAAATCAAGAGTTCATAATTCACGAATCTATAAAAATTTCATAATCAATCAAAATTTTAACACCCAAATTTTTTTTTTCAAACAACTCTAGAAAAACTCTTATCATATTAAAAAAGCAATCTCAAAATTGAAGTTCAATATTTTAATGCACTTATCAACCATAATCCGACAACATAATTTTAAAACGTTCGGGTTTTTTTTCCTTCAATAAACCATGTATATTTTCTAAAACCTTCATAAATAAAACTCGTTTCCCTTCTTTTTTTTACCAATTTATTGACAATATCGTAATCAAAACTTTTTAACTCAAAATCTAAATAAATTTGTAAATCATAAATCACAGGACACAATTTAAAATTTGAAAATCTTCCTAAAAATTATCTTTATATCTTCCAAAATATTTTAAACCAAAATTTAAAAGTCGCTGCTTCCACTTAAAATTTGAAATTTAAGAAACATACTAATCACAAGTTGTACGAGAATAATTTCTACGGCTACATTTAAAATCTAAGATCATTTTTAAACCAAATTTATAACTGTTCAAAGGCGTATAACTATAACTCAATAAATCATAAATATCACAACTTGAAAATGAAATCAGTTTTATATTTGCTCAAAGATTTATAGCTATAATCCAATAGATCATAAATATCAAAATTTGAAAATCAAAATAATTTCTTAAATCAATTGTGCATAGATTCCAATATTTTCCTGCAGTATAATAAAATCCTATAAATCCTCTGGTGATCACTACTTGGAAATCTCAAAAATAAAACTTTATTTATCTCTCAAAGCTGGTAATATCGCTACCACCAAACTTAGAATTTACTATTTAAAAATTATACTTTTTAGACAAATGCATTTATAACTTGGTTAACGTCTAATTGCCAATGTAATCCTTCTAGCCATAGGGTTGACCAATAAGTATATAGTAGTGTAGTCATCTTTCTAACCATGTTTAAGCACGAGATGATAGGGTGTTGGTAGAAAGAGTTCAAGCAAGATGCAAAAATCAAGGGAGGCCACGGGAGTCGGAATATAAAAATCAAGGAAGGTTAAGGAAGGTGATCAAGTATGTGGATGAGATTCCTAGATTCTAATCCTATATTGCAGGCCCGTTCGGTGCAGTCATGCAACCAAAACGGTAAACTTGAACTGCATGGGCCACCACAAAAACATGTAACGCCCCAGTCCCAAAATACGTAGGACTAGAAACGTTGACATGCCAGCTGTATACATACAAAGTCTACTCCAATATATGAAAACTAGTATGTATACATAAGCTGTAAAATGCAGTAAACCACGATACTAATCTCATCCATAAAAAGAATCAATACAAAATAAGAATCAATGATGAATTATAATTTGTACAAAAGTTGGGTGGAGACAAAGTCCACTACCAACTAATTAAAATAGAAAAGAAATATACAAAGAAAGTGATTGGTCGAGCGAAGCAATGACGAGTTCAAAAGCAATCATCATGAAGGAAGGAATGGCCTTAGCTAGAGCACCTGCAAAAATTATGAAACACACACCTGGAGAGATCACCAGGTCCTCAGAGAGACGTAACAAGACACATAATATCATGCCATAACTGAATAGTAAGAGCTCAATAGAAAATATACATGCGTAAAGTTCCTAACCATTCTATGTGATATGCACTTTGAGGACAACGTTCTACGCAGGGGCTATAGGCTCAGCAGAATAAATAAAGAGTGGCAGTAAGTAGCGCCCATCCGAGTCACTATCGGCCTTGGACAGAAGGTAGTGCTCATAAGAGTCACCCTCGGCCCAAAATGTGTGTAAAAATAAAATATAACCCCTACGCTAATAACTGTCCCCTTCCTCCAATGATGCTATACATGCGTCATCTCCACGACACTGTTAATCCTTAATAACTGCCAAGTCTTCTACACGATCTATTAGCGGTTATATCCTAACGCACGGTCTGTGCGCGCCAATGATCAGTCAGCACGCAAGTCCGCATCTATATGCGACTCACAACTCACACACAATCCGTGGCACATCGTGACAGTTTATAAGATGCACTAAACATTCGGTGGTCCCTTAACTCTAAGCCAATTGCATAAAATATAATAATTTGCATATATATATAATTTTGAAAGAAAAACATAAAGAAAAAGCATGCATAATATTGAACAAAAAATTAAACAGTAAGGGCAAGGTGTCTTGCCTGATGTCCGAGTGAGGTAAGATGATGTCCTAGCGACGAATCAACAGCAGCGCACAAAGAGGAAGGTGTAGGTACAACTTCGGATGCTAAAAATAGTCTATTATCTAATTATAAATAATACTGCACGTATTACATTTATTTAATAAATTCTAAAGTTAGGATATGGCATAGGTTTTTGTATTAGCTCTCCGAAAAACTAAACGGATCGCATTTTTGTTTCCGAAATCTCCCGAAATCGCAAAAATACTGAAACCCGTTTATTTTTGGGACACTAGATACTCAAAAAATTTTGTAGAAATCTACAAAATGAAATTGTCTATTAAAATATGTTTTTGAAAATCTTACCTCGATACGCTTCTTTTAAAAAAACTGGAGGCAAAACGGAGTTCGGAGCTAGGAGATATCGTCGTTGCAAGTTGCTCTTGCGACTAAAAAGCGGGGCTGAATTCTAATGACGAATTTTAGTGGACTAAAAATAATTTCGAATTATGGCTGATAGAAGGGAGATGTATTGGATTTATATAGTTATTTATTTCAGATTTATCTCCTAAATTAGGTAGGATTTGGTTTAAATAAATTGGAGTTTGCTTTGTTATGATAAGATATAGATATGGATGCTTTCCTATTAGACTTAGGATTATGATTAACTTAAAATATAGTTCATATTTATCTAAATTATCTATAACATTATTTAAAATTACTATAGATAATAAATAGAGTTAATATCTATTTAAACAACCTTTATCTAATCTCATTTATACAAGCTGAAATATTTAATACTAAATTGACATTTATTCTATATTATGTAAATAGTGTACAATACAAGTAACATGTAGAAAGTAATAAAAGTTATAAAATAAATCTTAAAAGTTTGAGAAATTTTTTTTGTATAATATAGTTCAGATCCTTAATATACTAGAAAAATAGCTTTATATATTTTTATACTAAATTAACTAATGAGCACTATACTAAATATATGTAAAATAATATAAATTATATAATAAGTCAACAAATAGTTATTTAAAAATCCAAAAATTTCACAAATATTTATTTTGAAAAATCAGGAGATTTATAAAAGTCTTATTTAGATAAGGACTAAGAAGAGTTTTAATTCCCCTTAGATTTTCCACTATTTAATTCAAATTGATTTAAAAGTAACTCAATCAAATATAATCCAATGTAGATAGATTCTACCTCTAATTTAAATTGTATTTAAATAATTTATTATTTTTTCAACTTAAATCACCATAATTAATTACATATTAAATCAACCCATATTTAATATACCTTTTTCGAGATAATATATGATAATAATTAATTTCGAAAATACAAATATATATACACTCGCATGCAAAAATAATACTTACATAAAACACAGTTTTTCTAAATTACTAGTTATACGAGTACCATAAAATAAAATGACCTTTTTTTAAAATAAAAATAAAGTTTGATAATCCTCGAGACAACGCATTTACAACTTCAAGCAATATAAAATATTTATCGTCTATTATTTTGAAATTTTTTGTACATCTATATAAATAAAACATTTTATCAAAATATGTACTTCGCACTTATTCGCACTTAACGAGAAATTTACAAAACGTAAACTCGTACGCGACGTACAAATACGAAGTACCAAAATCAATACCATATTTATAAAAAAATATAGTAGAAATTTAGGGGTTTTACAAACGGTACTGAAGATCCCTCTCTGGTGATCGACTGGTTGGAGGAGCTGGAAGACCGTTTTAAACTTCTAAGTGTTGATGACTCAAAGAAAGTCGCATGTGCACAACTTCTATTCTGATTGAACGCGAACGATTTAGGGTCCATCCAGTAGCGAGCAATCCGACGTGAAGACAAGACATCGACGAATCCTTGGGATATATTTAGAAAGGCATTGGAAATTGAGTACCTTTCCGCAGCCGTTCGACAGAAAAAAGAGAATGAATTTATGTAGTTGAAGCAAGGGAACATGACGGTACGGCAGAACGCAGCAAAATTCAACAAATTAGCCAAATTTACTGAAGCATTCTTGTTGACAACGGAGAGTCACGCTCGATGGTTCGAAGTTGGTCTACGTCCATCTATCTCTACCCATGTATCGGTGCCTGAATACAAGACCATGGGCGAGTCTCTCAATCACGCTCTTCGTCTTGAGCGCCAATATCCTCCAGGAGCTATCGGCACTGTACAAACATACAACCACAAGTGCCCTAGCCATATGTGCTACGTGCAGTACCAAAATATGGGGACGGACGTCGGCCAACTATACCGTATAAGGTACGAATACGTTATACGGCGATGACGGCTGTCAATCTTGCTAGGTATTCTAGCATGCAATCATTCTATAGCCTAAATCTGATCTCAAATCCACAGGCAATAACCATGAAGTAACTACAAGAGAGATAATCATATGGAAAGCAGGAAATACACATATGATAATCGAGAAGTCTACCGCACAGGAGAATAAAATAGAGGAATATACCTTCCTACAGTTCCTAGCATGGTCGGGAACTGAAGCACATCCCCCAAGTCAAGTCTGGAAGATCCACAGGGTCGGTCACAGGCAATCTGGGAACAATCCAGGGTTGGTCAGGCCAACCGTAGCAAGTACCAAAAAGGAAGGCTCAAGGATGGGCGAAGAAAAACCAGCAGAATAAAATATGAAGCAGGAGAGCATATATGAACAGTAAAAGAGGGTAAGGTCGTGCGGTACCAACGCACGATAACAATCCACAACTAATATAGCTAAATAGCCAACAGTCATCACAATCTCCCTAACATCTAATAACACCTGCATGGCCAACCGGAGCTCGTAATCTGTCATCGAAATAGTAATTCACCCATATATCAAACAAGAACAAGGGAATGGATTACCATGCCGGGGCAGCATTACGGGCTAGCCAGCTTAGCAACAACAAGCCAAACAATTTATATGAATAAGCGGCCACTCAAATGTTTACGACTGTCTAGGTGGAGGTTGGGTTACCCCAACAACGCAATATAGGAATCCTCAGATCGTGCCGATCTAGCAAGCTAACGGGGCTAAATATATCAAGACTAGATAAGCATTGGTCCCTCATAAGACCACCGGGCTATGCATGTTACCACCGGTCCCTCGTAAGGCCACCGTGCTGAGCATGCCATATACATGAAAAGTAAAGTAGTCGGATACTGCCATCCTCTAATGCGGACGGTAATAATATCCGTAGCGGCCAGCCTGCACTCCATGACTAGATGTCTGGGAAGCGATTGGTACTGTACGATCTTGAGATTTCGTTCCCTTCCAATGCTTCTACCAGTTTAAGTTGCCTAGATTATCTATACATTTATCCGGAATCACATGTCGTAGTCACATGATCATCCTCCTAGATGTCGTACCTTAGTGCGAAAATGCTAATAAGGATCAATCTCGACACCTATAGTCCCAGTTGTGATCCATCCTTAGTGTTATGCAACAAGCAAGCAAGCAATACTGACCACGCTAAACTATAGGCCAACTACCTGATACCCGTGCATGTAATCATAGATATAATCAAGGGGATAGCACCTCAAAGTGCCACTGCCAAGGAGCACCTCTGTGCCATGTAATCAAGGGAATAGCACCTCAAAGTGCCGCTGCTAAGGAGCACCTCAGTACAAAGTCAGGGCCAGTACCTCAAGGGGTAAACTGGACTTAAGCAAAGATACAAATAGTCATGTCAAGGACAAGGACAAATCAGACGATCACATGAAATCATCTGCCCACATCGTGGCATGGATATTGGATCAACTACATGGTTGGGATATCTACTAGAATAGCATCTCAAGTACACATGGGAGCCTACAGCTCAAATCATCAAGTCGATCCATCCACCGGATCAATCAATCAATAGGCTTTCCATCCACGATGGAAGAAATATCATGCCAAGAAAGACAATCACCAGATACTAAGCTAATCACAATAAACAATGCTAGGCCCTCTGGCTCACAAGAATCCCCTGAATCAATGATCACAAGCTATTAGAAAATAAGTCTCCCAACTACCAAAATATAGCAATCAAACCAGGTTCTGGGCGCTTGGGAAGTCGAGTAAAAATTATATAATCATACCCTCGATATTCTTCTCGTTCCGCGAATCACTCGCGGTCATCAAAATCCTGTTGGCCCAATAATTACATCGTATTTTTGAATATGGCTAATCAGTTAAGTTTAACATAATGATGTCACTAATATTCATATACTCACTATCATATTGCTACTTAAACTTAGCATTATCCTAATTGTCCTATATTATATTGCTATGCTTGTATCGTACTGCAACATATTTTGCTGGCCTAACATGTATTTGTAGACATACAGTAAGCATGATCAAATATGATCAAACCAGGACATAGGCAATGAAGAATTAATGATGGACCAAAGATGGCATCATACAAAGAGATTTCTCTGAACCGCCTAGCGACCTATCTGGCCGCTGACCGGGATCGAGGGAGCAGCGCCCCCCGTCGGGGGTTCAGGGGCGAAGCCCCCGAAAGGTATTCAGATTTCCAGATCTGCTTATCTTTGGACGACTGCTGTCAAGGAAAAAGACGCCTTCAGGTCTACTCAAATATCAGAAAAAAGGTATCATCAAAGGGCTCTTGTTTTCCTATTTCTTCTAAGTCTGTAATCTTTAATTTATTGAGTCTAGGAGAATGTGTACGTTGAGTCGCACTGTGTCATCTCAACCCCTAGACATATTTCTCCAAGCTCTACCATACAAACAGACCAATTCCTGAACCAAGCCCAAGCTCCACCAAGCCAAACAAAACCCAAAGGCCCAAAGACCATTCTGCCACCTAGGAGGTAGAGTTCGGGCCGAACTCTGCCCCCACACAGAGTTTGGGTCGAACTCTGTCCCTTGATTTCTAGGAACTGATTTTTAGGGCCTTCTTGGTACAAGCTGTCCAACGTTCAAAAATTTGAATTCTTGGGGCAGAATTCAGGTCGAACTCTGCCTCCCCAGAGTAGTATAAATAAGGCTTGATTTCTCTCATTTCAAATCATCTTTTTTTCTCTCACCTTTAAATATTCAAGCTTTCTATGCTCTACTACTCTAAGCCTCATTCTTTCATATCTCTTAAGCCACAACTCTCCTTAGCCCAAGGTGCTCAGTGTGATATCAGCTAGAAGTTGTGTGCAAGAGTGAAAGAAAAGTTACTTGGACAATTCTAAGTTTTGCTACCTGCAAATCTGTAAGAAGTTGGCATGCTCTTCTGAGTAAAGGCACGTAGTGGTACACTATTTCACAAATAGTGGATTTCAATCCCGAGCTAGTGTTCTTAGGCCTGGACTAGTCCTCCACGAGGGAAACCAGGTTAAAACTGCTATGTTTGTGTATGCTCTTCTGATCTTTATTTATTTCCACATTTCTCTCTGATTTATTTACTATCTTGATAGTTGTTTTGTGGAGGTGATATAGAGTTATTTTTTATTTGGTGATTATCGACACAAACTCTATTTACCTCCCTCTAGAGTTGTCTACACGTTATTTTAAATCCAAGAATCCACACAGTCATATGTGATCAAATTAGAACATCATCATAAGAAATTACAACACTATCCAAGAATCCACGTGAGTCTATCAATCAATATCTTGAGATCACACTCTCCATAATACTCAATCCTCAGATATATCAAAAAAATCACAAATCCCGATACATAGAAAAACTATCAGTCCTAGCTGGCTAGATTAGGATAACTCCTAGAAAGAATGGTCTGGGGGGACAAGAGTCTATTAATTATGCCGCCGAAAAATGGTAAGGATTGTATGAACCGCCCTGAAGCAGATCTACAACCCTTAAACCAAATAAGGACCAAGGCTGCAGACCGTCTCCCAAGTGGAACCGTGCTCCTTACGCTATTCGATGGACAAGACATGTCAACTAACTAGGCGACTAATCTAGTCATGAGTCTACCTAGCAGGTACTGAGATCAAGTAATACTATACTACAATAGACGTGCATGAGTCTGGTTCAGCAACCAAAGGAACGGTTCTGTCCAAATCTTCGAACCAAATTTTCGACCGAGAATTCTGGAAAAAAATTCGACAGAGTCTCCTTTGTATTCTAGACGGAAGCACCCAGTGAATTGGAGCTAAATCCACTCGGCACAACCAGCCGCAGAATTGCAAACTAAGAACACTAAGTCTCAGTTTCAAGCAGCACTATAATGCATACTGGAAACCAAACCATAGCCGAAAACACTAAGTCTCAGCCTCCACCAGCACTACGATGGGTATTGTGCGCCAAGCCAACACATGCAACAAAAATTGCCACGCAGGACGCATCAAGTTCCACAGTCATATCCAAGTCACAAGCACAGTCACAGAATAGTTAGCCAAAGCCGTCACCCAACCGCGAGTCAGACACGGGACATATAGGGACAATCCATACTCGTGGGTCATGCTCGTGTCCTCAGAGGTGTGGATGACCCATCCGAATTGTCCGATACGGTCTAACCCGGTATCGAACCAAGCTATCCTAAGATATCATCATAGCAGATCTACTACTATGCTACACTACTCATAGTTATGCATTTACAATTACAATTAATTAAAATATAATAAAATCCAGGAGAGAGGGCAAGAACCGTTGATGAGCAAGGGGTACTTGCCTAGAGGGCTCGGATAAGTAAGCAAATCTTCGACGATCACGATCCCAGGTAGCACGCTCATCGAAGTCCTCGAAACACAAAATAAACAATCATTAGAATTAAATAATAAAATAATAACATAAATCACGATGGATGGCAGGAGGCTATACCGCGTAGGTCCCGCAAGCAGTACAGGGAACTGGTATAAAAATTGAGGCACACGGATCGTAACGAACACACAAACCAAGACGTGCACGTAAATCGAGATACGTACGAGAATCGAGATAATACGAAGATCGATACGGGCACACAAATTGAGATAACACGAAGATCGATACGCGCCTGTAGACCGATACGGGTACACAAATCGAGACGTATACGTAGATCAAGGAATCAAGAATATCGAAATGATGCGCAAATCAATGTGACGCACAAATTGAGGCATGCACACAAATCGAGCTAGTACGAGATTCAAGGAAGCATGTAAATTGATGCGGTACATAAGTCGATGTACGCACACAAATCGATGCGGCACGGAGTCCAAGGTGGATCGCAAACCAAGGCGACACGCAAATTAGTACGTGCACGCAAATCAATGAGGCACAAAAATTGAGATGGCACAAAGGCCGAGACATATAAATCGAGAAGATACACCAATTGAGATGGCACGGTACCCGAGGCAGCACGGGGCTCGAGACGTCCCGCTGCCCGAGGCAACACGTGAATCTAGGTGCACAAAAACCAAAGCAGCACGTACCCCGAGGTCGATACACACACCGAAGTATGTAGGGAAACGAGGTAAACAGATCGAGACGCATGCAGTACGAGGCACACACAGAACGAGTGTGTGCTATTCGAGACAGCACGTTGCACGAGGCAGCGCACTGCTCGAGGCAGCATGCAACCAAAGGCGTGTACAGATCGAGGGGGCTCGCTCCCCATAGAGCACCCATCCCGAGGAGGAGAGAGAGGAGGCGAAGGAGCTCGGCCCGGTTGTAACCTCACCTTTCCAAAGCTATGGAATTTGGGGATATCTCTTATATTTCTATATATTTTCCAACTAAATATTCTTTAGTATAACATTCTAAAATTTATAATTCTCTTTTAGTTTCAATATTAAGATTGTTATTCAAATTTCCTAAATTTATTATTAAAAGGTTTGGTTGATAATTTCTTTTTCTATTTTACTATTAAATTCAACCATTGGCAATGGGCTAGCCCAACCCATCTTCTCATATTCCTATTATAATTCTGCCCAAACACTAAGCCAGGCAGCCTGACCAAACTTTAAAGCCCAGCCCAGTCCAGCCCAGCCAGCCTATTAACTCAAGTGGGCGCGGGTCTAACCAATAACCCGAGAACCTTCACCCACACCCGATAACCCACTAACCCACTCACCCTTCGCCCGGATCCGCTTGACCTAACAGTTTGATTTAAACCCAACGTTCAAATCCTTCTTCCCCATTTTATTCTTCTTCACTGCTCTGCGAATTCAAGACGACGACGACAACGACGACGTACGGTGGAGCCTGTTAGCTGTAGCATTCCATGCAAAACCTCAACAGTCCCACATCGGCCAATTGTTTTGCTTTTACTGTGCATATATCCCTTTCTTCTACTTTGCTTCTTTGAAGATTAGTGTGGGAGCCCCATGGGCCACACGCGCGCGTCGCCGTCGCCGCCCGGCCCGGCTCGGCTCGGTTCGGTTCGGCGCGTGTAACGGGTACGGGTATGTGCCCACACTTGCGGACGCCGAATACCGATCTAATTTCCTCATCGGGTTCGAGCTGAGACCCTAAAGAATTTTTTGCTTCTTTAAAATATTTCTGACCGTTATGTCCTTTTTTTAATTTCGTAACGTTCACTGTTCATATTCAGTCCAGGTTCAATGAACCATGTGCTGAAAAATCTTTGTAACGTTCGAATTAAATCAGCTAATTAAAATTGAGTTTAATTCTCCTCTCCATTGCACGCCTATAAAATGAGCTCTCCTTCTTATTCTTATTACACAGAATTTTTGCACAAAATCTCTCAAATTTCTCGATGCTCCCGAATTTTAGTTCTTCGTTGTTGCTCTGGGCAGAGCTAAGTCAGGGTCACCCTCTCCAAGTCGTGTGCGACAAAGAGATTCCGGTAGACCGGGGATTTTACCACTAGGAGCGTTCGGATCTAGTCTGCACATAGATCCGGACTATCTTTTAGGGCAGTGCTTCGTGCGCGACTTTCCCGAAGGCCGGTAACATTTAATTAATTTATTATTTTGCAGATTTCAAAACGAAGATTTGTTCTAAATTTACAATAATCTAAGAGATAGCTATTTTCACAAAATATTTACTTTATTCTTTTTCGATTTCTGTACGAACATACCCTTTGTTCTGTTAGCAAAATATTAATTTGCTTCTACTGTTAAACATTATTAATACTAATATGTTCTGTTAGCAAAATATTAATTTTCTTCTACTGTTAAACATTATTAATAATAATCTGTTCTGTTAGCAAAATATTAATTTGCTTCTACTGTTAACAATATTAATACTAACTTCTTCTGTTAGCAAAATATTAATATGTTCTGTACGAAAATATTAATTTCGTATTTGTTCTGTACGAAAATATTAATTTTGTATTTGTTCTGTACGAAAATACTAATTTCGTATTTGTTCTATAAGAAAATATTAATTTGTTCTGTTAACAAAAGTTGTTTCTACTGTTAGCAATATTAACAATATTAATATCAATTTGTTCTGTTAAAAAATTTGCCCTCATATACAAAAGTTGATTTATTAGTAATTTTTATTAAACCTTTTAATATTAGTTTGCTCTGTTAGCAATTTGTTCTGTTAACAAAATTTGCTCTCATATATAAAAGTTGCTTAGTTAGTAATTTTTATTAAACCTTTTAACATAATTTGTTCTGTTAGCTGTATTAATATTGTTACTTCTATTGTTGTTCATTTCACAAATAGCCTTATTCACATATTTGCTAGCCATTTCACTAGTTCCTTTTTTACTCAATATATATCAATTTAGGCTAAATCGAACAATTAATTGATTTAGTAAAATTACTTTAATTTTTAAAGTTCTAAAGTTAAGATTTGTTTGGGAACAAGCCGAAAGGGCCCTTCTGTCAACAAGGCGAAAATTCGTCTAAGCGACCGGTACTTAAGAGTTCCTAGTGAACCTCCGCTTGCTGGGATCCGGCCCCTACAGCTAACCCAACCTTATCAAAACTTGAAAAACTAAAATTTTAAAGTCTATTACTAAAATCATTTTAATTGTTAATTTTAGTTTAAAACCATCTTATTGAGTAAATATAATTTTACAGACTTTAGAAAACATGACTTCCAAGGAAGAGACCTTTTCTGCAAAGCCTGCGAAATTCAATGGCACCTACTTCAAGAGGTGGCAAAGCCAGATGAAATTTTGGTTTACCACTTTAGGCCGGATTTCTGCCATTGATGGGTCCACGCCCATCTCGAATGATTCTGATGAGACTGAGTCTGACGTAGGGGTTTCCAAGTCCTCCTCTTCTACCAAGCCTAAGACCCCTAAGGAAATTGACTACCACTGCTTCCACAGAATCTTAAGCGCTATGTCGGAGTTACTCTACGACATATTTTTTGAGTATAAAAGTGCTAAAAAACTCTGGGATGCTTTGGAAGATGAGTATGGTTGTGATGATGCTGGAATAGATAGATTCAATTCTACCATATTCAACCAATATGTCATGGTAGATAACAAACCTATCAATGACCAAATCCATGAGTTCCAAGAACACCTTAGGCAGATTCAAGCCAAGGAAACCGTCTTTTCTACTGAGCACAAAATAGGATGCTTGATAGATAAACTCCCTCCTTCTTGGTCTAAAGTGGCAAAGGACCTTCTACATATATAAGGATCTATTACATACTCTCAAGCTCTACAGAGAATTAGAACAGAAGAGAAATATAGGTCCAAGACCAAAGCTAGGTCAAATGCCACAGCTAAGATAAACCTTGTAGAAAGCCATGCAAAACCTAAGTCAAACAACCATCTCAAATCCAAGAAAAACTCCTTCAAAAAGAAGCAGAGTTTTCAACCTCCTAACCAAAATCACCAAAACCAAAAACATCCCCACCAAAACCCTCAACCCCAAAAACCTAGAAATCTTGGTCAGACTCAGGATCAAAGAAGATTTTGTTTTGTGTGTGGTAGAACCAACCATACAGCCATCAACTGCTTCCAAAGGAAGAAAGAACCTATCCAGAACTCCTTCAAGGGAAAAGGCAAGCTAGAGGCTAACATGATTCTGAATGGGTCTTCCAGCTCCTTCAGGTCTGTAAGCTTTCAACCTGTAGTAAACATGTCTTTCCATTCTGATGATTGGTGGTTGGATTCTGGAGCTAATGTTCACGTTTCATTTGATCGCTTCTATTTTTCAACCTATCAGGAATTATATGGAGGAGGCGTGACCTTAGAAGATGGCTCAACAACACAAGTTGTGGGAAGAGAAAGAATAGATCTGAAGATGACATCAGGAAAAATTCTATCTCTCCATGATGTGCTTCAAGTGCCGTCTGTCAGGAGAAATCTTATTAGTGGATCTCTCCTCGTAGCCTCAGGATACAAAATTATAATGGAGGCCAATAAAGTAGTTTTCTCTAAGAATAATTTGTTCGTGGGAAAAAGATTTGTGAAAGATGGACTCTTTATTTTAAGTACTAGAAATAAAAGTTCTAATCCTTCTTTTGTTGCAATTGTTGAATCATCAAATGTTTGGCATGGTAGACTAGGTCATGTGAACTTAGGATGTATCAAAAGGATGATGAACTTAGATCTTATTCCTAAGACTCCTATAGATGATGAACACAAATGTGAGATTTGTATTCAAGCCAAACACACTAGATTGCCTTTCAAATCTGTCTATAGGGATTCTGAACTCCCAGAACTTATCCACAGTGATGTTTGTGATTCCAATAGGGTTTTGACCCGAGGTGGTAGAAAATACTTTGTTACTTTTATAGATGATCATTCAAAGTATTGTTATACCTACCTCCTTAGGACCAAAGATGAAGTTCTAGACAGATTCAAGGTCTATAAATCTGAAGCTGAGAACCAATTGGATAGGAAGATTAAGATCCTTAGATTAGATCGTGGTGGAGAGTATACCTCAAATAAAATGACTAACTTCTGTGGAGAGCACGGAATTATTCATGAGGTAACTGCTCTTTATTCACCACAATCCAATGGAGTTGCTGAAAGGAAGAATCGCACTCTTTTAGATATGGTCAATGCCATGCTTCTCATCTCAGGTGCCCCTGATAATCTTTGGAAAGAAGCCTTATTGTCAGCCTGTTATATTCTTAATAGGATACCCAGTAAGACTAATGATAAGATACCATATGAGTTATGGAAAGGTCAGACCCCTAGGATTAATTACCTCAAAGTTTGGGGATATCTAGTTAAAGTAGGAATTCCTGAACCCAAAAAGAGGAAGATATGACCTAAGACTGTAGATGCTGTATTCATAGGATATGCCCTAGATAGTAATGCCAATAGATTTCTTGCAACCCATTTTGAAGTAAATAAAATCTCTGATAACACAATTATTAAAGATAGAGATGCAGTTTACTTTGAGAATATTTTTCCTTTCAAGGATAGAACCCCTTCATCTTTCTCAACCCTTCTCTTACTCCGTCTACTAGTTCTCATGATCAGTACCCAGTTCACAACCTGAACAAGTCATAGCACCTAGAAGGAGTAAAAGAGAAAGGATTGAAAAGAATTTAGGAGAAGGATTCTTCACATTTTTGATAGAAGGTGATCCCTCAACTTATGAAGAAGCCATATCCTCTCCTGATGCCCTTTCTGGAAAGAAGCTATTAACAATGAGTACAACTCCATCATAGAAAACAATACTTGGTTTTTAGCAGACCTTCCTTTAGGCAGCAAACCAATAGGTTGTAAGTGGATCTTTAAGAAGAAACTTAGAGCCGATGGTACCATAGAAAAATATAAGGCTAGATTAGTGGCCAAAGGATTTATCCAGAAGAAAGGATTAGATTATTTTGATACCTACTCTCCTGTAGCTAGAATATCTTTTATTAGAACCCTTCTAGCTTTAGCATCCATTCATGATATGCTGATCCATCAAATGGATGTAAAGATAGCATTTCTAAATAGAGATTTAGAAGAAGAGATATATGGAGCAACCTGAAGGTTTTATTGCTAAAGGTCAAGAAAAAAATATTTGCAGATTAGTAAAATCTCTTTATGGCCTAAAGCAAGCTCCCAAGCAATGGCACAACAAATTTGACAAAGTCATTATAGAATTTAGTTTTGTGCCAAATGAATATGACAAATGTTTATATTCCAAAAATCCAAATAAAAGTTGTGTCATCTTATATTTGTATGTTGATGATATCTTTATTCTAGGATCTTCACCGGAACTGATAAATAATACTAAGAATTATTTATCTAACCATTTTGATATGAAAGACCTAGGTGAGGCAAACCTGATCCTAGGAATGCAAGTGTCCAAATGCAATGAAGGATACACTCTATCTTTAGCACATTCAATTGAAAAAATGCTAAGAAAGTTTGAGTATTTTGACAAGAAACCTGCCCTTACTCCTTATGATAGTAATGTTGTTCTCAAGAAGAATGAAGAATCTCCTATAGAATAACATAGATATTTACAGATGATAGGGTCCCTTATGTACATAACAAATAGGACAAGACCTGATATTGCATTTGCTATTGGGAGACTAAGTAGATATACTAGTAACCCAAATCAGTCGCATTGGACTGCATTGGACAAAATATTTAGATATCTTAAGGGTACTCTAGATTATAAACTTCATTATACTAGACACCCTGATATCATAGAAGGTTACTCTGATGCAAATTAGGTAACTGATTCATATGATGTGAAATCCACTACTGGATATATTTTTACCTTAGCAGGAGCTGCAATCTCCTGGGGATCATGTAAATAAACTATCATAGCCAGAAGTACAATGGACTCTGAAATGATAGCTTTGGATACTACCTGTACAGAAGTCGAATGGCTTAGAAATCTTATTATGCATATACCTATTTCTGTTCATCATGTTCTTGCAATTTCTATAAACTGTGATAATAAATCTGTTATAGAACTACTAAAACATGATTCTGTGAATGCTAAGATGAACAGGCACCTGCAGCTGCGCTTCAAGTCAATAAAGAGCCTATTGGGCAAATATGTGGTTCTTGACTATATAAAGTCAGAAAAGAACCTTGCAGACCACTTGACGAAGGGTCTGTCTAGGACATTGATCCTAGAATCATCGAGGGGGATGGGGTTAAGCCCATAGTATAGTCACCAGCAGTGGCAACCCAACCGAGTCTGACTGGAGATCCCAAGAAGCCGGTTTAATGGGTAGAAACAAGCTGGACTAGGTGACTATTATGGAACACTGACCTGAGATTAAATTCTCTTTAAAATAAAAGCCCAGGAGGCTGTACATGTGTACATTTATACCCCATCCCTATGGTGACAGTGTTCCTTTTGTGATATGGATAGGGTGAGTTTAAACTCTTAATAAGTCCAAGCATAATATGCAGGGTTGATTCCTATCACCAACCCTTAAGGACTTACCTATATGAGAGGTCGTGAGGGCCGCGACTATAGGATAGGGCGATCCTAGACAACTCTCATGAATGTGTAAAAGTGCGCATGGCCAACCAAACGCGCCACCTGATAGACCCAAGTACCTCTAGCGTACTATGTGTGCTATTTTTCGAGTCTAGTTCAAGAAGACTGATTCAAGGCGTAGTCCATCAAGCCCTTCTTCAGACAAAGACAATAGTCACTACGTGAGATTCAAGGCTGTAGTCCATCTCATTTATGTATAGCATACAACTGTCCAAAAATTTTCTTACTCTTATCTTGTTCTCCTTCTTTATATTATATTGGGACTTGAGCTTTTGGGGGGGATTGTTAGCTGTAGCATTCCATACAAAAGATCAATAGTCCCACATCGGCCAATTGTTTTGCTTTCACTGTGCATATATCCCTTTCTTCTACTTTGCTTCTTTGAAGATTAGTGTGGGAGCCCCATGGGCCACGCGCACGTGCCACCGCCGCCGCCGCCCGGTCCGGCTTGGCTCGGTTCGGTTCGGCGTATGTAACGGGTGCGGGTACGTGCCCACACCTGCGGACGCCGAATGCCGATCCAATTTCCTCATCGGGTTCGGGCTGAGACCCTAAAGAATTTTTTGCTTTTTTAAAATATTTCTGACCGTTACGTCCTTTTTAAATTTCGTAACGTTCACTGTTCATATTCAGTCCAGGTTCAATGAACCATGTGCTGAAAAATCTTTGTAACGTTCGAATTAAATCAGCTAATTAAAACTGAGTTTAATTCTCCTCTCCATTGTAAGCCTATAAAATGAGCTCTCCTTTTTATTCTCATTACATAGAATTTCTGCACAAAATCTCTCAAATTTCTCGACGCTCCCGAATTTCAGTTCTTCGTTGTTGCTTTGGGCAGAGCTAAGTCGGGGTCACCCTCTCCAAGTCGTGTGCGGCAAAGAGATTCCGGTAGACCGGAGATTTTACTACTAGGAGCATTCGGACCCACATAGACCCGGACTATCTCTTAGGGCAGTGCTTCGTGCGCGACTTTCCCGAAGGCCAGTAACATTTAATTAATTTATTATTTTGCAGATTTCAAAACGAAGATTTGTTCTAAATTTACAACAGAGCCAACTCCAGAAACTTCTTCTAACCGTTTCCTAACCGTCTAACCACCTCGCCGTTGCCCGACCTACCCGCCCAACCGCCTGCCCAAGCTTTCCCCGCCTATAAATTGAACCCAGCCTCCTTCTTCTTTATCACTCTCTACTAGACGGCGAAGCCCTGCCATTTTCTCCAATGGACTTTCTTCTTCTTCCTCCTCGTCGGAAGAGCTTACGGCCATGGCGAACACATGATGTGCTTCGACGACTCGCGGCATCACTTCCGTCATGTTCGTCTATTCTCCACCGCTGCGGCTGGCGAATTCGAGCGACTTCTCCAGAAATCAATGGTAGTGGTGTTTCGACCTTCTGCTGATCAACATTGATGAATCGATCGTCCCCCTCCGATTGATCGGTGAGTCTTTTGAATCTTGTCGATCTCGAATCTTCTGATCTTATATTGGTTAGTTTTGAATTATGTCATCCCTCCTCTTCTTGATTTTTTGTGTGGAACGATTGTTGCAATCATGTTAGCATCATTGTTTGATTCGAGTATTTTGGACAGATTCCCTGTTCTTTGGATTTTGATCAAGTCGTGGTGAGTTTCTGATTGTTTTCTCCAATTTTGGAGTCGAGAACATATTCAAATTAAAATCACAGTGTGATTCGCTTCTTATGCTCATTACCTGTTCGACACTATGCCTTAATCAGTTTTACCTCCGAATTTTGGACGAAAAGTTCGTGTATCGGACACGGGAGCATGAGACAGCCTTATTGGACAGCTGTGCAGTTAACCCTTCCAACTCTTCTTGTTGTTTCAGTTGCCTGTGTCTAGGAGTCGGGGTAAGTGTTGGCTCTATGTTCAATTGTGTCCAGAGGGATCAAATTTGGACACAGGGAATGGAAACAATTTTGATCGACCCCAGAGTATGGGAGTTTGGTTTCATCTAGAGTATGTTGACAGAGTTTTGGATTTTAAATTGGTTTTGAACTTCATAACCGTTGGACTAGAGACTTATTTCTGATTTGAATTGGTTGCATCCTGGGATAGTGAGTAGCTTGGTATTGGACAAGGTTACATACTGGGTTAAACTGGAAATAATTAGATTCGGGTCCTTGGGCCTATATTAGGAAATGACTAAATTGGTTAGGTCAGCCTTAAGGAATATTTAGGAAAAATCTATCATAACATTGTTATAATAGTAGTGCACAAGGATGCTAGTGATGGGGATTAAAATGTGACAATATAGAATTTATGAGGAAAAGGCAGAGTCAATAAATTGAACTGGCTTATTGGCTAAGAATATCTAATGTAGGAATTAGTGAAACCAGATGATAGGACTAGTTAGAGTTGGGACTTATTTAGAACCTTATCTAAATCGGCTTTCCTATTTCTAGGTGAATTAGAAGACTTGGACAAAACCTCAAAATCAAGGCAAGTACATGTACTCAGTATTACCATCATTGTATGTATTGCACTCACACTATTCTTGTATCATTATTGTATTTTTCCTATCTTTCTTGCGTGCATTGTTTCTCGTGTCGGGTGGGGGACGTTCTAGAGACATGTGATTGACTAATATTGGAGAAATATTGCCTGATAGCATACTCTGTATGCCTGATGTCCATTTCGTGCGTGACTGATAGCATTGTCGTCAGACATGCCTAATTATTGATTGACTAATAGCATATTTTATATGACTGATTACATATTAGTTCCTATATGTTGATAACGTCCAATTGCACAAGTATACGTAGCTAGTCCATATTTTATTCATATTGTTTCTCTGTCTTTTAGTTATATTGATATACCGTTCCATTGATCTTCATGATGAGTTTTATTGAGTTACATTGTACTTTGCTCCTTTCCTGACTGGATCGTTGATTATAGGTGAGATAGATATTTAGATTGTCAAGGATGGCATTGGAGCTCACTTGATATTGAGATATTTAGTTTCATTTATAGGGATTGATTGAGTGTATTTGATTATATATTGTTTTTGTATCATTTATCTTTTACCGGCTTTGTACCCGGACATTCATGTATAAGTTGTAATAATTATATAGTGGTTTGCTGTGATAGTTAGTATAGATTCCGTGATTAGATGCTGTGATGAGATCACTCTTTTTATTGATGATTAGACGGCTCACTACCGCTGTCAACGACAGTGTAGGCCGGGCATGCATCGACCCATACCCGATTATTCGGGAGTGGGGCATGACATGTTTTAGTGGTGGCCTATTCAGGTCGATCTAATGGTGCTTAGGATTAGAGTACCATTGGGAGCCTGCGAAATAGAAAACTTATCACAGCATAGGCCGTTTGTGTGATTTTGTGTATTTTGATATCTATAGTAATTTCTAAATTTTGTTATGCCGTATAGTATTCCCTACAAAAGTCATGATTACAATTCCATAACTTTTAGGGATTATCTTCTCCCACAACATTATTGGATTCTAATACCTTTTAGTATCTCCTTGCTATTTAGAGATTTAAGTCAGGATGTCCAAATTCCTCTTTTAACAAGCCTATTCATGTACTACTTCAATTTCTCAATTAGTTTAATCAGGGTCCTTCCTTTCATTATTTAGGGTTCCAACTCCTCATTTAGCAATCTCTTAATTGTCATTCCAAACTCTTTTATCGATTTTGGTTGAGAATTATATTTGATTTCCTCTAATCATTCCCAAGCCCAAGTATTGCATTAAAACCATAGAGCTCATACACTAGCTATTTAATTTTATCATTTCCCAAAACTTTCCATTGACCGTATGAAATTATTTTCCAAAATAATTTCAGTATATGACAATGTTTCCTAAGTAATTTCCAAGAGCCAATAACAATCTCATTCATTGGTCCTTCCACTCAAAACTTTATCGTTTATATCCCCTGAATCCAATTCAATTAGCCGTAGTTGGATTTTGATCAATCTTGTGTCTACAAGCTCCTAACCTCCATCATTGAGTATTAGAGAAAGGTTGAAGAACGAATACTACTTCTGGCTTAAATCGATCCTGATGACTCTTTCTTTCTATTGATAGTTGATCCCTTGTTCTCAAGGACACATAGTTATACTGATACTACATGTCCTCCCTAGTGTGGTTAAACCTCCTTAGTAAATCAGAAGCTTGCTTGGAATTGAATTATCAATGTGCTCCTTTGAAATTCCATGGATAGCAGTTGAGAGAGTATTCGATAACTCACTATGGCATGATAGCCGCGTACTGCAGCCATTTACCTGAATCATGGAAACTACAGGTTCACTGCAGCCAGCAGCGCACTGGCGAGGCAGAAGCTCTAAGTCGAAGTGATTTCAGGTATGTATAGGTTTTCGGATACTATTGATACTATGTCCTATATACATCATATTTCGACCACTTGAATTATTCTATCAATATCATTGAAAATGGGTAAAGTTGAGAGACTATTCGGTACTTATCATTTTGAGTCACATAACCAAGAGTTCACTGCAGCTAGGTGTACACTGGCGAGACATGAGTTCTAGGTGAAGTGATTTCGGACATGCATGAGTTACGGATAATATTGATACTATATCCATATCCTGAATTCACACTGTTGGTCCCTTATCACCATTGGAAAATTCTACCCGAATTAGTTTTGATATGAGTATTCTTCTAAACTATGACTAAACTTTGGTTCTATTTCGTAACCGACTACTTTCAATTTTCATCATCCCCATATTTTGACCATGCCTAGATTTTGACCACTATTCCATAATCTGACATGTCTAGTTACTTGATCGTGACTAGATGGTTTATGATTTGCTTCCTGAACATATCAAGTTCACCATCTTCAAATTTTCGTATTTTAATCGTGCCTGTGATATTGGTATTTTCACACTTATTCGGCTTTGATCATTTTCAATTTATCTACTTGAATATTTTGCCTATCGTGCGTCTTTGAAATTTCGAGGACGAAAGTTTTCTAAGGTGGATAGATTTGTAACCTCACCTTTCCAAAGCCATGAAATTTGGGGATATCTCTTATATTTCTATATATTTTCCAACTAAACATTCTTTAGTATAATATTCTAAAATTTATAATTCTTTTTTAGTTTCAATATTGAGATTGTAATTTAATTTTCCTAAATTTATTATTAAAAGGTTTGGTTGATAATTCCTTTTTCTATTTTACCATTAAATTCAACCATTGGCAATGGGCTAGCCCAACCCATCACCTTATATTCCTATTATAATTCAGCCCAAACTCTAAGCCAGGCAGTCTGACCCAACTTTAAAGCCCAGCCCAGCCAGCCTATTAACTCAAGTGGGCGCGGGTCTAACCAATAACCCGATAACCTTCACCCGTACCCGATAACTCACTAACCCGCTCACCCTTCGCCCGGATCCGTTTGACCTAACAGTTTGATTTAAACCCAACGTTCAAATACTTCTTCCCCATTTCATTCTTCTTCACTGCTCTGCGAATTCAAGACGACGACGACGCGCGGTGGAGCCGACTCCAGAAGCTTCTCCTAACCGTTCCCTAACCGTCTTACCGCCTCGCCGTTGACCGACCTGCCCGCCTAACCGCCTCGCCGTTGCCCGACCTGTTCGTCCAACCGCCTGCCCAAGCTTTCCCCGTCTATAAATTGAACCCAGCCTCCTCCTTCTTTATCACTCTCCACTGGACGGCCCAGCGCTACCATTTTCTCCAATGGACTTCCTTTTTCTTCCTCCTCGTCGGGAGAGCATACGGCCATGGCGAACACATGATGTGCTTCGACGGCTCACGGCATCACTTCCGTCGTGTTCGTCTATTCTCCACCGCTGTGGCTGGCGGATCCGAGCGACTTCTCCAGAAATCAATGGTCGTGGTGTTTCAACCTCCTGCAGATCAACATAGATGAATCGATCATCCCCCTCCGATTGATCGGTGAGTCTTTTGAATCTTATCGATCTCGAATCTTCTGATCTTGCATTGGTAAGTTTTGAATTATGTCATCCCTCCTCTTCTTGATTTTCTGTGTGGAACGATTGTTGCAATCATGTTGGCATCATTGTTTGATTCGAGTATTTTGGACAGATTCCCTGTTTTTTGGATTTTGATCAAGTCGTGGTGAGTTTCTGATCGTTTTCTCCAATTTTGGAGTCGAGAACATATTCAAATTAAACTCACAGTGTTATTCGCTTCTAATGCTCATAACCTGTTCGACACTATGCCTCAATCAGTTTCACCTCCGAATTTTTGACGAGAAGTTCGTGTATCGGATACAGAAGCAGGAGACAGCCTTATTGGACAGCGCTGCAGGTAACCCTTCCTACTCTTCTTATTGTTTTAGTTGCCTGTGTCTAGGAGTCGGGGTAAGTGTTGGCTATGTCTTCAATTGTGTCCAGAGGGATCAAATTTGGACATGGGGAATAGAAACAGTTTTGATCGACACCAGAGTATGGGAGTTTGGTTTCATCTAGAGTATGTTGACAGAGTTTTAGATTTTAGATTGGTTTTGAACTTCATAACCGTTGGACTGGAGACTTATTTCTGATTTGAATTGGTTGCATCCTGGGACAGTGAGTAGCTTGGTATTGGACAAGGTTACATGCTGGGTTGAACTGGAAACAATTGGATTCTGGTCCTTGGGCCTATATTAGGAAATGACTAAATTGGTTAGGTCGGCCTTAAGGAATATTTGGGAAAAATCTATCATAGCATTGTTATAACAGTAGTGCATAAGGATGCTAGTGATGGGGATTAAATGTGACAGTGTAGAATTTATGAGGAAAAGGCAGAGTCAATAAATTGAACTGGCTTATTGGCTAAGAATATCTAATGTAGGAATTAGTGAAACCAGATGATAGGACTAGTTAGAGTTGGGACTTCTTTAGAACCTTATCTAAATCTGCTTTCCTATTTCTAGGTGAATTAGAAGACTTGGACAAAACCTCAGAATCAAGGCAAGTATATGTACTCAGTATTACCATCATTGCATGCATTGCACTCACACTATTCTTGTATCATTATTATATTTTTCCTATCTTTCTTGCGTGCATTGTTTCTCGTGTCAGGTGGAGGACGTTCTAGAGACATGTGATTGACTAATATTGGACAAATATTGCCTGATAGCATACTCCGTATGTCTGATGTCCATTTCGTGTGTGATTGATAGCATTGTCGTCAGACATGCCTGATTATTGCGTGACTGATAGCATTATCGTCCGACATGCCTGATTATTGATTGACTGATAGCATATTCTATATGCCTGATTACATATTAGTCCCCACATGTTGATAACGTCCAATTGCACAAGTACACGTAGCTAGTGCATATTTTATTCACATTGTTTCTCTGTCTTTCAGTTATATTGATATACCGTTCCATTGATCTTCATAGTGAGTTTTTATTGAGTTACATTGTACTTGCTCCTTTTCTGACTGGATCGTTGATTACAGGTGAGATGGATGTTTAGATTGTCATGGATGGCATTGGAGCTCACTTGATATTGAGATATTTAGTTTCATGTATAGGGATTGATTGAGTGTATTTGATTATATATTATTGTTGTATTATTTATCTTTTACCGGCTTTGTACCCGGACATTCATGTATAAGTTGTAATAATTGTATAGTGGATTTCTGTGATGGTTAGTATAGATTCCGTGATTAGATGCTGTGATGAGATGACTCTTGTTATTAATGATTAGATGGCTCACTACTGCTGTCAATGACAGTGTAGGCCGGGCATGCATCGACCCGTACCTGATTATTCGGGAGCGGGGCGTGACACAGGTCGAGCTCCCGACGACAAGGGAAGCAACCGCGGCAGTTCGGTGCTCAGAGAAGAACAGAGGGAGAGAGACGGGACGAGGTGAAGGAGCTCGTTGCCGGCACGGAGGAGAGGAGGGGGCTGTCGAGGTGGGCAGCAACCATGGGGCTCGGCTAGGCGGAGGAGAAAAGGAGAGAGGGAAGGAAGTGGTGGTACTACTGGCGGACGACGATGATGATGATGGTAGCGCTGGAAGTAGTGATGGCGGTGGCACTGGTGGCTGAAGGGGGCGGCCATGGCGGTGGCACAGGTGGAGGAAGCCGAAGGTCGGAAAGGAGGGGAAAGAGAGAAGAACGAGAGGGAGGGGAAGGTGAGCTCAAGAATATGGGGAATAGGAGAGTTAGGAAGGGGAGAGCTAAAAGAGAGAGTGAAGAGAGAGTGGGGAGAGGAAATTTGGGGGGGTGTGCTACTCTCCAGGAAGGGGAGAGAGGAAGAGGGGGTGAGTGAGGAGAGAGGTGAATTGAGTGAAGAGAGAGGGGGTTAGGTAAGCGGGTATCGGCTGAGGGGTGAGGGGGAGAGAGGTGAGTGTTAGGTTTAGTTATTTTTGGGGTGGAGAGGCGTAGTTTATAGGAAAATAAATAACAAATAAATGGTAAAGAATTACAAGGATAATAATAACAAGACCAAATCAAGATCCTCAATAATAACAAAATTTTAAAATCCTTAAAATACTGTCATGTACATATTTTCAAAATAGGGTGGTAACATCCTACCCACCTTATAAAAATTTCATCCTCGAAATGTCAAATCGCTTAAAATAGGATTTTCAAAACTAGTACATACATATCATGAAAACTCTACCCACCTACAGAAATCAAGTAATACAACTAGAATGAACAAAATCTCAATATGAAAAAATCGAAGAGATCAATATCTAGCCACGCAAATCAACTCTTAAAGTAAATCCAAAATGCCGAAAGAATCTCGAATATCAAAATCCCACGTGCACGAAATCACTCCATAAATAAAAACAAGTACAAAGTATCAAAAATGATATCAGAAAACCTGTATCCCGACTGCATGAAAATCCACAGTAAATCATAAATCCAGGATATTCGTCTCAACCCGATGACAGTAGTTTCCTTCCACCCGATCATAAGGGGTGTCACGGTCATTCTCTGCCACGCCATCCGGAATGGCTGCAAAAGATTCACCATGGCAATATAATCGAGCGGCTGTAACTTTTGCTGCCATGCCATCAAGGTATACTAGGGTCATCCGATCACTCTTGACAGATATCCAAAACGAATCAAATCCATAACTCAATGTCCAAGTCACTAAAATCACAAAACATCTAACAATATAGCAAGACAGTCTTATGAAAATAATCAAAATCCAAATTCCAGGTGAATCGTAACATACATCCAGAAACATCTTCAATAATAACCACAAGATAGTTTTTCTAGGAAAAAACTCCAATACAGCATGTGATACCTTCAACATCTAAGTTTAGGTCGAACTTAGTTAGGTTTTTGCAGAGACGACGCAAACTTAAGTAACTTTTTTATCGTTTTTTTGCAAAATCGAACAAAAACGATTAAAAGGGCAAAAAAATGCAAAATCGACCCAAAAAGGATTAAAAAAACGTACAAAACGGCCAAAAAGGGCATAAAAAGGATTTAAAAAGTGAAAAATGGTCAAAAACGTACAAGATCGACAAAAAGGGCAAAAAGGACAAAAAGTGTAATTGACAAAAAGGATATTAAAAAAGTACAAAAAGCTAAAAGCGACCAAAAACGATAAAAACGTGAAAAATTGTTTAAAGCATGAACAATCGACCAAAAATGATTAAAATAGTGCAAAAAGGGCAAAAGACGTGCAAAATCAAGAAAAAACGATAAAAAAGTGCAAAACGGTACAAAACAGTGCAGAATCGATAAAAAACGATAGAAACGTGCAAAAACGGCAAAATACGTACAAAATCGACCAAAAACGATAAAAAGGGTGCAAAAATGGCAAAAGACATGCAAATCAAGCAAAAACGATAAAACAACGTGTAAAACGACAAAAACTGTACAAAATCGACCAAAAACGATAAAAAAAAATGTACAAAAATGGCAACAAACGTACAAAATTGATCAAAAAGCGATAAAAAATATGCAAAAATGGCAAAAGACGTGCAAAATCAAGCAAAAATAATAAAAATTATGCAAAACGGCAAAAAGATACAAAATAGACCAAAAACGATAAAAAAATCGTGCAAAACGTGCAAAATCGATAAAAAAAATGTAAAAACGTGCAATTAGGGCAAAAGAAGTGCAAAATCAAGCAAAATGATTAAAAGAAAGTGCAAAAACGATAAAAAAAACTATAAAATTGACAAAAAAACAAAAACGTGCAAATGCAACAAAACGGCCAAGAATGTGCCAAAACGACCAAAAATCGAAAAAGGCCCAAAAGAGCAAAAAGCAAAAATGAACAAAAATTACAAAATGAGCAAAAAAGACCGAAAACGACCAAAAGTGAAAAAAGTTCAAAAAACGAACAAAACGACCAATTTACAGCATACCAACCATCCTCTTAAGTTGTAATGTAATCGGCATTACATAGGTTTTATGATGTAATTGATTTAGAAGAAACTGATGTAATGTAATCAAACTTGTAATTGCGATTACATTACAGGTAAATTTTTTGTCCAACCAAACACCCGAGTTAGATTAACAACCTAATGTCAATTATATTACGTTGTCCAATCATGCAAACCAAACGGGCCCTTGAGAGTCTAAAGTGAGAAAAATTTGCATCTACACTGTTTTAACTCACTTTCGACGTTTGGCTGGAAATAGATCTGCCGACAGGATTTGTGCTCTGCACTTCCTGTCAGTTGTCAAATATCTTCTTTTCTTCATATTCCACATCCGAGTTAAAAACTCGGATGTGAACACAGAACTGGAAGCAAAGTCACGACGTCGAGGGCCACGACAGCTAGGGCCCTTGCGGCGGCCATTATCAACTCATCCACGCTTGCGATTACTTCCGCTGACGAACATGGAGGCCGAAGCACTCCATGGAGACCTCATGGGACTGCGACCGCCGACGAGCCATCAAGATAGGTGAAGAGTACGTCATGGATCCGAAAGTGGTAGGCGGCAAAGCCCTCCATGGAGGCCTCATGGGACTCGAACCTCCTTTGTAAGTCGACAAGGAAGACCTTGGTCTCGGATCTGTTAGAGGGTTTCTCGAACCTCCTCTGCACATCGGCAAGAAAGACCTTGCTCCGGTAGGAGAGAGAGAAAGAGAGAGAGAGGGAGAATAGAAAAATGTGAGAGAGAAAAAAGAGACATGGCCGCATTAGAGAGAGTGAGGTGATGGTAATAGAATGGAGGGAGAGAAAAAATAAAATGATGATTAGCTAATTAGTTTCAGTAAATAATTAAATAATATTAGTAATAATTATCAATTTAGTTTGTACCCATTTAATTACCTATTTTACATAGATAATTATAATATTAATACTTAATTTTATATTTTAATAATAACAATAATAATATGGGATTAAAAATTAATACTTATTTATATTAGTTATTACTATTATTAGTAGTAGTATTAGTAATACTTAATACATAAATTTAATTCATACAAATATAATTAATAATAATAATAATAATAATAATAATAATAATAATATAATATAATAATAATAATAATAATAATAATAATATAATTTAATTTTAATTTTAATTTTAATTTTAATTCATAAAAAATAATAGTAATGAATTATACTAGTTGGGGGTAACCTAATCCTATTCAAAGAATACCACATCAATTCTCAATTACCACTTCAACAACGATCCAAACAAAGAAACTACAAAAAGTTGTATTTTCTAACTCACTTCTGATAACCATCCAAACGAAGAAACTCATGAAATATGCGTACGCATGATGCGCATACGTAGTGCATACACAAACTCTCTACTACCAGATTTTTTACTTCTCTCCACTTCTGCGAACCAAACACACCCACCAAGAGGTCTTGTTTGGTTCGTACGGAAAGGAAAAGAAAGCAAATCAATTTCTTTTTTTTTGAAAATTGTAATTTCATCCTTTTTTTTCTTTCGGTGTTTGGAGAGCACAAAAAATTAGAAGAAAAATAGGAAACTTGAATTTCCTTATGGAGGGAAAGTAAATCCTTAGTTAGAGTAGGGGACCACTTTCCTCCTCATTTTTTTTCTGTATGAAAATCATTTTCCTTTCCTCACAATTTCTTTTGACATTCAAACATAGGAAAGAATGACTTTCCTTTCCCAACCCCGTGATTCTGTCAACCAAACGAGGCCAGAGTGTAAGGTAATTCCCCTCTAGTAATTTCAGAGCTTTTATCACGTACAACAACAAAGCCTTTATCATCTTGGTCAATGTTATGACTATAACCAAAGTGTTACAATTCTTTTACAACTTGCCTATGTGGCAGTTGTTAATTGGGTCTCTTTTTTCCATGTAGGATAAAGAAATGGAGAGAGGATCCAGTTAGCCACGGCTACGTAAACAGTTGTAAAAGAATTGTAAGTCCATTGGTTAGGCACTCTAATCGAACTATCTGATCTTCTATGACCTTAAACTTTTCCATACAATGATCTTCTAAGACCAGAAAGTATTCATTATTCATTTACATGCAGCTTAAATAAACAATAAAAATGGGTGACATAATGAAAATAAATGAATTCAACTGTTTCAACTATCAGCTTCTATAATCATTAAAAACTCATGTTTGCTACAGTGAGTAAACGTTACCCCTTCACTTCAATATTGCTTAAAAGGAAATTTATGTTGAAGGCCCTATTTTGAATCTAATCTAAGTCCCTATGACCATTCGACAGTTTCTTATGTCCCTGGATTATAACATATGGTTTTTTTACCAAGTTCTTGTACCTATTTTACGTGCTAAAATTTATAGTTTGTAGTATCCGTCGATACCGATTCGATACATCCAATACCGATATGACATGTCATATCTCGATTCGATATCGAGCCGATACCGATACTGACTGATAACGACATTGAGGGTCCCTTTTACAGTCAATTCGGCCAAAAAAAGAACGAAAATACTAATCAATAAGGAAGATTGTAAAAACATGTAAATAAAAAAAACTTATCTATTGCAAGTAATCAATCAGTAAGAGTGACTATTATTTTATTCAATTTTAAAACTACTATGACACATCCCAGAAAATACTTCAAATTATTTTTAAATGTTTAAAATATTTTTTCTTTTTTTAATAATTATTTGCTTTCTAATACCAAAAAATTTGATATTTTGATTTGAAAGTGCATATATTGTCGATGCCGTTGATGTTGATACTCATAGGAAGGGTCCGATACCGATTCTGATACTGCAAACCTTGCTAAAATCACACTGTATATAACATATATACCTACATATATGCAATATTTTGGAAATTCATCTTTGGCAAGTCCTTATGGGCGAAATGGATCAGAGGAAAATACATTCCTAGGGTTGACTTCTAGTCGTCTAGGGCTAACAACAACTTCTCAGTAACGGTTAAATTGCTTATATTTGAGAAGCATGGTTAAATTCAGGCTGAGGAGGTTTATTTGTCACGACCCGCTTCCAGATACCTGGATACGAGTTAGGCACGTCCAGCCTACGCTGCAGATACAACGATAGTAAGCTGTCTACACCTCAAGAGTCATCAAAGAAATATTCGATCGACTCATCACAGTAATCTATAATCGTGTCCAGAACATCACCACATCATCACAGGTCACTATGCTTTGAGATGTATACTTTTACAAAGGATATCTGGAAACAAATCTGATGAATAGTAAAGTGATACCTAACCTTATTCATATAGTTATCCAAACTACACAACACAACATCAAATGATACATGATCAACACTAGAAAGAAAAGCTATACAACTATGTAAGGCCCCTAGATTTTTGAGTTATTATTTATTTATTTTTATTATTTTATTTAATATAGTTATTAATAGATTTTTTACTATTATTTTTTATCATTAAATACTATTTTTCGTAGCTTGATTTTTGAGCATAAGAAATACCGATCTCTAGAAATGTCCTTCATATGTTTTAATCTAGACAAGTTTATCTTTATTTTGATATGTCATGTGCCATTCAAATATGTTCGCTTGTACTCTATTTTTATTACACAACTTTCGGGTCAATTTAGGCTATTTTATTATCTACCGTAAAATTTGTCGTATCCTCCAATTTAATTTCGGGACTCGACATCGATCCAACCCATTCGACACAATATATAGTTTTGACATATTTTGAGCCTACTACACACATGTCAATGGTGTGCCACTCAATTGAGTCTCCATAAGTTTTTTATTTTCAAATGGCGCACAAGACCAAATATTAGACATATTAGACTTATTTCGATCCAACTAATTCCACCGACCCAAAACTGGTCCAACTAGGGTTCGTAGAGCCTATTCTAGGGTACCCTAACCTCTTAGACTTATTTGAGACTAATTTTTATGGATCAAATTGCAACCATAGTAATTCAAATCTATTTTTAAAACAACCCTATAACTATTTCCTAAATTGGATGCAATCAAATCTTTGAGATACACCTTGATTTAAACTATCAAATATTCTCAAAATCCCATGAAAAAATCCTAATCAATCCAAACCCTAAAATCTTTGATATTTTGTATTTTAAATCTCACATTATGTCCGTCCCCCCTCATCTCTTTCTCAAACCCGACGAAAATCCTCTCCAAAATTTTCGTGCGCATAAGTTTCTGGCCAACAAAAACTTCTTTAAAACCAACCTTTACACCTCCTTCACCACTCTCGTAAGCCTGACATCTCACTCCTTGACCCTTGAACTAAGGCATCCGTGACAACTTTCGTGAGCGGTGCAAGCCCCCCCATCATAATCCAGCCAAACCAAATCTGTGAACAACACCAGGTTCATCCACTTCATGCATGTGTTTTTCTAACTTTTTGTTATCTTTCTCTCTTGAAACAAAATAATTAGTTCCTATATGTGTCCTCTACCTTCCCATAAAATTTCAGGGCACGATTTATTTTCTATTGGCTGGGGCACGCGTTCTACAAAAACGTGTCTAGGCTGAACTTATTTTCTCGTGCGGTGATTTTCATCCACTTGGGATGCCTTTCGACACAAAAAATTACTCGGTAACAATCCTAACTCAACCCTCTATGACCCTCATAAGTTATTTATGATATTTTAATTGTTTTTATATTTATTTGTTACTATCGTCGTTGAACGAGTTTACCGTAATTGAGTTTCCATTGAAACTACCGTCACTTTTGAATCCCAATATTTCTAATGTGCACCCATGATGACTTTTGAGTATTTTTCTATACAAAAGAATGTTTTTCCAAAATTTATTGATTTATTCCAGAATTTAAATATATTAAATCTATATTTACTTTTGGTTTTAATTTAATCGATAATTTGGCCCTATTATGCCGATAAGTTGATATGTTTAATAAAAGCGTATTTTAGCTAAATAATGTTAATAAATATTTTAGGGAATTATTCCACAATTAATAAGTTTTATTTTTTATTTATAATACTAAAGTGATTTGAGAGAATATAGTAAAATTTTAGAGCTAGTTATGTGATCACCCACATGAAAGACTATACCTAGAAGGTCTCGAGTAACTCATTGAGAATATAGATTCAATAGACCCTGTACCTAAGATAGACATGAACCCTTATTGGAATTTATGTTTGCATTAAGGCGTAGATTTTTTTTCTTAGAAGATATAGAGATCGGGACGTTGTGTACATACTAGGAACTGAAATTTCCATGAGAGTAGCCTAAAGGATCTTCATTAAGGAGATTACCACCAAATAATAATGTCAGAATGATACGTGATGATAGGTTGTACCATAGTGTGCTCTAGGAATATTGGTGAAGGATTTTGTTAGACTAGACGAACATCAATAGATAGTAAGAATATTCGTGGAATGACCTATTAACAACCCGGACTAGAAGACTTACCAAAAGGTAGATAGATTATCAAGTAATACATATGTAATGCTCGAAATTAACTTCCATCCTTACTCAGCAGATAGACGTAGAAAGGTTAGGCATACTTGTAAGTATTATTTAGCTCCACAACCAGTGAGGGTAGATTGTTAATTGTACTATTAAGAAGATCTGATATATAACCTATAGGTGTATGATATAGAGTCTAATGATTGATTATAATATTCCTATCTTTTGCGACTAGACCTAACTAAGGACTGGAGAACAGAATTGAAAATCTTAGCTTAAGAAGAGTTATAAGTCGTAGATATGATTAGACCCTTTTATCGATACAGGTTGATTAGGGATTCTGAATGACTTATAGTTAGAAAAATTTGTGTTGGAATAAGGTATACATCAGGGTATAAAGAGGAAGGAATCATAGAAGCAATACTATGTATAGGAGGATAATAAAAAGGATCGATGAGGGCTAGGACCTAGTAAGACTGTATTCTTAATGGTAACATCATGTTGCTTGATACGACGATTACGAAAATCTAGGCCGTAGAAGTGAGGGAACTCGGTGGAGATAAGATACATGACTTTTAAAGGCATTATGAGTTAGATCATGACTTTGAAAATTAGTTAGTCATCTTCCTAGGAAACCTTGATAGATAGTCTGTGCTTTAGTATGAGTCAGAGTTCGTTATCTTCAGACTGTTTGATCATCTGAGGCCCAAGATCATTCTAGTAATTGAGGTATAGTTCACCATCGACATGTTCGAATAGCCGTAAGGAGGAAAGGCAGATTCAAAGATTTATTTAAGATTAGAGTACCACTAGGTGAAGGTGCATAGAGTATACCAAGTCAGCATCTAGGACTCACTATGATCATTACGAGTTCTTGGTGATGTCTTTTAGACTAGTGAAGGCACTGGTTGTATATATGAAATTTTTGAACATGGTGTTCCACCTTATCTAGACTAGTTGTGGTAGTTTTGGAATATATTTAGTCTTAGGATAGAAGCCATACTGATAAAATTTCATAGAAGGATGATTATCTAAGGTCTATAGGAGTAGAATAAAAAACCTGCATTAGAAAGCCGATTAGGAGCGATCGACATTTTTTTAGAGTTTTAGTTTGGTAGGAAATTCTTTTTATCGAGGGATAGACATTCCTACCCTTACTTAAATAGGTAGGATAGATTGGAAGCTTTTTATATCCAGAGAGAATTGATAGGAACACATGATATGCCTTTTCTGATAGCTAGGGATATGATTTGGGTGATTATACAGTTGAACATTCATATTAGTTACAGTGCCCTAAACAAAAATAGGACCACCTTTGTGATAGACTTTAGAAGGTATGACTTGAGACTTTGGTTTGGTAAGTCTTGTACTTAAGGCTAGACCTAAGTTTGTGTAAAACTTTACCCCATATATATATATATATATATATATATATATATATATATATTTATTTTGGAGTATAGAATTTATGCTTGATGGGACTAGGTAATAGAATTTTATAGATATTCCCCTAAGATTAAATAGTAGAGTACAGTGTAGGACTTGACCCTAATGAGAGCCCTAGGATTACTAGACTAAATCTATGCTACCCTTGTCTAAGATCAAACCTTGAATAGAAGTCCTAGAGGGATTTTTATTGAGCTAATATTATAATGATAGATGACCTAGAAGTATTAAATAGAGTATGACGGTTTCAGTTAGGCTAGATGATTATCTCTATATATGGTAAGACTAGCCTTGAAACGATCTATAAATGATCAAGACTAGAAGATTGACCAATAGTTGTGTGTCAGCTCAACCTTGACTATTGCCTAGCAGATAGGTACAAAATTGTTAGGTACACTTGTAAGAATTGTATAGCTTGTTGGTAAGGAATAGAGTATTTTTTTCTCCTATCTCGTTGAAGACCTGGCCTATATAGAAATAGTGTTGAATTAGTAATAATATTTTGAAAGATCGTCGACCAATAACACCATGATGGAACTTAGTACTCCTTAGGAGCCCTTGATTTTTAGTCCGCCATATCTAAGTTTTGCATTCGTCCTAGGGAATTGTACCATTCCAGAAATCTTATTAGAAGGTTACTAACCTTGATTTTTTTGCCGTGATCATATAAGTTAGGATGGATCTAGAACTAAGGGTACCTTATTTCTTGGTAGGTATGTAAACTTATAATCCCATTGGTACTATCCTCTAGAAATTGTGTTTTTATTTTCTTTTGTATAATATTTTATGTTTTAATTTTGAGGATAACATGGAAGACCAATCAGACGGCCATGAGTACATTTTCAGTAGAGGGTCACCCATACCAGATAAAGGAGCTCCCAACTTGTCACTTTTGCGACAAGAAGTGATATGTTCAGAAGGATTGCAAGACGAAGTTAGGACGGTGCCATTGATTATTTGTTATTATTATTACTATGTTTGTTATATTGTGATATGTCTAATTTCGAGGACGAAATTTTCTAAGGTGGGTAGGTTGTAAGCACCTTAGATTTTTAGAGTATTTATTTATTTATTTTATTAATTTATTTAATATAGTTATTAATATGTTTTCTACTATTATTTTTGTCATTAAATACTTTTCCGCAGCTTTGATTTTTGGAGCATAAGAAATGCCAATCTCTAGAAATGTTCTTCATATATTTTGATCTAGACAAGTTCATATTCATTTTGATATATCATGTGCCATTCAAACATATTCTCTTGTTCTCTATTTTTATTGCACAACTTTCGGGTCAATTTAAGCTATTTTATTATTTACCGTAAAATTTGTCATATCTTACAATTTAATTTTGGAACTTGACATCGATCCAACCCATTTGACCTAATATATGGTTTTGACCTATTTTGAACCTGCAACACACATGCCAATGGTGTGCCACAATTGAGTTCCTATGTGCTATTTATTTTCAAATGGCACACAAGACCAAATATTAGACTTATTAAACTCATTACGATTAATTCCACCGACCAAAAACTAGCCCAACTATGGTTCGTAGAGCCTATTCTAGGGTACCCTAACCTCTTAGACTAATTTTGGACTGATTTTTATGGATTAAAATTCAGCCATAGTAATTCAGATCTATTTTTAAAACAACCTATAACTACTTTCCTAATTTGGACCTAGTCAAATCTCTTCGAGATACACATTAATTTAAACTATCAAATCTTCTCTAAATCCCATCAAACCAAATCCTAATCAATTCCAATCCTTTAAACTTAATATTTTATATTTTAAATCTCATATATGTTCGTCCACCCCTCCCCTCTTTCTCAAACCCGAGGAAAATTCTCTCAAAAATATTCGTACGCATAAGTTTCTCGCCGACAGAAACTTCTTTAAAACCAACCTTTACACCTTCACCACCACTCTCATGAGCCTAACACCTCCTTCCTCGACCCCAAAAATCCTCGAGGCAGCCATGACAAATTTCGTGAGCGATGCAATCCCCCAAAGCCATCACAATCCAACCGAACCAAATATGTGAACAACAGCTGGTTTGTCCACTGTTCGTGTGTTTTTCTAACTTTTTGTTACCTGTTTCTCGTGAAACCAAAACTATAAGTTCCTATACGTGTCCTCTACCACTCCATAAAATTTTAGGGCATGGTTTGCTTTCATTTGGCCGAGGCATGCCTTCTACAAAATGTATCCAGGTTGAACTTATTTTCTTGCGTAGTGGTTTTTATCTACTTGGGACGCTATTTGACACCAATAAATTACTTGATAACGATCCTAACTCAACTCTATGATTCTCATAAATTAGATTTCGATATTTTAATCATTTTTATATGTATTTGTGTAATGCTCCGCTCCGTACGAGGCATTTTGTTGGCCTGTTGGATTCGATCATAATATTAGACCGTGACGTGTTGGAATCTCAAGAGATTTGAGAATGTTGCAGTCTTTTTAGTTGATCGGATGGAATGAGTTATGGAACATGGCTCGATGGTGTGGCTATGCTAAGTGGAGAATATCGTACTTTGTGTCAAATTAATATTTGGAGGACCCGTTGAGCATATATATATGTGATCGGAACATGAAAACCCGTTTTATGCAAGTGAGTGGAACTATCCCTTCTCCCTACTCCTTCATGCTTAATAAAATGGAGTTTTGTGTTGCTATAATTTGATGAAAGTATTCATACATTAAACAAATCCAAACAACATATAGTCTATTAGAGTTAGAACAATTATGTCAAAAGTAAAAAACTACAAATTTCTTAAACGATACTTTACCAAATCACAAAGCGTCCATCAGCTATATCGCAAAGTTTGTAATTGCAATTTTATGGACCATCAAAAATTGGTGCTTCCGGATCTATTACCTCTGTCACCCAAAATATGCTCTCCATCTTGTAGCACCTTACTCTGATAGCAAGTGTTGTGTGATGCAAGATATCCTTTCACCACCTCCTCCAAATCTCTTGAAAGTAATATCACATATTTCTTCTCTTTAGAAGAGATCCACCATTATTGGTCGGGAGGACATGACTCGCAATGTTGTCACCATGGACGTCAGAACCAGAGTTAAAATTCTTTAGAGCAACTGGAGTATGCTATGTGTTGGAAGCAGCCTCAGTCCTTGATGTCACGTTACCTCCGAGTTGATACTGTTGCATATTCATATTTTGTAGCATATTCTGATGCATATTCATAAATGCAGAAGTCATGGAGTTAAACCTATTCATAGCATCAGTCACTTGGTTTTTAATTCCATTTTCCATTGGCGAAGGTATTCAATGTCTCTTTGACCGACTATTGCTTTTGTAGCTTGCGTTTTTCACTTGTCTTACAAAGGAGATAGAGCTGATTGCACGACAATAACTTTTTTTCAGACCCCAAAACTTCAGCAATAAGATCACTTTTAAAGTTTATAAGCTTGCGATACCATCACTACCATTAAGACTTGCTTGTAATTTATGCCTCTCTTCCGTGGGTTCAATTTGAGCCTATTTTTGTAACGCCCCAGAACCCAATACTGAAGAGTGGGGCGTACATAGCCAGCTACGTATATTGAAATGAATCCACCTCGGTATACGATCACGGCTCTAGATATGAGGATTTACTATAAGCCAACGGTCACTTAAGGTCAAGCCTATTGTCTCAATCTCAAGCAAGTGATATAGTTACAAGATGTTAGACCACCAAATATACAATAAAAGGCATCCCAAATATTACATATTCAGCTGATCATGAAACTAGTCATACAAAATGCGAAGACTAGCAAGAGTTTAGTCATACATGATCAACCTTAGGATTAGTTAATCATGTTTACAGCCCGTAGGCAGACAGTAAGTAATATGCATCGAGTAACAGGTGCTCGTCGGCTAAACGCCTCAAAGAATAATTTTATCATGTAGTGAGCGAAACAAAATGGAAAACCCACTCGTAGCCCGGTTTCTTCTAGTCGCCACCATCGGACTGGAGGTTCGGTAGATCCTCGGGTGCTGCTCCGAAATCTGGCCACACAAAACCAGCTGGGTCAAACCCCAGAAAGAGCAAGTGCCACAAGGAGGCCACGAAATAAGAACAAAAGCCAGCATATCAGAACATAAGGAGTAGAAGAAAAGTACAAGTAATAAAGAGTACAACAGGACAATAACGACTAGGGACGTGGAACCATTCCGGGAGCCGGTTACAATCCCTTAAACCAACCAAGGACCGGGGTTGTAACCCTTCGCCTGAATAGCACCTTGTCTCTGCCCATGTATTGCTAAGGATAAGTAAAAGTCACGTTCAGGAGTAATCAGGTACTGGGACTAGACGAGACTTAGACAAGGCTGGACACCATCTATTCACAATCGGCCAAGCAAATACTATGGCTTACACTTAACTAACTAGGGTTATCACAAGCCTAATTACTAACAAGATGAAAGTGAGAATTTCCCAGTCCCAAGCCCTGCAGACTATCCAGTTATCCTTCCGCGGGTTGAGAGTAAGGTTGGGTACATTGCCCGGGAGATAATGTACCCTTAGGTGACTTAGAGGGTGCAACACATGACAGTGTGCTGGAAATGTGCCCTACTCGACGCATCGCTTCGACATCCTCAGCAGAAGTTTCATTCTCGTGCTTCTCATCAAGCTGCTGTCTCTGCTGAATCAGGGTAAGATCTCGGAGAGTAAAGCTGCTTCCTCTTCTTGAACGCTACATGTTCAGCCTCGACATTCAACGTCCAATAGGAGTCGGGCCAGCTGATCCTCAAGACGGCGCATCATCAGGGTCTAAACCCATGCACGTCAAGTGCTTCGGCGCATCATCCGGGTCTAAACATGTGCGTCCGCAGTTAAACTTTGGTGCATGATAAAGGCCTAAACTTATGCACGTCGGCGGGGTGAAACCTCGGCGAGGACAGAAGTCCATGCGCGTCGGCAGAAGGAAGTTAGGGCATGTCAACTCAGTCGCATGATCCAAAACCGTCGGAACAAAGAAGTAGAAAAGACGACACCCACCCGTCACAGCAGGGCGAACGTCGGCCGGAGTCACAATGGTGATAGGGGCATCCCCCTCGGCATACTCCACCGGCTCCTTTCCTTGCCAGCACCGCCGCGAGGAGCTTGGAGCCATTTCTTTGAGAGAAAAAAGTTAGGGTTTTTGAAGAAGAACTCTAGAGAAAGCAAAAGCAAGGAGAAAAAGAACTCTCTCTCTCTCTCCATCCCTTGCCTATTTATAGGGCTTGGTCGCACGCATGAACCGATGATGTGTGATCTCAGCCGTCGCCTCAGGTTCTGTGAAAAGATAACCACAAATAAAACCAAAAAAAGATCATCATTAATCTTTTTAGGTTACCGAGGCATCATCATTTGCACTAACTGAGCGGAGCATGCGCCCAGCACTGACCGCAGTATCTATGCGCCCTGACGGTCATGCACCTCCACTACCATGCTTTTATTCAAATATTCCAAAACTTATCCAAAAGTTTTGAAAACTTTGAAGGGGGTCTTGTAGAAGCATGGAATTTCAGAACCCGAAAGTCTTGTGCCAGACTACATGTGCCAAAGCTTGGACAAAGTGCTTCACAGCAAAAGCAACAAATAGACATTGAAAGAGAACTTTTTATTTCACATATAAAAGTCTATTACATGTCAAAGAAAGAATGTACAAGGGAGAATTTCTACAAAGAAAGGATCCTAAGTCTACAGCCAGCAACCACCATGCACCTCCAGTCAGGCGTAGCAACCACCATGCGCCTCCAGTCAGGTCAGCAACCACCATACGCCCTCAACCAGGCACATCCCACCAAGCGCACTCAGCAGGGCGCATCCTTTCAGCAGCTCAGTTATGTGCATCCCCAGTTATGTACATCCCTTCAGCAGCCCAATTATGTGTCGCTCTTCCAGCCAGGCTCACCTAATAAATGCTTCGACTAAATGAAGCATTTAACCCTCTGGCTGGAACCAAGGAAGTGAAGAGCACCGTAAAATCTGTGGCCAGGGGAGGCTTCGAAAGGCCTCCAAAGGCGAAAAACCGTGATCGAAACCACGGCTAAAGGAGCAGCTTTCAACACAACCGAATGGGTACACCCATTTTGAAGAAGAAAGAGCTACCAAAGCCGCAGCACCGCCATTCCGATCTACGGCTCTTCCGGAATAACGGAAACGAGGCCCGAACATCCCTATCTTTGGATGCAACAGGCACCTTCCCCTCCTCGGAAGCCCTCGATTTCGCTTTTGGATGTAACAGTCACCTCAAGTGCATCAACGAAGACACTGCGTCGCATCTTCACCTCGGGAGCATCTCGTCGACAGAATGCATTCGAGCACACAAGTTCATGTCGGAAAGACATGAGAGAACGAGAGACCAACCCTCTCTCCATACCACTATTTATAGGCCGGGCAAATCAAACCCATGCGCCAAGTAGATGGCTCTCCGAAATCCGTGCAATAAATTTGCATTAAATAAAACCGGACACTTCGAATTCAGCCAAGTCAAAACGGCTATTTAAAGCACTCGAAGAACGTAACAGTTGCACCATCAAAGACTCAAGAAGCGGATGTGCCGCCAGACCGTGCACACAGACGTGCCCTTCAACATCAAGCGCATTATACAGACGTGCCCTTCAGTACCAAGCGCATCACAGGGGATGCGCCCCCATGCGTCCCCATACGCTAGTGGAACGCCAACCGACGTGCCCACTCCGCTGTCCATCGAATGTCACAAACATTAAATGCTGAACTGACAGAGTTGGCAGCACGCCTCCCAAAGTATGAACAGTCGGCAGCTTTTCCAGAAGACGAAGCATCGCCAACGTCAGCATCATTATTACTCCTCTCCGACGGTACTACCACGTGGCCACCCAACCATCTCGCATGCGCCTCCGCGGCCATGCGCCCGAATCTGCATGCGCCTCAAAAGCTGTGCCTCAACTTTTCATATCCTAAAAGACAGAAGGAAAGTCACTGTTACAAATCTGCATGCGCCTCAAAAGCCATGCGCCCCAGACTTCTCCCTGATCCCAAAAGACAGGAGTAAAGTCACTACTGAAGCTCTGCATGCGCCTCAAAAGCCATGCGCCAGAATGGTTCGTGACTCCAAAAGGTTACGAGCCAAAGTCCCCTCATACGCCTAATCCTAGGCACATCCTACCGGGTCACCCCCCGCCAAATCCGAGATCTCCGAGCCATGGGTCGACGACACGTATCCTTTGACTCAACTCATCCAAGATCTCAGCAACAGAAAGATCTTCTTCTCGCTACGTGCCGGTTCACAATAGCAACATGAAAAAGTCAACCCCCTCGATCAGGGCGCATCGTCCATGCGCCATCATCAGCAATCAACAACACGTGGCGTCCCCGCGTTCAGGTGTATCCTACATATGTGCGCATGAGCAGCCAGCCTGCAAAACTATAAATAGAGGATCATTTCCTTCTTTTAGACACACACAGACGGACCAATCTACGTGCATACATATCAATCTCCACAGAACAGACAGAGACTTCGTACCACCAGAGAGGCAGATACAGACACTCAACGTCTTCTCCTCTCAGTAAGCTCCAGCACCCAGAGCAATCCAGACCTTCAGAAAACCGATAACCGTCGTCAGATCGTCAACGGAGTCAACGCATTACCACTCACTCCATCGTACAAGGGACCCAGATTAAACAAAGTGTACTCCTAGGACTACGTCTAAGTCCTATATTGTAACACTGTTCTGTTTGTATTAAATTTACAATCAAAGAATTTTAATGGCAAACAAGCTGGCGACTCTGCTGGGGAACTCTTTCTCCTCCACCGAGAAAGCTGTGTTGCAGTCTGACGACGTGAAGGTGGGCTCCTCCCACAAGACGCTGGTCGTACGCCTCAATCAACAGGCGTATGAGGAGTTCATATCTGAAGGCAGTGCCAGTCCTTCGAAGCGGCTGCCGAAGCCGAAGAAGACCTGCCGAGTCTGGGTGCGCAAGGTCGACGCCTCGGGCACCACCACCGAAGGGGATGCGCCAATCCAGCCTTCCCTTCCAGCTGACGTCCTCAGCAACCAAGATGCGCCCCTGGTACAGCACTCTCGAGGAAACGTCGACTAACCACATTCCCCAGCCATCTCCCTCTCAGGCGAAGAAGATGCGTCGACGGAGCAGAGGCGCAGCCAATGCCCCGCGTATCACCTCTGATGCGCCACAGAAGATCTCTGTCTTTGACAGACTCACTCGCTGTAGTGGCGAGAAGAATTTGGATTCTGATACTACGCGCTCCAGCGGCCTGGTACGAAGAAGTCCAAGGCAGCATGGCCATGGTCCCAAACGTGCTATGCCAGCAACAAGCCAGAAGCATGCGCTCACAATCATGCGCGCTGCTGATGGTAAGTTGTACAAGGTCGACTCGAGCGCTGCGGCACCGAAACGAGCCACCTTCAAAGCTCTTGTCTCACGTAGGCGCATCTACTGCGTGCACAACCAAGTCGAGCAAGGCAAATCCAGTGGTCTTGAACTCCCGTGCCTCCTCCGGTGGCGTTCGAGGTCCATTCAGTCACTCCAAATTCCGTGGTTTCCTCCATACTGATCGGGATGCCTGTTTGGTATTAGATCAGGGGGCAGCACTCACTTGACCACCCGGCGCTTGGCCTTGCCATGCGCTTGAAGGGGTGTAAAGGTGGCACTCTCCTCCAACGATCTGCGCAACGTGATTACTCACAAGCGTCGATCAGGAGAATTGACTGACAAGTACGATGCACCTCTCACGGGGCATACTTGTGTTGGTCACCATCAACTGCTGTTGCAAAAGCGGCAGTCCTACCAAGGCAGTCGTGTTCCAGCGGCTGCAATAATCGACACCCCTCCGACGTCGCCTCGAAAGAAGGTGTCAACAGAAGAGGAACCAATGATTGCTTCATGCAATGTGATCTCCAACTCCTCGTTAGTCAGAAAGACGACTGGCAGCCTCTCTTCTCGTCCAAGAGCCAACCGAGGAAAACCAAGACAGCTGTCTCATCCTCCGGAGTGTTCGAAGGCACTCGAGCGAGAAGAAGTTCTTGGAGGAAGCTGGGGGTAGTCAGACCCTTGTCGAGCTTTCTTCCGAAGATGAGTGTGTTCAAAGCACACTTGAGGCAGATCCTCGAGGCGAAGTCAGCCTCCCAGAAGCTCCTGAAGACGAGGATATCCTCCAGAACATAGTGGAGGTAGCCTAGCATCTGCGGACCCAGTTTCGATGAAGAAGGGGCCCTTCAAGACGAGATGAGGGTAATCAGGCCCTAGCAGATGCGCCTGTGTGAATGTTCTCCCGAACATAGCCGGGGGTAGCCCTTCAGGGGAGGCAACTCCCCTACAAGGGAGTGAGGCCGAGAGTGAGGCCTCAACTCATCCATCCACTCCCGACCGCGTCATGACAGTGAACGTGACTGGGTTGATGTTGAGTCTGATGCCGCCAACAGACCTCGTCCAACATAATACCCTGGAGGGAGGACTCAAAACCCTCTCTGCCTCCATGCAAACTGACTCAGGCAGTGTTTGAGATACGGTCAGCTTTGACCAGGACGCCTTCTGCCGGTCCCGACCCAGGGCCAACAGAGAATCGAGTGTACCCCTTCAACGGGTATCCTCGGACGCAGATCGCCGAGAAGCACCTCGGACGTCGGAGCCCTCAAATGCTCCACATCCGGTGGTGCCATCTTCCCCGACTCCCAGCTCCACAGAAGATGTGGTCGAGATGATCAGGGACCTGCGCTAGCGCTTTGAGTCCAAGACGAGACAAGAGGAGCGCCACAAAATGGGCTTCCCCCAGCCTTATCCCTCGAGTGGAACAAGGTGGTTTATCCTCCAAAGTGTAAACCAAACACTGACACCGTACGACGGGAAGGACTCTCCTCGTCGCTACCTGACGTATTTCCAGTCTCAGATGGGACATCTTCCGAAGGAGGACGCGCTTCTTACCACATATTTGTTGGGGCACTGAAAGTGGCGTACGACTGGTACTGCAGCCTCTCCGATAATTCAATATCTTCCTTCGACGACCTGACGCGCCTCTTTCTCGACCATTTCTACGATGGCGGGAAGGACATGACAATGGCGTCCCTTATAGAGATACCCAGAAGGAGAAGGAAACAGTTCGAGTGTTCATCGAACGCTTCGACAGGCCTGCTTCAGACTGCCCCCGGGCATGCCAGAACATGCGCTTCTCTCCTCCTGCAGCATGAATATGCTGCCTGCAGTTAAGATCTGGCTCAACTCTACTCCTCCTCCCGACTGGAGCTCCTTGATCATTGAAGCAGAAGCCGCGGAGAAGAAGGCAGCCAACGCTCGTCTTCTGGGAGTCAGTTTCCCTGCCTTCGAGGACAAGGAAAATGACCTGCAACCAACAACCCCGCACGAGAGGCAAAGAGGAAACAGGCATTGACTGTCAATGCCTCAAAGGTGCATCAGCACCTACTCATAAGCCTCCACTTGCACCAAGACTGAAGGAGGTTTATTCGTTCAACGAAGACACCTGCAGCTCTTTGAGATACTGAAGCAGGGTGACAAGATCAAGCTTCCGGACCCTAAGCGTCTCGATGAGGTTGGAAAGTGGACAACCCGAGGTATTGTCACTACCATCGGTTTGTCGGACACCCAACCAAGGACTGCTATGTCCTCAAGAATTACATCCAGCGCATATCAATGCGGAAGTAATCTCCGTCGACTACGAAGAGAAGACGGTGTCAGCCAACGCGGTGTCACTCCAGTTTGGCACCCTACCGCCGACTACAACACAAGATGGCGTCGTCCCCATCCCTAAGGCGACAATGGAGGTGGTTAACCTACCACCTACCCGTGATAACGTGAGTGGACTATCCCACTCACCATATCTCGGGGAAGATCCTGTGGGTTCACCCCGATCTCGTCTCCGAGGTGACTCAACCGAGGTATGCCCTACCTCCAAGTCCAAAGGCAGGAAGATCAAGTCTGCCGCATGGTCTCTTCTTCAGTGGAAGAGGCACTTCCTGTGCAGGCCGTTCGTAATAGAACGTCCTACCCGACGAAGCTGCCGTCGAGGTGGTGCCCCCTGGCACCGTCCCTGCTGTCCAGGACGAGGGCCCGTCTAAGCCCTCAGCAGCCAATAAGTAGAAGCAGATAGAGGCCCGCTTCGATAGGCCTCTGCGAAAAGAGAATGCTTCGGGGCCAGCCAAGCCCCACAACTTCGACATACTGGCGCAACTCGCCATTACTCTTGCCCGCCTATCTCTGTTCGAGCTCCTCCGTCTTTCCAAGGACTCCCGAGAAGCTCTCTGCGAAGCTCTGAAAGATGCTGAATCCTTTCTCAGTCAGGTCAAGCAGCCGAAGATCTCCCGATTGTGTGCAAGCACTGTCACTGTACGGAAGAGGTTATTCCCAATATAACCTTCACCCAATAGGACATGTTGCTCAAACACAATCGACACAACAGGCTGCTGTATTACACAGGGTACATCGGTTCAGTCAAGGTGAAGCGGATTCAGATCGATCCGGGTCTTCCCTCAGCATCATCCCGAAGACGCTGCTCTCAACACTGGGATCCCAATGTACCGACCGGCGCCCTCCAACACGACAATCATGGTTTCAACGCTAGCAAAAGTGAACCACTGGGCAAAATACGATTAAAGTGCCACATCGGTAACCTCAGAACCGAAGTCACTTGTTATGTCGTGGATGCTGAAGTCAACTACAACATTCTGTTGGGTCGCCATGGCTGCACGAGTACATGGTGGTGCCATCCACGCTCCACCAATGTATGAAGTACGTGTCCACCAACAACGTCATCCGTACGGCGTTCGCGAACATCGACCCCTTCAAAGGGATTGAAGCCTACTTCATCGATGCCGACTTATACAAGTCACCTGACGAGGAGGAGGCCAATGATGCTGATGACGAAGCAGAAACAGCAACAGAGCCGGACATGGAGCCTGAGGTCACTCCTGATGCTCCTTTGAAGATCCGACTCAAAGGCAAACCATCTCAGAAGTTGCCCCCCATGAGCATTAAGCTGTCCGGGAAAGCACCAGCTGCTCCTGAAGCTCCCCTGAAGATACGGCTCAAGGGAAAGCCGCCTTAAACATCGGCTCCCCTTATGGCAAAACTACAGGGGAAGGCGCCAGGCACTGAAGGCACAGCAGAGGCACCTCTGAAGGTGCATCTTACTACAACAAAACTCGACGGGGGGGGGGGTAGGCTATGTCACGCCGCCATCAACGCCAGAGAGTTCGACGCAGAAGAAGTTGAACATTCTCACTCGTCTGAAGCATCAACGTGGGATTCCGATACCAGTATCGGATCTGTCTTCAAGAGAGTGCTATCAGCCAATATGACATCTGCACAATCTCAAGAAGAAGAAGGCAAAGACCAAGTGCCAATTCTTCAAAGAAGAACCCTGGGCTCAACGCCTGGGACAACAATGGGAGTCTCGTTTTGAATTACGTGAACCTCCCACCGAAGACGAAGTCGAGCAGATCGACCTTGGGGATGGATCTTCTTCCAAACCCATCTTCGTCAGCAAAAGCCTCAAAGAAGAAGACCGAGAATCTTTAATCCAGCTGGCTAAAAATATATCGACGTCTTCGCCTGGAGCTATGAAGATATGCCGGGACTTGATCCCCAGATTGCGATGCATAGGTTGAACATCTTGCCTGATGCCAAGCCTACCAAGCAACAACAGCGGTGCTTCCGTCTGGACATCATGAACGCCATCGATCAGGAGGTAGACAAACTCTTGACTAGTGGCTTCATCCGTGAAGAGCAACACCCAGACTGGGTAGCCAACGTCGTCCCCGTCACCAAGAAGAATGGAAGATACGAGTCTGTATCGACTTCAGAGACCTCAACTCTGCTTGCCCGAAGGACGAATTCCCGCTTCCAATCACCGACGTGATGATCGACAACACGTGTGGCTTCGAGCGCATGTCTTTCATGGACGGGTATTCGGGCTACAACCAGATCAAGATGTTTCCCGATGACACAAAACATATGTCATCATCAGGACTCCAAAGGGCGTTTTCTGCTACACAGTGATGCCCTTCGGCTTGAAGAATGCTGGTACAACATACCAACGTGCTATGAGCACCATTTTCTGTCAGCATCTTCGCAAGACAGTCGAATGCTATGTCGACGACATCGCAGTCAAGAGCCGCCTCAAAGGAGATCACTTGCAAGACCTCAAGACAGTCTTCGACCTCATGCGGGCGCATCAACTCAAGATGAACCCTGCTAAATCTTCCTTGGGGTTTCGAGCGGAAAGTTCTTGGGCTTCATCATTACGGCAAAAGGCATTCATGTCGATCCCGAGAAGACCAAAGCAATTCTTGATATGGACCCTCCGAAGAATCTTCGAGAACTTCGAGACCTACAGGGATGTCTGGTACATCTGGAGGTTCATAGCAAACCTTTCCGGCAAATGTCAACCCTTCACCCAGCTCATGAAGAAGGGAGTCTCTTACGTCTGGACAGAGGAATGCCAAAAGGCTTTCGACGACATCAAAGCCTACCCGACGAGCCCTCCAGTTCTGGTGGCACCCGTCGCTGGCAAACCATTCCTGCTCTACGTCTGTGCCATGGATCATTCCCTCGCGCCCTGCTAGCTCAGAACAGCGACACAGGCTATAAGCAAGCAATCTACTACCTCAGCCGAACCCTGATCGGGGTCGAACACCGGTACAACCCCGTTGAAAAGGAGTACTTGGCTCTGGTATTTGCATCCAAAAGACTCGTTATTATGTCTCGGGCCAGACAATTCACGTCATTTCTCGAGTCAATCCGCTCAGGGTCCTCATGACGAAGAGGATTGCTGAACTCCCGGCTAGCCACATGGACGATCTTGCTAACGCCATATAACATGGTGTTCGTTCCACAGAAGGCTGTTAAGGGTCAAGCTCTGGCCGACTTCTTAGCTGACACCCCATCCCGGAGTCCTCAAGACTCTATAAAGACATCCCGGATGAGGTCCAAGAATCAAACGTCACCGAAGAAGGCTCCGTCTGGCGAATGTTTTTCGATGGCGCTTCAAGAACATTCTCCAAAGGCCAAATCATCGCAGGAGTCGGGGTGGTACTAGTCTTCCCCGATCAGCTGGTCATTCAGCGTGCTTACTCCCTTTCGAAGCCGTGCTCCAACAACGTGGTCGAGTACAACGCGCTTATTATGGGACTCCAGCTAGCACAACAGCTGGGGTAAAACTTTTGGAAGTCTACGGTGACTCAAAGCTCATCGTAAATCAGATCAGAGGCAATACGAGTTCGCCATGAAGATCTGATCCCCTACCATGAAGTTGCATTGAACATCATTTCAACCTTTATCGGGTTCTTCATCGAACACGTATCTCGTCTACAAAATCTAGAGGCCGATGCTCTGGCTGGCCTCGCAGCCTCTTTGGCGGCACCCCTCGGAACTCAACACTACGTCACGGTAGTGGGTCGAGACTTGGTCTGACCTAAAAACAACCTGCGCTCACAAGTGGCCCACGCCATGTCAGCGGGTGCCAGTGTTAACGTCCGGGACTGGAGATTCCCGTTCATCGACTTCACTGTCTACGAATTCTCCCAGAGGACCCGAAAGAAGCTGTCTCAGTCAGGAGACGCTCTCTTCGATTCTACTACGATACGGCTACTAAAATGCTGTACCGACGCTCCACGATGGACTTCTCCTTCGATGTTTGTCTAACAAAGAAGCAGCCGAAGCCCTTCGAGAAGCTCATGATGGAACCTGCGGGGCCCATCGCCCGGTCCTAAGTTGCAGGATCGACTGCGATGCATGGGCTACTACTGGCCAACCATGGCCGCTGACGCTGTTGAATATGCTAAGAAGTGCCATGCGTGCCAGCTTCACGCATACTTCATTCATACACCGTCCGAACCACTACATCCTACAGTCGCCTCCTGGCCCTTCAAGCTTGGGGAATGGATATTGTGGGACCGATCACCCCTCCTTCATCGAGAGGACACCGCTTCATCATAGCAATCACCGACTACTTCTCCAAATGGGAAGAAGCAGTTCCCCTGGCAGAAATAAAAAGCTCTAAGGTGATCAGCTTCATCAAGCACCACGTCATCTACCGTTTCGGGGTACCCGGAGGATCATCCACGATAATGGTCCTCAGTTCATCAGCCATGTCTTCAGTCGATTCTGTGACAAGAATCGTATTCAAAATGTGGCATCAACCGCCTACAATCCGGCAGCAAACGGATTGGTCGAGGCATTCAATAAAACTATCGTCAGGCTACTCAAAAAGGTCGTGTCATCTAACAAACGCGACTGGGACGAAAGGCTCGACAAATGCCTTTGGGCCTACCGCACAACGGTACGGACCCCGACAGGCAACACACCATTCTCCTTGGTCTACGGGAGCGAAGCGGTACTGTCTCTCGAGATTCAGATACCCTCACTCCGCGTAACAATCACAAACCAACTCACAGAAGAAGACAATCAACGTCGTCGTCTGCGGGAACTGGAGGCACTTGACGAAAAGCGTCTCCTAGCTCAACAACACATCGAACTCTACCAAGCCTGTATATCACAGGCTTTCAATAAGAAGGTCAAGCAGAGGACTTTCCAAGTTGGCGACCTGGTCCTGGCAGTCAGGCCGATGGTGTTGACTCACAAAATGCCAGAAAAGTTCCAGCCCAAATGGGAAGGACCTTTTATCATCGAGACGGTATACTCAAACGGTGCTTACCGTCTCGCCAAACCCAATGGGGACTTGTTCATGATGCCCATCAACGGCAAGTTCCTAAAAAAGTACTACTCTTGACATCTTTTCAGACATGTACTTCTATTCCACAAAAAATCATACGCTTTCGGAACCCAGTTGTTTCGTAGCATCCTCCAGTAGAAGGACAACCACGTCCACATCACCTCTGAGTTGTCCCCCTACACCCTACAAGCCGAATCTTACACCCCGTAAGACTACGCTATCCTTCATGTTTACTACGTCCACATTACCTCTGAGTAAACATCCCGTACAGACAACCCCCGCGTTGCCGTACATCGATCGCAGAACTTCCACGTCCACATTACCTCTGAGTAGTTTCGCGCATCTCCCAGAATCATTCCTACCACGTTCATAACACCTCTTAGTAGGAAGATTCTATCATTGGAACCCCATATTTGCCACGTCCACATTACCTCTGAGCAAATACATTGGGTCCTTCAAACTTATTATCTGTATCTGAAACCAAGGTACGCAAAAGATAATAGGTCCCACAAATCATCAAAGTTCATGACAAGCAAAAATGAACGCATCGCAGGAAATGGTGTACTTCTTTATTATTTCTAAAAAAAGGAGAGTAAGGATTACACTATCCCTAGCAAGAGTTGCAAAAATACAAAAAGCAGAGACTACAAGCCCTAAATATCCCCAGGGTTGGCGAAAAGCTCTATAATTCGGCGTTTCAAGTCTGCCGCCCGAGTCTCCACAGTCGCCAAGACTCGACGTTCAGCTTCTTGATGCATCGCTTCGACAGCCTCAGCAGAAGTTTCATTCTCGTGCTTCTCATCAAGCTGCTGTCTCTGCTGAATCAGGGTAAGAGCTCGGACAGTGAAAGCTGCTTCCTCCTTCTTGAACGCTACATGTTCAGCCTCGACACGTTCAGCGTCCAATAGGAGTCGGGCCCGCTGATCCTCAAGACGGTGCATCATCAGGGTCTAAACCCATGCGCGTCAACAGTGCTTCGGCGCATCATCAGGGTCTAAACCCATGCGCGTCCGTAGTTAAACCTCGGTGCATGATAAAGGCCTAAACCTATGCACATCGGCGGGGTAAAACGTCGACGAGGACAGAAGTCCATGCGCGTCGGCAGAAGGAAGTTTGGGCATGTCAACTCAGTCGCATGATCCAAAAATCGTCGGAACAAAGAAAGTAGTGGAAAAGACGACACCCACCCGTCACAGCAGGGCGAACGTCGGCCGGAGTCACAATGGTGATAGGGGCATCCCCCTCGGCATACTCCACCGGCTCCTTTTCTTGCCAGCACCGCCGCGAGGAGTCTTGGGAGCCATTTCTTTGGAGAAAAAAGTTAGGGTTTTTGAAGAAAAACTCTACAGAAAGCAAAAGCAAGGAGAAGAAGAACTCTCTCTCTCTTCCTTGCATATTTATAGGGCTTGGTCGCACGCGTGAACCGATGATGTGTGATCTCAGCCGTCGCCTCAGGTTCTGTGAAAAGATAACCACAAATAAAACCAAAAAAATATCATCATTAATCTTTTTAGGTTACCGAGGCATCATCATTTGTACTAACTGAGCGGAGCATGCGCCCCACTGACGCACGGAGTATCTATGCGCCTAACGGTCATGCGCCTCCACTACCATGCTTCTTATTTAAAGTATTCCAAAACTTATCCAAAAGTTTTGAAAACTTTGAAGGGGGTCTTGTAGAAGCATGGAATTTCAGAACCCGAAAGTCTATGTGCCAGACTACATGTGCCAAAGCTTAGACAAAGTGCTTCACAGCAAAAAGCAACAAATATAGACATTGAAAGAGAACTTTTTATTTCACATATAAAAGTCTATTACATGTCTAAGAAAGACTGTACAAGGAAGAATTTCTACAAAGAAAGGATCCTAAGTCTACAACCAGCAACCACCATGCGCCTCCAGTCAGGCGCAGCAACCACCATGTGCCTCCAGTCAGGCGCAGCAACCACCATATGCCCTCAACCAGGCATATCCCACCAAGCGCACTCAGCAGGACGCATCCTTTCAGCAGCTCAGTTATGTGCATCCCCAGTTATGTGTATCCCTTCTGCAGCCCAGTTATGTACCGCTCTTCCAGCCAGGCTCACCTGATAAATGCTTTGACTAAATGAAGCATTTAACCCTCTGGCTGGAACCAAGGAAGTGAAGAGCACCGCAAAATCTGTGGCCAGGGGAGGCTTCGAAAGAGCCTCCAAAGGCGAAGGAAGACCGTGATCGAAACCACGGCTAAAGGAGAAGCTTTCAACACAACCAGAATGGGCTACACCCATTTTGAAGGAAGTAAGAGCTACCAAAGCTGCAGCACCGCCATTCCGATCTACGGCTCTTCCGGAATAACGAAACGAGGCCCGAACATCCCTTTCTTTGGATGCAACAGGTACCTTCCGCCTGCCTCGGAAGCCCTCGATTCCATCTTTTGGATGTAACAGTCACCTTCAAGTGCATCAACGAAGACACTGCATCGCATCTTCACCCTCGGGAGCATCTCGTCGACAGAATGCATTCGAGCACACAAGTTCAGGTCGGAAAGACGTGAGAGAACGAGAGACCAACCCTCTCTCCATACCACTATTTATAGGCCGGGAAAATCAAACCCATGCACCAAGTGGATGGCTCTCCGAATTCGTACAATGAATTTGCATTAAATGTATGAAACCGGACGCTTCGAATTCACCCAAGTCAAAACGGCTATTTAAAGCACTCGAAGAACGTAATAGTTGCACCATCAAAGACGTCTCAAGAAGCGGATACGCCGGCCAGACCGTACATCACACAGACGCGCCCTTCAACATCAAGTGCATCATACAGACGTGCCCTTCAGTACCAAGCGCATCACAGGGGATGCGCCCCCATGCGTCTCCATACGCCTAGTGGAACGCCAACCGATGCGCCCACTCAGCTGTCTATCGAATGTCACAAACATTAAATGCTAAACTGACAGAGTTGGCAGCACGCCTCCCAAAGTCTGAACAGTCGACAGCTTTTCCAGAAGATGAAGCATCGCCAACGTCAGCATCATTATTACTCCTTTCCGACGGCTACTGCCACTTGGCCACCAACCATCTCGCATGCGCCTCCGCGGCCATGCGCCCGAATCTGCATACGCCTCAAAAGCTGTACACCTCAGACTTTTCACTGATCCCAAAAGACAGAAGGAAAGTCACTGTTACAACTCTGCATGCGCCTCAAAAGCCATGCGCCCCAGACTTCTCCCTGATCCCAAAAGACAGGAGTAAAGTCACTACTGAAGCTCTACATGCGCCTCAAAAGCCATGCGCCCAGAATGGTTCGTGACTCCAAAAGGTTACGAGCTAAAGTCCCCTCATGCGCCTAATCCTAGGCGCATCCTACCGGGTCATCCCCCCCGCCAAATCCGAGATCTCCGAGCCATGGGTCGACGACACGTATCCTTTGACTCAACTCATCTAAGATCTCATCAACAGAAAGATCTTCTTCTCCGCTACGTGCCGGTTCACAACAGCAACATGAAGAAGTCAACCCCCTCGATCAGGGCGCATCGTCCATGCGCCCCCATCAGCAATTAACACGTGGAATCCTCGCGTACAGACGCATCCTACATATGCGCGCATGAGCACCAGCCTGTAAAACTATAAATAGAGGGATCATTTCCTTCTTTTAGACACACATAGACGGACCAATATATGTGCATACATATCAATCTCCACATCGAACAGACAGAGACTTCGTACCACCAGAGAGGCATATATAGACACTCAATGTCTTCCTCCTTTCAGTAAGCTCCAGCACCCAGAGCAATCCAGACCTTCAGAAAACTGATAACCGTCGTCAGATCGTCAACGGAGTCAACGCATTACCACTCACTCCATCGGCACAAGGGACCCAGATTAAACAAAAGTGTACTCCTAGGACTACGTCTAAGTCCTATATTGTAACACTGTTCTGTTTGTATTAAAATTTACAATCAAAGAATTTTAATGGCAAACAAAGACAAGACAAGTGGATAGCACAAGCAGCAAAATGAACACCCACGGTGTCAGAGTTGGTTATGAGTCGAGTTAGGCATCGCAACAACATCAATTATTAAGTCAAGTTACAAGTCTGGAGTGCACCGCCAAGGGCCACTATCAAGTTATTCGGTTACAGAGATTAATTATGAATCACAGGTTACAAGTTAAGTGTGCGCCCCATCGGGTCACTGCTAAGAAGATCTAAAAGTACTAGGATCATAAATCACAGAAATCACAAAACCGTACTAGTCATAACAAAACCAAAACCGTGCCAGGTCGTGTTGGGTCAAGACAGTCGTTGTGTGGAACAAGACCTCAGAACTCTAAATCACAAAGGAGAAGCCAAGCCCAAGAAAAATGCAACCAAACTACCCTGGGCAAGTAGGTTGCGCTGGGGTTCCTGGGGTCGGGTTGCGCTAGGGTCGAATTGTGCTGGGGTTCAAAGGCACTGGGTCAAGGAGCGCTGGGGTTCCTGGGATCGGGTTTGCGCTAGGGTCGGATTGTGCTAGGGTTCAAAGACGCTGGGTCAAGGGGCGCTGGGGTTCCTGGGGTCGGGTTGCGCTAGGGTCGGATTGTACTAGAAAGTGAGCGGCGACTGGCGCTGGGGTTGGGTTGCGCCGGAGCCAAGCCGCGCCAGAGCTAAGCGCGCCAAGGGAGGGGAGGCACTGGAAGCCTCAAAACAAGCAAAAATCTAAGTTTAATAGATCAAAACTAAGAAATCCAAAAATAGCTAAAACTTAGATCTAAAAAATGGAAACCCCAAATCACAAAATGCCAAGTTCTAATGTGGTTCACCATGGCCTAATCTAACTAATAGACAAATAAAATAGGGTTCCTATTTGGTGAGTGGCAATGCACTTGCCTATGGAGGTTGGGTGTTGTGTGGAGAAGGAAAGAAGATGGAGAAAATAAATAGAAAGTAATATGGAAGAGAAAAGTTAGGTGGGTTTAATGAGGGAGGTGTATTGTTGTTAGGGTGGAGTTAACTAAGGGTAATCCAATGCAAACCAAACCATACCAACCAAATCCTTCTCCACAAGGAATAAAACCACGCCAGGTCAAAATCCAATTTACGGAAAACCATAATCCGCAAGTCGAGCCAAAATACCTTACAGGCCAAAATCCGAGAAAATCACTACAAGAAAATATAGCATTTACGGCGCACAATTTACGGCGGCAGAGGTGCGTGTTGTAAATGATATTCTTTTACCTCGTGCAAATATGCGAGCCGTAAAAGAGTTACTTTTTGTCTTT
>JANAVB010025399.1:5285456-5481459 GCA_029216955.1 Iris pallida | reverse complement strand
CTTTGGAGCACGAAGTCATAAAGGAAGGCGTCGGCCTTTGCCATATTTCTGCCCTCTGTCGTTATTCAAGTCGTAACCTATTTTTAGATAAGATGTTTGGTTTGAGTACTATAACGGTAGAGTTACATCTTGCCGTTATCGAGTTCTGGTTCTGCCGGGGCCAGCGCTGAGGATACTCCAATCGATCGAAGATGATGGGTTCTTCATCTTTCTTCCTCACTGGAACCAAGAAGTAGGCGCCTCGGAGAAAGACAAATTGGCTTGCGAGATCAGTGATTGTCACTTGTGTTTGTAACATATATAGAGCATTGTCTAAGAAATACTTAGTATTCCAGTGTGCATACGAGTAATTCAAAGACAACTTTCTATTAATGAATAAAAAAAATGCGAAATCTTATCCCGAGGGATTACATCATCTAAGGAGTGTACCTCGGTATCGGTGCATATAGTCTCCCAACTCTTCATCTGTGAGCACTAGGGCTGCCTTGGAAGAAGGTGGAGGAGCTGCCTTGGAAGAAGGTGGAGGAGGTTTCCCCTTCAACTTGACTACCAAGGGAGCTGTAGTCGGAGGTTTCTACGACCTCGGAGTTGGCTTTGGAGCCTTCCGGGAAGCTTTTTCATAGGCTCCGGCTAGCAGCGGATATCGTCGAGGGCGACTGAGCTCCTTGAAGCTTGATGATGAGATGAGCTGACGTCTTGGGAGGTTTCTCCTTCAATCGAACCCTCAATGGTTCTTTTGTCATAGGTACGCTTTCTGGTGTAGTATCTACCTCGTCGTCGGCATCATTGGCATCATCGTCCTATGGGACTGACTTGTACAGATCAGCATCTGTACAATATGCTTCGTGTCCTCGAAACGGATCGATGTCAGCAAACTCGGTCTTGATAGTCCTATCGCTGGCCACATACTTCATGCATTGATGGAGAGTAGAGGGCACGATCATGTATTCATGAATCCATGGTCGACCGAATATCATATTATAGTTTATATCAGCATCAATGACGTAACAAGTCACGTCTGTCTAGAGATCGCCTATTTGGCATTTCAGGCGAATCTTGCCCAGGGGCTCACTATTTCCAGCGTTGAAGCCACTGATTGTAATGTTTGACGCAGTCAGCCGATGCATCGGGATCCCCAAATCTTGGAGTAAACTCCGAAGGATGATGTTAAAAGAAGAGCCCTGGTCGATGTGGATGCGATCAACCTTAATGGCACCAACATACCCCGTGTAGTATAGGGGCCTTTTGTGCCGGTTGTTCTTTAGCAACATGTCCTGCTGAGTAAAGGTGATGTCAGGAATCACCTTGACCATACTGTGATAATGTAGGCAAGCGGTAGGATCCTCCTTGGGCGGTTGCACCTGAGTGAGGAAGGAGTCAACGTTCTGTAAAGCTTCGTTGAGGGCGTCTCGAGTCTCTTTGGAGAGACGGAGGAGCTCGAAGCATGACAGTCGAGCCAGAGTATTGGCAAGCTGTGCCAATATGTCGAAGTTATAGGGCTTGATCGGCCCTACAGTCGAGTCTTTTCTTAGAGGTTTGTTAAAGAAAACCTCATTCTGCCTTTGTTTCTCTACGGCAAGGCTTGAGACAGGCTTGCTTCTGGTGCCTTGGGGACAGAGGCCGCAACCGGTGGAGATTTTTCTTCCTCTGGTGCTTGGTTATCTTTTCGCTGGTGATCCGAGCGAGTGGTAACCAGAGTGTCATCAGTCGATGTAAAGACCATACGACATGACTTGACTTTCCTTCCCTTGACAAAGTGCACTGCAAGCACCATCATGTCAGGGGCAAAATCAAGATGGACCCACAAACTTTGTCTCACAACGTTGTAAATGGGATGAGGCCCTGAGCGTTGTCATGGGTCGGTGGAAGATTGACTACTTTCATTGTCGCTTTCGGGATGGAGATGACGCTGTCTCGAGTCTCTGTCCTCGAAAAACTTTCGAATTGGAGGGTGACCATGTTGGCAGTAACAGTTTTTTCTTCTTAGTCAAGTGAGATGACTTTGGCATCGATAAGGTACTGGATCTGTGTTATAAACACGTAGCAATCATGTGTTGAATGATGAACATACTAGTGATAGTGGCAGTATTTGGATTGTCTACTTTTCCCACTTCGTCGGGACGCTTTGGAGGCGGGAGTTGAAGCTTGCCACCCTTTGTCAACATATCGAAGAGTTCTAGTGTGTCTTCATCATTGAAGGTGTAGGTTTATTTTGGCCTCTGCGCTTCAGCCAGCTTCTGGCTCATTGTTACTGAACCTTTGGAGATGTTGACGGTCATGGCTTACTTTTTTTTGTCTTTGTGGGCAGAGTTATTGTCGGATGAGCGCTTCCCTTTATCTTCAAGAGAGGAAAAGTTCAGTCCCAATAGCTGCACATCTCGGGCTTTTCTTTCTACCACATTCGCCTTTGTAATAAAAGGCGTCCACTCTATGCATGGAGCACTGTGCCATAATTTGATTGCAGGAAGCATGTTTTTGTGGCATGAGTCCATAAGCATGGGCTCGGATATCCTAGGAGGTAACCTTAGGGCTGCCTGACGGAAGCGCTTAATGTATGTATGTACAGGTTACTTCTCCTTCCGGACGAAGTCTACGAGAGTCAACATTGTCATGCCCATTCCTCCTTCGTAGAACCGATTGAGGAATAAGTGCTTCAAGTCTTCGAACAACGAGATGCAATTGTCTGGGAGGCTGCAAAACCATTCGTAGGCCACCCCCTACAGAGTCCTACAAATATATTTATAAGCAGAGCGTCATCCTTCGGTAGATGCCCTGTTACTGAGACGAAGTACCTCAAGTATCGACGGGAAGACTCCTTCGCATCGAATGGCGTGAGTGTCTGCAGATTTTATTTAGGAGGATAGATCACATTATCCCATTCGGCATGATATGGTTGTCGAATTCCCATCTTTTGGAGTGCCTCTCGCTTTTCTCTGGCATCGTAGAAAGCGTACAACTCTTTGAGGGCCTGCTGCATTTCATTTGATGTTGCAGGTCCCGTTGTTGATAGAGTAGATGACGGTGGCACCGCTTGACTCACGATAGGGGGTGTATTGGACTCGTTGTTAGTCCCCGGGTCTTGGTTTGCAGAAGCAGAGACAGTGGGTGTCAATTTATCCTTGATCTCCAGGACGATGGAAGCCAAGGTCTTCATAGTATTGTTCAATGTATTTAGGCACGTCTTAAGGGCCTCTATTCGTTTCTGCTGATTGGACCATTTGCTGCTTTCCATGTTGTCACCTTCGGCCATGAACATGAACATCATGTGTAGATAGGTAGAAGGGATAGTAGATCTTTCGCTATCTGGTTCAGATGCCTGAGTCCCTTCGTCTTGAGGATAAACTGATAGGTTACAATAATCTTCAGACTCATTGTAATGGCTACCCCCAGCTTTTGGCTGCTTGTGCCTGTGGAAGCGTTTGTGTCATACAATCCTTTATTGGGTTGAAACAAGGGATTACCATGAACGGTGGAGGGTTGGCTACCTCTAGCTAATGTTGTAGCTGAAGCGTCATCCCCTTGCAGCAAGGATCTAGATTTGGAGCACGTGCCTTAAAACACACCCGTACTGGGTACTGCCGTCTTGCTACCCCCAAGTCAGTTTTTGGGCTTGTTGGCCGAAACGGGAGGATTCTTAGAAAGCTTTTTGAAAGACAGAGAACCCCGCACCGCGTTGCATGAAACAACATGGAGTTCATCTTCTCCTTCAATATACGTCATCGGTCGTAGTCTTTGGAAAACGGATCGCCTCTTTGGTGGCGATACGACTGTTCGACAAAGCTGATGGTGATCTGGGTGCAGTTGTGCGTTGGTTTAGACATGTAATGCGTCGCAGACTCCTCCTTTGCTTTACGCTTGTGGGGAGTTGTTGAGGTCTCCATTCCTATATTCCTTTGTGCGTGCAGAGAAGCTACGCGCATGAGTGGGGATGTAGAGATAGCTTCCCTCTTCTTAGTTCCTGCGTATGAGATACGCTTAGGTCCTGATCAAAGAGTTGATAGTGAGGTAGACTCCTTCCATGCTTAAAGGAATAATGTTCATACGAGTCTATCTCCATAGTAGGTACCCCTGGCTTGAATCACGTGCATGAGCTTTTAAGTGACAGTAGATTTTTACTGGTCAAGCTTCCAAGCACTCGAACTAGTTTTATATTTCCATTGGCTGCGTGTGTGACTGTTAATGCGGGCCTTTGGCCAGCTATTGGCATAGCACATTGATTGTGCAAGGCGCATGCTGCCTTGGATTTCTTTCTACTATCCCTAGAAGGTGCATAGTATTCAGAATCCAACAGAGTGGTTGGCAGAGCACTTTGGCCGTGTAAGGCACGTGCTACCTTAGATCTCTTCATGTTACCCCTAGAAGGTGCGTAACATTCAAAATCCACATAGCCTTACCCGACAGGTAGACAATTCTGTCAAAGATAGAAGTTCTCGCCAGTGCAGCTTCCTCCATCAGTGGGTGGGTCATTGCGTGCTTCTTCTGGCATCGTGCCTTTGTCAAGCCTGCCATAGGAGAGCCGCACTCCTCGCTGTGCTTTCTCGAAGTGGAAACTAAGCGAGGCGGCATAGCAGCAGTAGCCAAAATCTTTTTCGGTTCCTCTTTCTTTAGGGGGTTTTGGAGCGCAGTCTCCTCCGTTGTGCTGCTTATCGCAGCCACCTTCGGCACCCATGTACGTCGAGTCTTCTTCGATTTTACGAACCGCTTCGAATGTCACTACCACTTTTCTAGCTTGGGGGTATTTTGGTTATTTTTGAAATTTTGTGAATTATTTGGAATTATTATTTATTACTTGGACTTATTATAATAAATATGATTTTTAGTGATTTTTGGTGATTTTTAGTAGAATTGATTGTGACCCTATAGTTGACTTTGACTAGTGTTGACTAGAAGACTGACATAGTGACTAACCTAGGTTAAGACCACTTAGTTAGGTTAAGTAAACTTGTTTTGACCTATTTTAGTGAGGGTTAAGTCATTGGAACTTGTTTGGAGGGATTTGGAGTTGATTTGACTAATATGGCTTATGACTTCATAAGTCATGACTAATGACTTAGGCTTAATAGCCCATGGGCCCACACCATGAACCAATCCTAACCCTAATCAGCCCATGGCAGCCACTAATGACCCTTTCCCATCCAATTTAATGCCCCACAAAGTTAGGGCTAGCCTCCATTAGGTTTTCTTGCCAAGTTTTAGAAGAGGTATTTCTCCATCTTCCATAAATCCTAGTAAATCCATTTTATCTCCTTTTTAATCCAAACAAATTGCATTGGGTTCTAAATTCTATCTACTTTCTGTTGGTAATTAATATTCTCAGTTTTGGAGAGCGTTGGAGGAGTTTCACCATCAAGAAGAACATCACTCATTAGAGCTTTTTGAGGGTTTTGATACATTGAGGTAACTTTCTATTTCTACCATAGAATCCTAAGATTTTTGCATCATTAGGGAGCCCTAGACCTAACCTAACAGTAGGAATAGGAAACCCTAAGTTTTCGTGTCCTTTCGTATCCAAACAGGACACGTATCAGTGCACTGTTCAACTTGTTTGTGGAAATGCCACTGTGGAATCGATTGTGTTATTTTTGAAATATTTTTGAATGGAAAATTGCATTTTGATGTCGCTTACACGATTTTAATTGACTGAGTTGAATTCGTACTTGTGTCGTGTCGTTTGGACACTCGTGCACACACACTCGGACACGCGCGCGCGCAGCTACAGTGCTCCCCTACCACTCGGGCTTCCTGCAGGGCACGACACGAACTTGTTTGACACAAAATTTTGTGGGATCAATGGGGCACCCACTGTCACCATGCTCTCCAATTTTCATTGGGTCTCGTGCACTGGTTGGTGAGAAATCAATCGTGCATTGGTCTTACACTACACTGTGCACAGTGTGTGTCTAGCCACTGATACGGCCCTATAACTTAGGACACGACACGCGAGGACACAATACAGACACTTAGACACGAGCACCTAGACCTAGACTAGGTGGGGACACAAGCACGAGGCCTGGGATGGCCTGTGTTGGGTGTACGACACGCGTGCACACCCGCACGAGACTGTCCAGTCTCTGTGTCCTGATTTTTTCTTGTTTTGGATTTTTGAATGATGGACACGTTTGTGTCCACTTTTGTGGACACAAATCACTTGTGTGACACGTATGCAACACATACATAGGTTACCAACCACTGTTTTATTATTTTTAATTGATTTTTATTGTTAAAACTCAATTTCTCTATTTCCTAAAAAACTGTGAATCAATCCCAAATTTCCTGTTATTCTCAGTTTTCAAAAATGAAATTTGGCATCTATTTTTATCCAATGTAATACTCCTAATTGCATGTTTACATCCTAATATAGTTCTTCTATATATGTTCTACTTGTATGGCAATTTTGGGTTTGATTTGTTGTGTTTTGAGTCCAAAATCTGGAAATTAGTTATGGGACTGTTCTGGACAGTAACAGTAGGTTGGATTACTGAGTTTTGGGTTTTCTTTTATTTCATTTCTGAACTGGTTTGGTGGGTAGGAACTGATAGCAGTAGGTAACTGTTTGGCCATGTTTTACTGCAATACACACACACACATTCACTCTAGCCTACCACTCACACATACACATGTATCACTAATGACACACACACAAGTTTCAGTCTATACAAACATATCCCTGTCACTTATAACAGTCCACACACACACACATGTTCACTTCCTCACTACACTCATGCAAGTGACACAAACACACATGCACACTTTCCCTCTTTCACTTCTCCACATGTACACTTCACTTTTCACTCTCACAATCACACACCCACTTTAGCACAACACATTGAACCCTCTCTCACTCTTCACACTCTCAATACTTTTCTACCACCCTATATGTATATCCTATTCTTCTATGTGAATACTAGCTAATAGGTAATGTATGTATATATATAATGTTATATATAATATAATGTGTGTATTTACTACATATATGTAATACACATAAATACATGTGTTATGTATTAGGTTATGTAACATATCAATATAGTATTGTTTAGATATAGTTTGGCATGGTGTATGTGTTTGGTTTGGCCTGTGTAGAATAGCCTATGGCCCGTGTATACCTGTTTGACTAACAGGCCTAGATTGGGCTTGTATAGCTTTACTAGACCTAGAATAGACTTGCTAGACTAGTTTGACCTAGTGTAGACTTGTTTGACCTAGTTTGACCATAGTTGACCTAGTTTGACCTCTAGGGTTGACCAGAGTTGACCAAGAGTTGACTTTGGCCTAGATTGACCTAGATTCATGTAGAATGCATAGTAGTGCTTTATTTTACCATTTTGGACTTGTTGTGACTTGTGCTGTTCTGATTAGGACCAAGACACCACTCCTCGGACGGTACTTTTATATTGGACACTCAGATACCAGGCGAGTACATTCTCTGATCATTTCATATCCTGCTTAGAATTATTTCCTGTATTAGATTACTTTACTTGTACTGTCACGTTGGTCACACGGATTGGTACTATATGGATCCCTTCTTGAGATGTTATCCTTAGGGAGCATCGGGTACTCTATGTTCTGTGCGTTTCACTTACATGGCGTATCACTATGCTTCGTTGGTTCTTCGATCACTTGTGACATATACTCTTATGATCATAGAGTCTTCCTGGAATCCTAATCCCATTTATGGGTCTACTATGTATCACTCTTCGGGGGCTTACCACCCTTGGGGGGCTTATCACCTTTCGGGGGCCTTACATAGTATCATAACATAACCTGGTTGGATCCTTATGTATTGATTGGGGGTACGGGGGAGTAGAAGTGGACATGTGAATAATACACCAGTAGTGTAGCATCAGAATCATTCCATAGTGTAGCATCAGAATCATCCCATGCCATTTACATGTTCATGTTGTACTCTGACTCACTAGCCACTGTTAGTCTCTATTTATAGTAGATATTTCTATTACAGCTTTCTTTCTCTGTTTACATACTGTACTTCTTTCAGTACTCATATCTTACTTTACTGTATGATTATATTTTCTAACCTGCTATGAACTGTTGAGATGTACTGTGCTCGCTCCTGTCCTGACTGGACCTGTTGAAATATTATAGAGGACGAGGAGGAGGCCTGCCTGGACACTTTCTACGGGGCAGCCTTAGATGACACCTGCGAGCTGGACCCTCAGGAGGACCCAGCTGTAGCTGAGGATATCACTCCGATTGCCTAGTCAAGATTAGTTAGGTTTATCTTCTTTTATGTAGTCTTGAGGCATGTTTTAGCTAGACTTTATTTGGAGTTCAGAGTTGTATATATTCTTTTATTCTGTATCTGAGACCATGTACTTCTGGATATTGCTAGGATTATCTTAGACTACTTTTCATCTATTTACTTCCTTGAGTTCTATTTCATATCGTGCTATCTCTTCCTTAGTTGTGATTGAGTTTTACTGCTATGTCACCTCCATTCGGGGAGTATAAACTGTTTAGAGATATATATTGCTAGATGATTTGTTGACCTAGGACAGCGTTCTACCGCCGATACTGTGGCGTAGGCTGGACATACCCACGTCTCGTGCCCTTACACTAGGGTGCGGGTCGTGACACGTTTTTAGTGGTGGCCCATGCAGGTCTCGAACAGTACATGGACCGACAGCAGGCTCGACGGGACAGAGGCATGGAGCTGGCCCTTACGACGGTCGCAGCTCGACCAATGGTCCATCAGCCGAGGACACCGGGGATCGAGCAGTTTCAGAAGATGAGCCCCAGAGACTTTCTGGGGCCAGAGGGGATCCTATATGCCGATGAGTGGATCGAGCATATAGAGGAGATCTTTCGCTTGGCCAGGATTCTAGCAGATCTTCAGATCGAGGCTGCAGCTAGCCGGATGCGAGATCTTGCTCGCACCTGGTATCAGTCAGACCCCAGGGTGGGGGTAGCTAGGCAGACTTGGAAGCAGTTCAAGGGCTTCTTCGAGAAGAAGTTCTTCCCAGATTCAGTACTCAGAGCCTTGGAGACACAGTTCGAGAGCCTGGTCCAGGGGAGTCTCTCAGTGGAGGAGTATGCCGGGGAGTTCGGTCGCCTCGACAGGTTTGTGGAGGGCTTGAGCGAGACGGCGAAGGCCCAGAGGTTCCGGAAGGGCCTAGTCAAGGAGGTCAAGTCCTTGACCAAGGGCAACCAGGATGCCACATTCGAGGAGATCTTGACAGGAGCCTTGTTGGCAGAGGATGATCTTGAGCTTAGGCTCAAGAGGGGGAGAGACCCAGTTGGAGGCAGCAGCAGCAGCGGAGGCCAGGCTAAGAGGCCCCACTTTCAGCATCAGTAGCTGAGGCAGTTTCAGCCGCAGCCGATTCAGCAGAGGCCAGTCCATCAGCAGCAGCAGCCAAGGCAGCACCAGCAGGGTCAGAGGCAGGGTGTTACTTGTGCCTATTGCAAGAAGCCTGGGCATATCGCCAATAAGTGCCGGAAGAGGCTGGGCCAGAGCCTAGTGTGTGGTTCAGCAGACCATCGGATGAGGGAGTGCCGTATGGGACGAGCAGCTCCGGGAGGTGGAGCCAGGGCTCCAGCAGGCCAGCAGAGGGGACCAGCCCTGCAGACGCAGCAGCAGAGGTTTGTCCAGCACCAGCAGCAGGACAGGGGTGGCCAGCAGGGGCGAGGATTCGTCATGGCAGCAGAGGATGCGGAGGTCATCGGAGAGCTGATTGCAGGTTCGATTCTTCTCGACTCCAGTCCAGCATTTGCATTATTCGATTCTGGTGCTTCGTATAGCTTTATATCGATATCTTTTGTGATTAGATACGGTATCATAGCTGAATCATTGCCTAGGACTTACAAGATCACGACCGGGGGTGGCATTATCCTCGTGAGTGATATTTGTAAGGGTCGGAGAGTAGTTTTGGGAGGCCGTGAGTTGGAGGTGAGCCTATTTGTAATACCATTGTCGAACTACGATATAGTACTAGGCATGGATTGGTTGAGCCGGCACCACGCCAGTATTGATTACAGAGGGGGTAGAGTTCTCTTTAGAGTGCTGGGGGAGCCAGAGTTCGATTACTCCAGACGTCAGGCAGAGCAGAGCAGCGGAGTCTTATGTGGAGTCGCGGTCGAGGAGCAGACGATTCCACACCCTTTGATAGTAGATTATATAGATGTTTTCCCAGAGGAGTTGCCAGGATTGCCACCAGACAGAGACATAGAGTTCTCGATAGACTTGGTTCCAGGAGCGGAACCCATCTCTCAGCATGTCTATCGGGTGAACAACAGCGAGCTGGTGGAGCTGAAGAAGTAGGTGGGTGAGCTACAGGACAAGGGCTTCATCCGCTCGAGTTTGTCGCCATGGGGTGCACCAGTGTTGTTCGTGCCGAAGAAGGATGGGTCAGTACGCATGTGTATTGACTATAGGGCACTCAACAACCTCACGATCAAGAATAAATACCCACTGCCGCGGATCGAGGATCTATTTGATCAGTTGAGCGGAGCTCGGGTATTTTCCAAGATTGATCTGAGGTCGGGATATCACCAGGTGAAGGTGAAGGGGCAGGATATTCCCAAGACCGCTTTCAAGACGCGGTACGGGCAGTTCGAGTTTTTGGTTATGCCGTTTGGGCTAACCAATGCACCAGCAGTGTTTATGAACCTTATGAACAAGGTGTTCCACCAGTAACTGGATCAGTTTGTGGTGGTGTTTATTGACGATATCTTGATATATTCCAAGACTGAGGAGGAGCACGAGGAGCATTTGAGGATAGTGCTGGAGATTCTCAGAAAGGAGCAGCTTTACGGAAAGCTCTCCAAATGTGAGTTTTTCTTGGATCAGGTGGACTTCTTGGGGCATGTGGTGACTGGAGATGGTATCTCAGTTGACCCCAAGAAGATTGTAGCAGTTGAGGCATGGGCAGCGCCGACTTCTGTTGCAGAGATCAGGAGTTTTCTGGGGCTGGCAGGATACTATCGAAGATTCGTGCATGATTTCTCCCGGGTTGCAGAGCCGTTGACTCGGTTGACCCAGAAGGATGATGAGTATGTTTGGTCAAAGGAGTGTCAGGCAGCTTTTGATGAGTTGAAGAAGCGGCTGACGACAGCTCCGATTCTGATATTGCCTTCAGGATCAGGTGGTTTTACTATTTATAGTGATGCTTCAGAGAAGGGGGTGGGTTGCATCTTGCAGCAGCATGGTAAGGTGATTGCCTATGCTTCCATGCAATTATGTCCCCATGAGAAGAACTACCCTACCCACGACCTGGAGCTGGCAGCAGTGATTTTTGCTCTGAAGCTGTGGAAGCATTATCTGTATGGTGAGAGGGTGGAGATCTTCACGGATCACAAGAGCTTAAAGTATGTGTTCACTTAGAAGGAGTTGAACATGAGACAACGCAGATGGCTAGAGTTGATGAAGGATTTTAACATCCTACTTCAGTATCACCCAGGGAAGGCCAACGTGGTTGCCGATGCCTTGAGTAGGTATCCGACAGCCATGTGTTTGACCATGGATCGGCACTTGCTTGCCGACTTGGAGAGCCTTGGGATTGAGGTGATCGTGTCCGGAGTGCAGATGCAACTATGGGAGATGCAGATTCAGTCAGACTTGGTCGAGTGGATCAAGTCGACACAGTTTGAGGACGTTGCTCTGCGGTGTCTCCAGGAGCAGGTTCGAGCAGGATTGCTGGAGGGCGAGTTTTCTCTTGCAGAGGATGGTGCCTTGAGGCACGGTTCCAGATTATGTGTGCCCAGCGAAGATCTCAGAGAGCAGGTTATGCAGGAGGCCCACAGATCTCAGTACTCTATACACCCGGGTGCCAACAAGATGTACCGAGATCTGCGGGAGCATGTTTGGTAGTCAGGAATAAAGCAGGAGGTGGCTCGCTTCGTGGCTAGGTATTTGGTCTGTCAGCAGGTCAAGGTAGAGAGACAGAGGCCGGGTAGATTATTGCAGCCGCTGTCCATTGCCGAGTGGAAATGGGAGCATATCACTATGGACTTCCTTTCAGAATTGCCACGTACTCCAGGAGGAAAAGACGCAATTTGGGTCATCATTGACAGGTTGACCAAATCGGCCCACTTTTTGCCATTCAAGGTGGATACGTCTACAGAGAGGCTGGCGGAGATGTATATGCGTCAGATAGTCAGGATTTACGGAGTTTCAGTCAGCATCGTCTCAGATCAGGATATCCATTTTACTTTCCATTTTTGGAGGAGTCTGTAGACCAGTTTGGGCACTCAGCTCAAGTTTAGTACTGCATACCACCCTCAGACGGACGGACAGTCAGAGCGGACTATTCAGACACTTGAGGATATGCTGCGGACGTGCGTCCTGGACTTTGGAGGTTCCTGGGAGGATCATCTTCATTTGGTGGAGTTTGCCTACAACAATAGTTTCCAGGCCAGCATTGAGATATCACCTTTCGAGGCTCTGTACGGGCGTAGGTGCCGTACACCCTTATCTTGGGATGATGTTGCTGAGCGAGCTTTACTAGGGCCAGAGATGGTTGTTGATGCAGCCGAGAAGGTAAAACTCATCAGGGACAGACTTCGTGTGGTGCAGGACAGACATCGGCACTAGGCCGATAGCCACCGGAGTCCATTGGAGTTTGAGGTACAGATTAGAGTAGGATTAGATTTAGGTTGTTTGTTTGTGATTTTTGATCATATTTGTTTATTATATTAATTGAGACCTTGCTTGTGATTAGGTCGGAGACCAGGCTTTCTTGAGGATATCTTCGACTCGTGGTACGATATATTTTGGTGGAGGCGGGAAGCTTAGCCCGCGCTTCATCGGCCCTTTCGTTATCAGCGGGAGAGTCGGTGATGTTGCATACAGGTTAGACTTGCCGCCTGTACTAGTGGGGGTCCACAACGTATTTCATGTATCACAGCTGAGACGGTACGTGGCTGACCCTAGCCATGTGCTCGATCATTCAGAGATTGAGGTTGGGCCTTCTCTTAGCTATCCAGAGCAGCCAATGGAGATTCTGGATCGACGGGAGAAGGTTCTGAGGAACCAGGTGATACCTTTGGTACGCGTTGCATGGAGGCATCATTCTCCATGAGAGTCGACCTAGGAGCGGGAGGATGAGATGCGCGAGCGGTACCCCTATCTTTTTGGACCTTGAGGTATACTTTTCTATCCTTCTCAGCAGTTTAGTTTCGCCTTTAATTTCGAGGACGAAATTATTTTAAGGAGGGTAGATTTGTCACTACCACTTTTCTAGCTTGGGAGTATTTTGGTCACTTTTGAAATTTTGTGAATTATTTGGAATTATTATTTATTACTTGGACTTATTATAATTAATACGATTTTTAGTAATTTTTGGTAATTTTTAGTAGAATTGATTTTGACCCTATAGTTGACTTTGACTAGTGTTGACTAGAAGACTAACCTAGTGACTAACCTAGGTTAAGACCACTTGGTTAGGTTAAGTAAACTCGTTTTGACCTATTTTAGTGAGGGTTAAATCATTGGAACTTGTTTGGAGGGATTTGGAATTGATTTGACTAATATGGCTTATGACTTCATAAGTCTTGACTAATGACTTAGGCTTAATAGCCCATAGGCCCACACCATGAACCAACCCTAACCTTAATCAGCCCATGGCAGCCACTATTGACCCTTTCCCATCCTATTTAATGCCCTCCAAAGTTAGGGCCCTCCAAAGTTAGGGCTAGCCTCCATTAGGTTTTCTTGCCAAGTTTTAGAAGAGGTATTTCTCCATCTTCCATAAATCCTAGTAAATCCATTTATCTCCTTTTTATTCCAAACAAATTGCATTGGGTTCTAAATTCTACTTACTTTCTGTTGGTAATTAATATTCTCACATTTGGAGAGCTTTGGAGGAGTTTCACCATCAAGAAGAACATCACTCATTAGAGCTTTTTGAGAGTTTTGATACATTGAGGTAACTTCCTATTTCCACCATAGAATCCTGAGATTTTTGCATCATTAGGGAGCCCTAGACCTAACCTAACAGTAGAAATAGGAAACCCTAAGTTTTCGTGTCCTTTCGTGTCCAAACAGGATATGTATCAGTGCACTGTTCAACGTGTTTATGGAAATGCCACTGTGGAATCGATTGTGTTATTTTCAAAATGTTTTTGAATGAAAAATTGCGTTTTGATGTCGCTTACACGATTTTAATTGACTGAGTTGAATTCGTGCTTGTGTCGTGTCGTTTGGACACTCGTGCACACACACTCGGACACGCGCGCGCGCAGCTACAGTGCTCCCCTGCCACTCGGGCTTCCTGCAGGGCACGACACGAACTTGTTTGACACAAAATTTTGTGGGATCAATAGGGTACCCACTGTCACCATGCTCCCTAATTTTCGTTGGGTCTCGTGGACTGGTTGGTTAGAAATCAATCGTGCATTGGTCTTGCACTGCACTGTGCACAGTGTGTGTCTAGCCACTGATACGGCCCTATAACTTAGGATACGACATGCGAGGACACAATACAGACACTTAGACACGAGCACCTAGACCTAGACTAGGTAGGGACACAAGCACGAGGCCTGGGATGGCCTGTGTCGGGTGCACGACACGCGTGCACACCCGCACGAGACTGTCCAGTCTATGTGTCCTGATTTTTTTCTGTTTTGGATTTTTGAATGATGGACACGTTTGTGTCCACTTTTGTGGACACAAATCACTTGTGTGACACGTATGCAACACATACATAGGTTACCAACTACTGTTTTGTTATTTTTAATTGATTTTTATTGTTAAAACTCAATTTCCCTATTTCCTAAAAAACTGTGAATCAATCCTAAATTTCCTGTTATTCTCAGTTTTCAAAAATGAAATTTGGCATCTATTTTTATCCAATGTAATACTCCTAATTGCATGTTTACATCCTAATATAGTTCTTCTATATATGTTCTACTTGTATGGCAATTTTGGGTTTGATTTGTTGTGTTTTGAGTCCAAAATCTGGAAATTAGTTATGGGACTGTTCTGGACAGTAACAGTAGGTTGGATTACTGAGTTTTGGGTTTTCTTTTATTTCATTTCTGAACTGGTTTGGTGGGTAGGAACTGATAGCAGTAGGTAACTGTTTGGCCATGTTTTACTGCAATACACACACACACATTCACTCTAGCCTACCACTCACACATACACATGTATCACTAATGACACACACACAAGTTTCAGTCTATACAAACCTATCCCTGTCACTTGTAACAGTCCACACACACAAACACATGTTCACTTCCTCACTACACTCATGCAAGTGACACAAACACACATGCACACTTTCCCTCTTTCACTTCTTCACATGTACACTTCACTTTTTACTCTCACAATCACACACCCACTTTAGCACAACACATTGAACCCTCTCTCACTCTTCACACTCTCAATACTTTTCTACCACCCTATGTGTATATCCTATTCTTCTATGTGAATACTAGCTAATAGGTAATGTATGTATATATATAATGTTATATATAATATAATGTGTGTATTTATTACATATATGTAATACACATAAATACATGTGTTATGTATTAGGTTATGTAACATATCAATAGAGTATTGTTTAGATATAGTTTGGCATGGTGTATGTGTTTGGTTTGGCCTATGTAGAATAGCCTATGGCCTGTGTATACCTGTTTGACTAACAGGCCTAGATTGGGCTTGTATAGCTTTACTAGACCTAGAATAGACTTGCTAGACTAGTTTGACCTAGTATAGACTTGTTTGACCTAGTTTGACCATAGTTGACCTAGTTTGACCTCTAGGGTTGACCAGAGTTGACCAAGAGTTGACTTTGGCCTAGATTGACCTAGATTCATGTAGAATGCATAGTAGTGCTTCATTTTACCATTTTGGACTTGTTGTGACTTGTGTTGTTCTGATTAGGAGCCAGACACCACTCCTCGTACGGTACTTTCATATTGGACACTCAGATATCAGGCGAGTACATTCTCTGATCATTTCATATACTACTTAGAATTATTTCCTGCATTAGATTACTTTACTTGTACTGTCACGTTGGTCACACGGATTGGTACTATATGGATCCCTTCTTGAGATGTTATCCTTAGGGAGCATCGGGTACTCTATGATCTGTGCGTTTCACTTACATGGCGTATCACTATGCTTCGTAGGTTCTTCGATCACTTGTGACATATACTCTTATGATCACAGAGTCTTCCTGGAATCCTTATCCCATTTATGGGTCTACTATGTATCACCCTTCGGGGGCTTACCACCCTTCGGGGGCCTTACATAGTATCATAACATAACCTGGTTGGATCCTTGTATATTGATTGGGTGTACGGGAGAGTAGAAGTGGACATGTGAATAATATACCAGTAGTGTTACATCAGAATCATTCTATAGTGTAGCATCAGAATCATCCCATGCCATTTACATGTTCATGTTGTACTCTGACTCACTAGCCACTGTTAGTCTCTATTTATAGTAGATATTTCTATTACAGCTTTCTCTCTCTGTTTACATACTCCACTTCTTTCAGGACTCGTATCTTACTTTACTACATGATTATATTTTCTAACCTGCTATGAACTGTTGAGATGTACTGTGCTCGCTCCTGTCCTGACTGGACCTGTTGAAATATTACAGAGGACGAGAAGGATGCCTGCCTGGACACTTTCTACGGGGCAGCCTTAGATGACACCTGCGAGCTGGACCCTCAGGAGGACCCCGCTCTAGCTGAGGATATCACTCTGATTGCCTAGTCTAGATTAGTTAGGCTTATCTTCTTTTATGTAGTCTTGAGGCATGTTTTAGCTAGACTTTATTTGGAGTTCAGAGTTGTATATATTCTTTCATTCTGTATCTGAGACCATGTACTTCTGGATATTGCTAGGATAGTCTTAGACTACTTTTCATCTATTTACTTCCTTGAGTTCTATTTCATATCGTGCTATCTCTTCCTTAGTTATGATTGAGTTTTACTGCTATGTCACCCCCATTCTGGGAGTATAAACTGTTTAGAGATATATATTGCTAGATGATTTGTTGACCTAGGACAGCGTTCTACCGCCGACACTGCGGCGTTGGCTGGACGTACCCACGTCTCGTGCCCTTACTCTAGGGTACGGGTCGTGACATCGAAGGACTCGACTTCTCTTCAGAAAAGAGATCTTTAAAAGCTTACTGGTCGAAACGTACGACCAACGTCTTTTAAGAAAACTTCAGTAAGTTGTCGTCAGATTGTGTCACCGCTTTTTTGTTGGAGGAGAAGGAAGTCTCCAGCAGAGTCGTCCTCTTGTTTGCCATAAGAAAAGGTTATACAAACTTTTTGTATATTAAACGTTTAAAGAGTACAATCAATTTCTAAATAGGAGATCTAAGTACAAATTTCTGAGGAAGTGTGATGGTGGAGATCGAGCACTGCAGCGGCTCCTTTACTCCGTTGATGATCTGACGATGAGTTGAACTTGCTCTGGATTTATGGTGCTTGTGACTGGAACTCTAGGTTGCCAATCGAGAGAACGCCAAAGTTATAAAAATTTTGAAGCCTCTGTATCGAAAGAAAACTCCTTTTATTTATAGGCAAGAACATATACGATGTACATAAGGATTGTGCATGAATGCTACACATAGAAATATAAGAGAATCTTGAGGCTGCTACGGAGCTGACACGTGGCGGACGCTGGAATTCTTTTTTATCAAGATCTTAGGACATTATCAACATAACTGAATAAACGACACATGGCGTGCGTTTAGTGTTAATTGGATAAACCAGAGTAGATTCTGTTCCTATTCCTGAAGTTTGATTTTGTCTTTATCTTAGGGGCTATTGGTTTAAACTAACCGACTGGATATGGCCCACGTCCATAGGAACAAACTCCGTCCTTATCCGTAGTTTAAACAAACCGATAGGATATTGCTCTTATCAACAGAATCAAACAATATTCTATCTTAAAAGCAGTGGTTTAAGCAAACTGATTAGGTAATATCTGACAAGATATAAGTACCTGTTTGTAGCCACGTGGGACGATGTTACCTCATAGGACCACGCATCTATACGAACTGCGCTTCTGGTGAGGCTTCAATGTCATTGCGCTTTTAGGCGACGAGTAGACCATATTTTCGAAAACTATAGGGTTACTACGCTTCTGGGCGACGAGGGGACTGTGGTTCAGGCGACGGAGTCACTGTGCTTTGGAGCGACGAGTAGACTGTGTTTCAAAAACGACGGAGTCACTGCACTTTTGGGCGACGAAGAGACTGTGTTTCGAAGACGACGGAGTCACTGTTTTTGGAGCAACAAGTAGACTGTGTTTCAAAGACGATGGAGTCACTGTGCTTTGGAGCGACGAGTAGACTGTGTTTTGCGAACGATGAAGTTACTACACTTTTGGGCGACAAGGAGACTTGTGCTTGAGGTAAAAAAGTGTCAACTGAAGGAGCCATTGAACGGGCTGCGCTTATGGATGGGATGGAAGGAACTGCGATTCTGAGTTGAAGCGAGGGAGCTGCACTTCTGAGTCGAACCGAAGTGACTATGCTTCTGAGTCTAGCTGAAGTGTCTGTGCTTCTGAGTTGAACTGAAGTGGCTGCGCTTCTGAGTCGAAGGAGCTAGTTTTTGTCAAAGTCATAAGAGCAATTTAATGACTGCTCTTTTAACAAATGAGTCAGTCATCCTCTTCTTTAATTACCGCTGTCATTTGGGGAATTCAAGAAGTTTGTGGCCTAGTATTCAGTCAAATGAACCTATTAAATAAGATTCATTATGCTGAGTCCTAGGTTCATCCCATTAATCTGGGGGTCTTTGGCCCGTTGACACGTAGTATTTGTGGTTGGACCACACTCAACCTATATAAAAGGGAGCTTTTCTGAAGAGTTACGTCCACTATCTCTTAGCATTCCTACCGTCATGCTCGATCCCAACTTAGCTTCGAACGGTCGTTGGCCTTACACAAGTCGACTGTTGGTTGTGGATCTCTTCGTTCAAAGAAGCTATGTCCTTGTAAAAGAATTGCTACTGGATTTTGAGATGCACTTGAGTGTTTGGTATGGAAAGTTCGAACCTTAACAACATCTTGGACGTCTTTGAGGTCCAAGCTATCGGGTTTGAATTTATTACCAACCTGAAGTGCCACATGTTGTGCTCTGCCCTGCTCAATAGCGGCGATAGTGGCGCAAGCAGAAGCTGCATTCTTGCTCGGGCCTATAACTGCTTCATTCGCCATATTGGAGTTCCTCTGCATCTATCTAGGAAGTGGTTTGCTCTAATGAGGAAGTGATTCGCTCTGACGAGCTGTACGTCTGAGGGGCTGCGCACTTTCTAAAGATTACCCACTTGTAGACTTTAGGTGTTTTAGTCTTTATATGTAATCATAAAGAATCTGTGATAGATCATTGTAGACATAATTTTAATAAAGAACTTTTTATGTACCATCTTTGTCTATTGTGATTTTTTTTATTATTGTCTGCGCTTTTGGATACCTGCACTTTTGTGAAGTTTGCGACTTATCACCTGCGCTCTTGTCACGACTGTGCTTTTTCATGCTTCTACAGGAATCTAATCAGAAGACGACCACTTTATCCTTTGGATGATACGATGTCGAAGAAGAAATCCTTTGGAGAGTGCTGCAAAAGATGTTATGCAGCCATCTGGCAAGCTACGATACCAGTTTTAGGCTACCGTTGCCAAGCACCCAACAAATATTCTAGTTAGTATAGCATCATTTTGTTGGAGCTGGTCAATCATCACCTCGAAATAGTTGAGATATTGACTAGCAGATGTGCTGCCGTCAAATAGCATTATGGTTGGCGGCTTATACTTGGTTGGAAATGGAACTTCCTTCCACTCTACCGGATAGGGTTGTTTGATCCCTAGCTTCTGTAGACCATCCCTCTGCTTAAAAGCTTCGAACTAATTTCGCAGAAGCTTGACTGCCTCGAGAGGATCCCCTGATGCTTGAGGAGCCGTAGACTAGTTCGACGTGTTAGGAGGTGAAACTGCATAATAAGCACCACCCCCAGCACCATACTAACTTGGCGTAGCCTGAGCTGGTATGGTAGCATTGAGAGAAGATTGTATCCCCAGGCCAGTATTGGCAGGTGTAGATGCTGTTAGGTGTTCTTGATTTGGAATTGGATTCACAACCGATGGAACAGTATATTGTGCTACGATCACGGCATGTATACTTGTAACCATTTCAGCCATGGTTTTCAAGTTGGCCTCTAAAGCAGCAATCTGCTGCTCCTGACTAGCAGAGCTGGAAGCATCTTGTTTTTTATTAGTGATGTAGACAGTCACTTCTCTATCCACCGATGATGAACTAGTAGATAGGATAGCCCGATCAGAGTCTTCACTATCGACATCGAAGTCATGTAGGAAACTTTCCCCCAAGATGAGGAGTGGGAAGATTCTTTTGACCAAGGAAGTCTCGGTTGGAAGAAGGAAAATTCCTTTGACCGATTACATCTCCAAGATGAGGATTAGGAAGATTCTTTTGACCGAGAAAGTCTCGGCCTCTTGATCTTGTGTTTTGTTAAACTCCTTCGCCGGAGTCACGAATTCGATCAAGGTACTGCTGACTAGGATTGCGGGATGCATTACGTCTTGGACGTTTTCCACCCCCAGTACTACAGGACGTCATATTGATCGAATCATACATCAGTTCATCTTCATCCACCATAATCATTTTAGGAGTCCGAACGTAATTCAAGCGGTCAAAGACAGACCATTTTGCTGATGACAGCAACATTTGATTACTATCTCATGGTGCCGATTATAGTGATGCTCGTGATGTGGAGCTACAGGTGTATGAGATGATCTTGTAATCTTCTGCTTTTGTACAAGAAGATCGCAGAGATCAGTTACATTGACAGGATAAGGAGAAGTCGGAGGTACATATTCCTTGATTATGTTAGGAATATGGTTCTTGTTCTTGAGATGTTGTGCCCCTTGTGTGTACAGAGAAGTGCTGAGTTTATTAGCATATGTGAGAGAATTCTTGATCTTAGAAGCCTTCACTGTGCGTAACTTGGTAGGTGGCGCAGATTGTGCCTGATGCATCATATGACTTAAAGAAGTTGGTGATGTTCTGCACTGGTTAAGGTAAGTGCGCATGTCTGAATCATGCGCCACTTGCTTGTCTGTCTGAGACACCATCAATTTTTCCTGCTTTGACCTTGATATGCGCAAAGTAGGAAGATCCAGGCTTTGGTTTAATTGGCGCTGGCCAGCTTGATGAGAAGTGGGTAAGATGCCATGTTGTTCTGTGCACACTGTTCTAGCACGTTTGGCACGATGCAAATGGGGCAACAAGAAGTGTGCTTCGAGTAGAGTCTATTTTTTGACATCGATTTGATTGTCTTTGCCAAAAGAAATAGAGTTTTTACTCTGAAGTGTTCTTGTATTAATTGGCACAGAGGCGCAACCAGATGCATTTTCTACCAAGTCCAAAACTGGAAAAGGATAAGGAGAGGCCATAGGGCGCTTTCCTTTGTTCTATACAAGAGCAGTAATAAGTAAATTCTCTACCAAGTTTTGAACTGGGAGGAGTGAAGAGTAGCCATAGGGTGCTTTCCTTTGCTTGGCGTCGAGACAGTAGTTGGCGCATGTTGGGAGGAATGAGAGATAGCCATATGGCGTTGTCCCTTGATTGGCACAGAGGCAGTGGTTGGTGTATCCTCCACCAAGTTCAGAACTGGTGAAGAATAGGGAATAGCCATAGAGTATTTACCCTTGTTTTGTGCAGGAGCTATGATTGGCGCACTGGAGGACTTTGGAGTCCAAATGGCACAAGTTTTCCTGTCTTTGGAGACAGCAACGGTAGATGAGCGCTTGGCACTCGCAGCGCCAATCATGGCTTCGTAGACTGTTTGGTCGACTTTTACGACTGCGTCGTACTGACCGACGTAACATCGCATTGAGTTATCACTTTCACGTCAGAGGAGAAAGTCGTCTCCAGTAGCGTCGCCATTTTGTTTCCAAAAACAAAAGTTTGATTATGAACTAAGAAAAAAAGTACAAGAGTACAATTTGATTTTGTGGAAGTACAATTATAAGAATCTGATCAGAAGATGATCACTTTATCCTCTGGACGATGCGATGTCGAAGAAGAAAGCCTTTGGAGAGAGCTGCAGCAATTTGCTAAGGAGATTATGATCATTAGTGATGCTTGAGAAGTGATTTAGAACTCTATTTATAGAGTTTAGAAATAACTGTCAAACAGTTATCCTGACTGGCGCATACTTGCAATTGGCGCACAATTATCCATTTGCGTGAACGGTTGGCTTAACTGCTTGGTGACGCGTGGCATTCCGTGAGAGAGATGCGCTTGGTCGTGGGCAGTATTACATGCATGTTCTTCGAGATTAGTAGCATGCGAGCTACGTCATCTAACTGCTTATGGATAATAATTGATCAAGTGGCGCCAACTGATGAATGGCACATATTGTAGATAAGCACCATCTGTGAGCCAGCGCTAAATCTGTGAATATGTATGTTGTTGATTACTTCGTGCCAATACTGCATGGCGCACAGTAAACGACAAAGGTCATAATGATGAGTCTGACCATGCTTTTCGAGTGCTGAGCGCTCAAGATTTGAGGAGATTTTTCTTGGTTGACGTGCTGTCAGTCATAATGACATCCGTTTAGCTTCTCCATGAAAATTGCCACGTGGCGGCCAGCGCCATGTGAAGTTGAGCGCCATCTGAAATGGTGCACCATCTGAACTCTAGCGCTATCTGCTAAATATAATCTGGCGCTATCTGTAAATGGCGTATAGTACTATTTTGATAAGTTTTAAACTTCTATACATGGTTTAGTGTGCGCAAGGGTTGTCATGTGCATGGCCCCTGAGGTGCATGACTTGACTTTTCCATGCTTCTAAACACATGAGATTAGGACGCTAATATGGACACCACTTTAAAGCTATTCACGAAGAAATTGGTAGAAGGATTACCAGAATTTACTTTCAAAAGAGACATGGTATGTTCTGACTGCGAGAAAAACAAAGCAACTATGTTATCTTTTAAATCCATCAACGCTATAAGTACTCAAGGCCCTTGCAATTATTATATATAAATTTATTTGGATCAAGCAGAGTCGCTAGTCTTGGTGGTAAACTCTATGCTGTTGTTATCGTTGATGATTCCAATCGTTATACATGGGTTTTCTTTTTATCAAACAAAACTGATACACTTTTTGAATTTAAAATATTTTGCAAAATTGTTCAAAATGAAAAGGGCTTCATGATTACTCACATCCGAAGAAATCATGGAGGCGAATTCGAATATTCCGATGTAAAAAAGTTTTGTAATTCAAATGGCTATTTTCATAAATTTTCTTGTCCTAGAACTCCCCAACATAATGGGATTGTGGAGCGGAAGAATAGAACTCTCAGCGGTATGGCGAGAATTATGCTTAACCAGTATAATCTTTTAAAGTATTTTTGGGTTGAAGTTGTAAGTACAGCTTGTCATATTTTAAATGGGGTTCTAATTCAACCTATATCGAAGAAGACTCCCTATGAATTATGGTTTAATAGAATTCCAAATATTTTTTATTTTGAAGTTTTTGGTTGTCGCTATATTATTTTGAACACTGAGATAACTTAGGTAAGTTCGACTCTAAAGCAGATGAAGGAATATTCCTTGGATATGTTGCTAAGAGTAAAGGTTTTAGAATTTTTAATAAAAGGTCCTTAACTGTTGACTAGTCTATAAATGTTAAATTTGATGAGCTTAACAGTCAAGTACCAAGTGACAGTGATGGCAAAAACATTGGAAAAAGGTCAAGCAAAGCACCTGAAGATACAGATATCGGCACAAGCTATCTGGAAAGTCTGTCATAGAAGATGAGGTTCATGTCAGACCATCCAGAGACTTTTGTCATAGGTGATGTATCAAAGGGAGTAAGTACACGTTCATCTGCTAGAGACATAGCTGCTGATGTTGCTTTTATTTCACAAGTAGAACCTAAGATAGTAGTAGATGCTTTTAATGATGAGTTTTAAATTTATGTCATGCAAGAGGATTTAACCCAGTTTGAGAGGAACCAAGTTTGGGAACTTGTTCCCAAACCTAGTGGTCACTCTATAATTGGTATTAGATGGGAATTCCGAAATAAACTTAGTGAGGATGGACAAGTCGTTCGCAACAAAGCACGTCTAATTGCTCAGGATTATAATCAAAAAGAAGAAATTGATTATGACGAGACGTATGCTCCCCTTGCTAGACTTGAGTCCATTCACATGCTGTGCATATGAATATTTCATAATTTCAAACATTTTCAAATGGACATCAAAAGTACATTTTTAAACGGCTTTATAAAATAAGAGGCTTTTGTAAAACAACCGCCTGATTTTGAGGATTTTAAATTTTTCTCATGTTCAAACAAGCCCTCCGTGCTTGGTATGATCATTTGAGTTCCTTTCTACTTAAAAATAGTTTTCAAAAGGGAAGGTTGATACTACCTTGTTTATCAAATCCATCGATGATAATATTTTATTAGTACAAATATATGTTGATGACATAATTTTTGGTTCCACTAATGAGTTACTTTGTCAAGAGTTTGCTAAGTGTATGCAGAGTGAATTCGAAATGAGCATGATGGAAGAACTCAACTACTTTCTCGGACTACAAATCAGATAGAATTCAAAGGAAACATTCATCAATCAAGCCAAGTATGTGAAGGATTGCTGAAAAAGTTCGACTTCGACAATACAAAACCTATAGGCACACCAATGGTTATGTCAACAAAGCTTGATCTCGATGAAAGCGGCAAACCTGTCGATCAACATAAGTATCGAGGTATGATCGATAGTTTATTATATTTAAGTGCTAGTCACCCTGATATTATGTTCAGTGTTTACATATGTGCTAGATATCAACTGATCCTAAGGAATCACACATATGACTAGTTAAGCGTATCTTTTGATACCTTAAGGGAACTTCTATTCTCGGCTTGTGGTATCCTAAAACCACATCCTTTCGACCTTGTTAGTTCGGATGCTGATTTTGTATGATGCAAAGTAGATCGTAAAAGTACCAGCGGTACATGTTATTTTCTAGGAAAAGCTTTAGTCTCCTCGTTTAGCAAAAAAATAAAAATTCTACTGCATTATCAACAACTGAAGCCAAATATATCGCTGCAGGACGTTGTTGTGCACAAATTTTATGGATTAAGTAAACCCTAGAAGACTACAATTTGTATTTTAAAAATATTCTTATTTTTTGTGACAACACTAACACGATTAATTTAACTAAGAACCCAGTATGTCACTTACGCACTAAACATATAGAAACATGTTATCATTTTTGTGTGATCATCAAATACATGGGAATATTTGTCTAGAGTTTATTGACACTGACCATCAGCTAGGATTAGGATCCTTGGCTTCGTCACGATCTCTTTTGGGTTTCAGATCCAAATCAACTTCTACTCTTTGAGCTATAGTAACTATATTAGCATAGGTCCTGGCACCATTAGCTATGACATGGATTCTAATCTTTTTATCTAAGCCTTGACAAAACCTGCAAGCCCTATCTTTAGGATCTTTTACCATGTTCTCAGCACATCTACTTAGCCTGATAAACTCGGCTGCATACTCATCAACTCTCAGGTCCCCTTGCTCTAGATTTTGAAACTGTCTCTCTAACATCTCCTTGGAAACGTATGAAACCCATAAATTTCGGTTTCATTATTTAATTAATTGGATATTTTGTTTGCTAATTTATTATTATTATTATTATTATTATTAAATTGATTAATTTAGGAAAATCGTATTTTTTTTAAAAAAATATTCATTGAATTTTATTTGGCCTGACCCGTCCCGAACCTGTCCCGATCCATTTTTTGAAACCGAACCCAAACTCGGTTTTCATCTTTAAGTTATTTATAATTATATCAAGATTAGCTTTAGAATTAATAATTAAAATTTGTTTGTAAAAGTTTTATTTTATATAAGTTAATTAGTTTATAACTCTCATTAACTCTCTCTCTCTCTCTCTCTCTCTCTCTCTCTCTCTCTCACTTTCTATACCCAAACTCCAGCCGACCTTTCCATTCCCCCTTCCGTTCCCGACCTCCGCCAACACCCCTCCTCTCCCTAAACTGTCGTGTCTCCTCCCCTTCCCGTAACCCCAGCTTCTCACCCCTATAAAACCCCCATCTTCTTCTCCACTCTCCATCCTTCATCCTCATCCATTCTCCCAAATCCCTAACCCCCAAATTTCTTTCCGGTGACCCGACCCGAGCCCAGGCGAGCCCTGCCTCCAGCAGCCTCCCCTCGCCAATCTCGCGCCAGCCCCTCACCGTCGGCCCCAAACCCGGCGCCGACCCCGACCCGAGCGGCCTCCGTCGCTGTCCCAGAGCCACCCGCGGCCCAGGCCGACCTCCGACACCGATCCCCGCCCTCTGCACGCGCCCCTCCGGCCCGAGCCCCTGTCCCTGCGGCTGTCCCGTGCCCCGATCCGCTGTCCACAGCGTCTTACGGGTTCCGATCTGCTGTTTCCGTGGTCGCACCCCGCTGTCCGCGTGTTCTAGATTATTTCGAGTTCGCGGGATTTCATTTTCTCCAAATTTTTCATCTTAGAGCTCTAGCCGAGCACCCGTGGTATATTCCTGTGTCCCCATGTCCCTCACATAGTGTCGATGATGACGCGGTCCCGATCCCGCTGTGGGATTCGGTTTTCGAATTATTGCGTTGGTGATTTCAGAATTTCTGAAATTCATTTCGGAAAAGTCTTTGGTTAGTTTGTTCTTGGTTTCTGTGGTTTCTCTGAATATTCGAGTTAAAGTTCGGAGTTTTTTGAAACTATCTTGTTTTAGTTCTGTGACCATTCTTCTTAGAATGGTTCTTTGTTATTCGATTTTTTCGAATTTTATTTCGGAAGGGTTTTGTGGTATTGGTTATATATTTGTGCTGGGATTATCAATTTTGGTTTTGGAATAAATATCCATATTTGGATTGGATATTTTGGTTGGAGATTTGTGTTCCCTGGGTTGGAATAGTTATTTTGGTGTTGGTTAGTATCATCCCATGATTGGGTTATCCCAATTACAGAGGAGGTGCTGCCCAAATTTTCAGAAAATATTTTTAAAAAGAATTTTTATAAAGTTTCGAATAAATCTATTTTTCCCAAACTTCGATCTTTACAAAACAATAGGATTTGTTGGTTTTGTGGATTATGTATCACCTTCGGGCGATGACCGTATTGGTCTATGGGCCTTAGCGAAAACGAAACCGACATTTTCGGACGTTGAGGCATAAGCTAAAATACAACATGATATTTTATGACCAAGTCTGAGACGCCTATTTTTATAAATAATAATTAAATTATTATTTAGAGCTTGTTACTGGCCAAAAGTATTTTGGTGCAGGGCCTCGGCCTGCTGAATGGACTGCTTCCCGTCATTCAGCGTTCACCGGCATTTTATTTAATTAATTTATGGAATAATTTGTAAGGGCATAAGCCCAGTTTTTATCTTTATTTATGGGCCATGTATTTGTGTAGCGTAGCTTTTTAACTTTCTTTTCTGGTTTTGTTGGTTTTGTTGTAGAAGCGTAAAATATTAAATGAATATTATTTTGATATAGAAAATTTATAAGATTTTCTCACATTAAATAGATAGTAAAATTACAAGTTTGTAATTTAACAAATTCTTGATTTCTTATTAAAAAGAAAGACTAGTTTTATATATATTATGAAAATACCAAGTTTTGCCAAATAACCTATAACTACCATTTTTCCAATAAAATATTAAATTGATTTTTACGTCATAAATTAATAGTAGATCGCAACGATAAACGTGTTTCGATAGAACAATTGTAACTAGCACACCTAGATATGGTTCAATTATGATTCTAAGACGGGATTCTCAACTGTAGGATTTCGAGGACAAGTTTGATTCTCCGGTACCGACTTCCAATCCAGTCATAAACCAAGGCAAGTACGGTTATGTTTATTTGGCAATTTAATTAGTAATTATTAATTTGCATACTTAAACCACATTGCTACACGGAACTCTTTTCTAGAGTATTGATTGTTATTGATTGTGGGATATTAGGGGAGTAGTGTAGTGTTTTATGACCAATATCTTCATATTGCATAATTGTGCGAGCTTACCCCTTTTACACACGGGGATAAGCCGTATCGTATCGCTAGGATACTATTGTACAACCCAAGCCGGCCATATACATTACCTATTCAAATCACATTGTTTTCAATTGTTAGAAAATTTCAAGGAAAATATTGTTCAAGTATTTCAAACTGTTAAGATTGCAATTATTCCATTATTATTTGAATTGTTAGATTTTTATAATTGTACTTTGCTCCTTTCCTGACTGGATCCCCCACCCCCAATAGGTAACATTGATGAGGCTGAGCTATTGTATAATAGCTATTATGATCTGGTGCTCTATCCTGCGGTGCTTCCAGATTCCCACTTAGAAGACGTCGATCCTGAGGCTGATGAGTCGGCTATCTAGATAGTTGTTTCTTTCTAGTTTCTTTGTGTTGGAGTTGAACTCTTATTTCAGTAACAGTTGTATTTTTCTGTGTTGGACAAATTAAAGTTTTATTTTAAATATTTGAAATATTAAAGTTGTGACAAATGTTTAGTTGTTGTTGAATTACCTGCAAGTGGAAACAACTTACTACCGCCGTCTCACAACGGTGCAGGCTGGACATGATCCGATTCGACCCAACAATTTTGAATCGGGTCGTGACATGTTTTTAGTGGTGGCCCATGCAGGTCAGATCAATAACTTAGGTAAACATATCTAGAAACAATTAGAACACTAGAACATTAATTTGTTACAACATAGGACCGAAATATATTATAAATAAATATTTTTGTTTGTTATAGACTGGTAGGCTACCTTGCTTATGTTTTGCATCCTAAATCTTTCAGAGTATGGCCACAGACAAGACCAACACTGCTGGCGATGGGTTGTCATCACCCGATCACACCCCACCTCCTCTATCAAGTTCGGATCCTACACCTCGGTAGCTGACCGATCGTCCCCATAATGTACCAGCACCCCGTAGATTTTACACTACTATAACTCAAGTGTCAGATCCTACATCTTCCCAGACTGAACAGCAAGACCCTGCAGTAGTGCCCGATCCAGCTACCCCACCAGTGCCCGTAGACCCCCACCGACCTCGTAGGCCTGTTACGATGAGTGCTTGAGGCCCAGAGAGTCCAAGCTGAAGTTCATCGCGAACAGACTGCAATTATGAGAGAAGGCATGGAGAATGCCCACAACGTGGCTATGGCTGCCCTCGAGAGAGGAGAAGCAGCACAATCGGAACCAAGGCCTGCTAAAGTCGGAGATATTGAAAAATTTAAGAAGTTGGGCCCTCGACCCTTCAAGGGAACCGAGGGAATTATCTATGATGACGAATGGCTCGACAGCATGGAGCGTCTCCTCAGTGTCGCTCGACTTCTAGATGACCTCCAAGTTGAAGCTGTAGGACTCCAACTGCTAGATGTAGCAAGCACCTCGTATCGGAATAAACCCCGATTCCAGGACAGGCAGCTTGACTGAAACACCTTCAAGAGGTTGTTCCGCAGAAAGTTCTTTCTAACATCAGAGTTATAGGAGATGGAAAGACAATTCCAGAATCTGAAGCAAGGGAACATGACGGTTGGTGAATATGCGGCAGAGTTTGGTCAACTTAGTCGCTTTGCCAAGAACTTGGTTGCTGACCCCACAGATCGTACTTAAAGATTCAGATATGGACTGAGGGAAGAGATTCGCACCCCTGTGAACGCAGACGACGCCAAGACGTACGAGAGGATCCTAATACGAGCTCAGGATATAGAGAAGAGTCAGCATGCTCGTTCAAAAAGGGAGTATTCTGGAACTAGCAACTTCCAGAGTAACCAGAAGAGGCCCAATCACAACAATAACAACAGGCCTTCTCACCCCCAGCAGCAGCACCATCAGGCGAGGACCAATGATAGAGCATCTCAGAAGTAGATTCCTGTCTGCAATTTCTGCAAGAGGCCAGGACATCAGGCGACCATCTGCAGGAAAAGGCTAGGATACTACCTAGATTGTGGGTCTACCACCCACCAAGTGAGGGACTGCCCCCATGGCATTCCACCGGACCGAAACAACACAGCAGAAGGCTTCCCTATCTACTCAGCAATAACAGTTTGGGCAACACCAACAGAAGACTGGGCGAGCTTTTGCCCTAACAGCAGATGAGCAAGAGCCAGAGCAGGAACCCACCGCTGATGTCATTACAGGTTCCATTTATGTGCATTCGCATCCTGCTTTAGCATTATTTGATTCGGGTGCATCACACAGTTTTATAGCAACAAAATTTATATCTGTACACCACCTAGTTACGGGATTTAGCAAGAAGATATGTAGAGTTATGGCTGGTGGTGGACTCATAGCCATCACTGAGACCTGTAACTGCCCTATAACTATCTCAGGATACAAATTTTTAACACCCTTACTTGTGATACCCTTACCTAACTATGATATAGTCCTAGGAATGGACTGGTTAAGTAAGCAGCATGCACTGATAGATTGTCACAGAAGATGTGTAGTCTTCAGCCCACCTGGAGAGCCGGAGTTTGAAATATCTCGAGCTTCGAAAGATATGGAGAGTATTACTTACTCCTCTATCATCGAAGACCCCGGGCTTCCGCATCCTATTATAGCAGAATTCATGGACGTCTTCCCTGATAGTCTTCTGGGATTGCCCCCAGATAGAGATGTGGAATTCACCATTGACCTAGTTTCTGGCTCTTTCCCTATTTTTTGGGGATGCTACAGAGTCAACCCCAAGGAGGCCAAGGAAATGAAGGACCAGATCAATGAGCTGAAGGCCCTTAGATTTATCAGAGATTGAGCCTCACCCTAGGGAGCACCTGTCTTGTTCGTGCCCAAGAAGGATAGAACTATACGGATGTATATCGACTACCGGGCGCTGAACAACATCACCATCAAGAACAAGTACCCTCTGCCCCGGATCGATGACTTGTTTGATCAACTAAGTGGAGCTAAAGTATTTTTGAAGCTAGATCTCAGATCCGGCTACCATCAAATCAAGGTCAGAAAGGAGAAAATTCCAAAGACGACGTTCAACACCAAATATGGACATTATGAATTTTTGGTCATGTTGTTTGGACTGACGAATGCTCCTGCAGTATTCATGAATCTCATAAACAAGGTCTTCTATGAATACCTGGATCAATTTGTTATTGTCTTTATCGATGACATTCTGATCTACTCGAAGACCGAAGAAGAGCATGAAGAGCACCTGAAGAAAGTTCTGGAAACTTTAAGGAGGGAGAAGCTCTATGGTAAGCTATCTAAATGTGAATTCTTCTTAGACAAGGTGGATTTTCTAGGCCATGTTGTCACAGAAGAAGGAATTTTGGTAGATCCAAGGAAGATAGCTGCTATTAAGAAGTGGAGTACACCAAGTTCAGTTGCTGAAATCAGAAGTTTCTTAGGCTTAGCTGGCTACTACCGGAAATTTGTGAAGGACTTTGCCAGAATTGTTGAGCCAATAACGAAACTCATAAGGAAGAACGAAGAATTTGTGTAGACTGAAGCTTGCCAGTCAGCATTTGAGGAACTGAAGAAGAGACTGACAACGGCACCGATACTTGCGCTACCAGCAGGTACTGGCGGTTTCTCAATCTACAGTGATGCTTCCGGTAAAGGATTGGGTTGTGTTCTTTAACAACACGGGAAAGTAATTGCTTACATATCTAGGCAATTACGGACTCATGAGAAGAACTATCCCACACATGATTTTGAGCTTGCAGTGGTGATATTTGCCTTGAAGCTGTGGAAGCATTACCTCTATGGGAGAGAGTGGAAATATTTACAGACCACAAAAGTCTTAAATATGTTTTCACTCAGAAGGTGCTGAACATGCGACAGAGGCGATGACTGGAGCTGATAAAAGATTTCGACATCGACCTGCAGTACCATCCGGGTAAGGCTAATGTTGTTACAAATGTACTTAGTCGATACCCGATGGCAATGTTCTTGACCAAGGAGCGGCATTTGTTGGAAGACATAGAAAAGCTTGGACTGGAGATTGTACTGCCTGAAGAGGAAATAAAAAAACTGGAAAGAGAAGCAATTATACCAAGGGCTGATTCATGAATGATGCAGTTGCAAGTACGTTCAAGTCTGATGGACAAAGTCAAGGAGACACAATTCCAAGGCGAGACGCTTTACAAACTCAGAGATCAAGTGCTGGCAGGAACACTTGAAGGATTCTCAATCGTCAATGACGGAGCACTGAGGCATGGTACGAGGCTTTGCGTACCAACTAGCGAACTGAGGAATGAGCTGATGCAAGAAGGTCACCAGTCGCAGTATTCCATACATCCAGGAGCTAATAAAATGTATCGGAATATACGTACTGTAGTATGGTGGTACGGAATGAAGAAGAACGTATCCAGATATGTGGCTAGATGCTTAATTTGTCAACAAGTGAAAGCTAGCAGACAGAGACCCGCAGGACTATTGCAGCCGTTAGACATCCCGGAGTGGAAATAGGAACACATAACGATGGACTTTGTGTCAGGACTGCCTCGATCCCAAGGAGGGAAGGACGCCATTTGGGTTATTGTGGACCAACTGACGAAGTCAGCTCACTTTATCCCCTTCAAGGTTGGTCTATCTACCGAGAAGTTGGCAGCACTGTACATGCAGCATATCTACCGAATTCATGGAGTTCTGGTAAGTATTGTATCTGACAGAGATACCATATTCACCTCTCACTTCTGGAAGAGCTTACACGACAGTTTGGGAACATAATTGAAGTTCAGCACCGCTTACCATCCCCAGACTGACGGACAATCGGAGAGAACAATCCAGACGCTAGAGGACATGCTGAGGTCTTACGTCTTAGAATTTAGAGGGTCTTGGGAAGACCACTTGCACTTGGTAGAGTTCTCCTACAATAATAGCTACCAAGCTAGTATCGGTATGACTCCGTTCGAGGCACTCTATGGACGTCGTTGTCGTACTCCATTTGCTTGGGACAATGTAGGAGAAAGAGTATTGCTTGGACCTGAGTTGGTGACCGATACAGCAGAGAAGGTAAAGGTGATTAGAGACAAACTCAATATTGCTCAGGACAGACAGAAGCATTGGGCTGATAGCAGTCGCCGACCACTGGAGTTCGAAGCAGGAGATAGTATCTTCGTCAAGATTTCCCCTACCAGAGGAACTATCAGATTCGGCAGAGCAGGAAAGCTTAGTCCCAGATACATCGGGCCATTCGAAGTTTTGAGCCGAGTCAGAGAAGTAGCGTACCGATTAGCACTACCAGCTAATCTTGAGGGCGTGCACAAGGTCTTCCATGTTTCACAGCTCAGGCGCTACATTCCGGATCTAAGCCACATCTTGGACCATTCGAAATTAGAAATTGGGCCCAGTCTCACAGTATCAGAGAAGCTAGTGTCGATTTTAGACAGAGGTGAGAAGAAAACCAGGAACTCTGTGACGCCCAAAGTCAGAGTTATGTGGCGGCACAACTCTCCAGACGAGTCTACCTGAAAGGGAGAAGATGAGATACGGGAGCAGTATCCGTATCTATTTGAGACCTGAGGTAACTCCTAACCCTATCCTTTAATTTCGAGGACAAAATTTTCTAAGGATGGAAGGTTGTGAAACCCATAAATTTCGGTTTCATTATTTAATTAATTGGATATTTTGTTTGCTAATTTATTATTATTATTATTATTAAATTGATTAATTTAGGAAAATTGTATTTTTAAAAATATATATAATTATTCATTGAATTTTATTTGGCCTTACCCGTCTCGATCCATTTTTTGAAACCGAACACAAACTCGGTTTTCATCTTTAAGTTATTTATAATTATATCAAGATTAGCTTTAGAATTAATAATTAAAATTTGTTTGTAAAAGTTTTTATTTTATATAAGTTAATTAGTTTATAACTCTCATTAACTCTCTCTCTCTCTCTCTCTCTCTCTCACTTTCTATACCCAAACTCTAGCCGACCTTTCCATTCCCCCTTTCGTTCCCGACCGCCGCCAATACCCCTCCTCTTCCGTAACTGTCGTGTCTCCTCCCCTTCTCGTAACCCCAACTTCTTACCCCAATAAACCCCCATCTACTTCTCCACTCTCCATCATTCATCCTCATCCATTCTCCCAAATCCCTAACCCCCAAATTCCTTTCCGGTGACCCGACCCGAGCCCAGGCGAGCCTCGCTCCAACGGCCTCCCGCCATCGTTCCCGTGCCAGCCCCGCGCCATCGGCCCCCAACCCGACGCCGATCCTGACCCGAGCGTCCTCCGTCGCTGTCCCTGAGCCACCCGCGACCCAGGCCTACCTCCGGCACCGAGTCCCGCCCCCTGCGTGCACCCCCTCTGACCTGAGCCCCTGTCCCCGCGGCTGTTCCGTGCCCCGATCTACTGTCCACAGCATCTTACGAGTTCCGATCTGTTGTTTTCGTGGCCGCGCCCCGCTGTCTGCGTGTTCTGGATTATTCCGAGTTTGCGGGATTTCGTTTTCTCCAAAAAATTTATCTAAGAGCTCTAGCCGAGCACCCGAGGTATATTCATGTGTCCCCATATCCCTCCCATAGTGTCGATGATGACGCGGTCCCGATCCCGCTATGGGATTCGGTTTTCGAATTATTGCGTTGGTGATTTCAAAATTTCTGAAATTCATTTCAGAAAAGTCTTTGGTTGGTTTGTTCTTGGTTTCTGTGGTTTCTCGAAATATTCGAGTTAAAGTTCGAAGTTTTCTGAAACTATCTCATTTTAGTTTTGTGACCATTCTTCTTAGAATGGTTCTGTGTTATTCGGTTTTTTCGAATTTTATTTCGGAAGGGTTTTGTGGTATTGGTTATATATTTGTGCTGTGATTATCAATTTTGGTTTTAGAATAAATATCCATATTTGGATTGGATATTTTGGTTGGAGATTTGTGTTCCATGGGTTGGGATAGTTATTTTGGTGTTGGTTAGTATCATCCCATGATTGGGTTATCCCAATTACAGAGGAGGTGCTGCCTAAATTTTCAGAAAATATTTTTAAAAAGGATTTTTATAAAGTTTTGAATAAATCTATTTTTCCCAAACTTCGGTCTTTGCAAAACAATTGGATTTGTTGGTTTTATGGATTATGTATCAGCTTCGGGCGACGACCGTATTGGTCTATGGGCCCTAGCGAAATGCAAACGAAACCGACATTTTCGGACGTTGAGACATAAGCTAAAATACAACATAATATTTTATGACCAAGTCTGAGACGCCTATTTTTATAAATAATAATTAAATTATTATTTAGAGCTTGTTACTGGCCAAAAGTATTTTGGTGCACAGGGCCTCGGCCTGCTGAATGGACTACTTCCCGGCGTTCAGCGTTCACCAGCATTTTATTTAATTAATTTACGTAATAATTTGTAAGGGCATAAGCCCAGTTTTTATCTTTATTTATGTGGCCCTGTATTTGTGTAGCGTAGCTTTTTAACTTTCTTTTCTGGTTTTGTTGGTTTTGTTGTAGACGCATAAAATATTAAATGAATATTATTTTGATATAGAAAATTTATAAAATTTTCTCACATTAAATAGATAGTAAAATTACAAGTTTGTAATTTAACAAATTCATGATTTCTCATTAAAAAGAAAGACTAGTTTTATATATATTATGAAAATACCAAGTTTTGTCAAATAACCTATTACTACCATTTTTCTAATAAAATATTAAATTGATTTTTACTTCGTAAATTAATAGTAGATCGCAACGATAAACGTGTTTCGATAGAACAATTTTAACAAACTTAAAACTTGATTAGGATCTTCTTTTAGAGATTGTAACTAGCACACCTAGATATGGTTCAATTATGATTCCAAGACGGGATTCTCAATTGTAGGATTTCGAGGACAAGTTTGATTCTTCGGTACCGACTTCCAATCCAGTCATAAACCAAGGCAAGTACGGTTATGTTTATTTGGCAATTTAATTAGTAATTATTAATTTGCATACTTAAACCACATTGCTATACGGAACTCTTTTATAGAGTATTGATTGTTATTGATTGTGGGATATGTTGACACAAAGTCACAGTCAACCAAATATTGATAACATTGACTAAATAATACTTGTAATAATTCAATACGACACACGACGTCTACATCAAGCTCAAGTCAGAAGACAGCTCAGTGTTTGCAATTCAGTTATATATGAGTCTGTATTTTATACTTTTATTGAGTCTAGATTGATGTAAACTGTGTCATGCTGAGCTCTTGAGACTTGACCTATAGCCTACCCAATAATCCCTAAACTCCTCCATCCAGAAAATGTTCATTGGTCCCTAAGAACCAGTTCTGTGCTCTTCGGGCCGAACTCTGTCCCCTAAAAATCAGCAACCTTAATTTTAGGGTTAGCTGGTTGCTAGTTGTCCAACGGCCAAATATTTGAAATTTTCTACCCGAATTCTGGCCGAATTTTGTCTACAAAAATCCCATAAATAGGCCTAGAATTCTCTCATTTCAGATCATCCAATCTTCTCTTCTCTTCTCTCTTAAGCTCAAATAAGCCATATCCTTCCCATCTACTAGCCACAAGCTTCCTAAGTCTCGGGTGCTCAGCATCTCTCAGTTAGGAGTCTTGTGCAAGAGTTGAAGAAGTCGCTTGGAAAATTCCGAGCAAATCGCCACTGCGATCCTCTGTAAGAAGTTGACGTGCTCTTCTGAAGAAAAGGCACGGGTTGTAAACTACTATTTCACAAATAGTGGATTTAATCCTGAGCTAGAGTTCTCAGGCCTGGATTAGTCCTCCACGAGGGAAACCAGGTTAAAATCGGCTGTGTTTGCGTATGCTCTCTTGATTCTCACTTTAAATTCTGCATTTACTCTGATTAGTTTTATTTGTGATAGAGTTAATTTTTTAAGTGGATATTATATCTATATACTCTATTCACCCCCCCTCTAGTGTTGCCATCTGTTCCTCAATTGGTATCAAAGCTTTATTCTCTTTACAAGGATTTACATCCTAGAGCTGATCCATGGCAACCACACATCCTTGATTTCCAATCATGGTGAAGGACAGTCCACTCATAGGCCTCCCCTATTCGATGGAACTAACTACACGTATTGGAAAACAAGGATGAGTTTTTATCTCAAGTCTCTAGACTTTGACCTGTGGACTATCGTCACTGACGGTTACAAAAAGCCCGCCAGGATAGTTGTCAACGGTGATCTCATTGAGAAATCACATGACAAATATTCTGACGAGGAGAATAAACAGGCAAGTCTAGACGCGAGAGCTATTAATACTTTATTCTGTGCTATAGACAGGAATGAGTTCAACAGGGTATCCACGTGCACCACATCCCACGAAGTATGGAAGCTTCTAGAAGTGACGCATGAAGGAACCACCCAAGTCAAGGAATAAAAAATAAGCCGTCTCACTCAAGAATACGAGGCTTTCAAGATGAAGCCAAACGAGACGATTACACAAATGTTCACAAGATTCCTCGACATCATCAACCCCCTGTCCTCGCTTGGGAAGCAATATTCAAATCACGAGAAGATTCGCAAGCTACTTAGGGGGCTACCAAAAATTTGGAACCTTAAGGTGACAGCCATCATAGAAGGAAATGATCTCACAACCATGTCCATGGAGACCTTGATGGGAAAGCTAATGACTCATGAGCTTGACCTCAAGGACTTTGAAGAGCCTGCTCCTAAGGCTAAGGAGATCGCACTCAAAGCTCATCGACGGAGGGCTGAACCCGAAGAGACGGATGACGACAACTCAGAAGATGATGATCAAGCCCTCATGGTTCGCAACTTCAAGAAATTCCTTTGCTTCAATCGAAGAAAGAAGGAACCACAAGAAGATGGTGAAGAAGAGCTAACTTGCTATGGTTGCAAGAAGACTGGACACGTCCGAAAAGATTGTCCATTCTTGAAGAAGAGCAACCGCTATGAGAAGCCATACAAGAAGACTTCATCAAAGAAATATGCCAACACAAGCATTTGGCATGAAAGCGAAGCTAGTGACTCCGAGGAAGAAAAGGACTCTCCTCAAGATACGGCTAATGTGTGCCTAATGGCAACATCCGAAAAGGTATCAAACGAAACTCTTGACGACTTCTCTTTTGATGAACTTGGTGATGCTTTTACCGATTTACTCGATGATCACAAAAAGATCATTGGTAAATACAAACACGCCAATGACAAAATCAAAAGTCATGAAGTCAAAATTTAAAGACTTTCTCTATTGCTTGATAACATTAGAGACACTTCACCCACGGAAGTCACAGATGAGGTATCGAAGCTTAAACTAAGCCTTCATGATGCTGAAACACGTATTGAGCAACAAACACAAGAAATCACAACACTCAACACGTGCTTGCTGAAGAAAAGAGTAGACACAAGATTTCTATGACTAAGATATATAGCTTAAATGCTAAGGTTACTGAACTGCAGGCTGTCTCTAAGAGATTAGAGACTAGATTGGGAAAACAGGTTGTTCAACCTCAAACCAAATCTCATGAGACACCCACAAAGCATAACACTCCTCATGCTAGTCATCCGCATCATCCATCTACAACACATAATCATGCTTTCATATACACACAATTTCACAAAGGACACAAACCACATGCACGTAGAAATAATTATCATATGTCACAAAATCATCATGTTACACATAGATACAATCATCATATTGCATAAAGACACAATCAACATCACTCTACTTATAGACAATATCACCATGTCATACCATATAGACAACATCATCATACTCCATATAGACAACATCATCATGTTCCATATAGACAATATCACCATGCCACTCCACAACACTCTATGCATAATCATTATCAACATGCTAATCATCATACTTCTGCTCATTACACTGCTTATAGACATCATCAGCATGCTCCTAATATAAATAGGAATGCTACATGTACTTATTGTGGTTTACATGGACACATATCACCACAATGTAGAATTAAAAGATTAGTTGATAGAAAAATATATGCATGGTTTCCAAAAACTAACTTTTCAGGACCCTCAAGAAATTGGGTACCAAATGTCACATCTACTCTTGATGTAGGTGGACCTTCCCTCCTCAACTAAGAGTAAGTGGATTCTCGATAGTGGATGCTCGCGGCATATGATAGGAGACGCGAATCTTTTCGCATCACTATCGATGAAGAGAGAAGGATATGTATCCTTCGGCAACAACCTCAAAGGTTATATTATAGGTAATGGTAATATTGGTTATCCTCCCTCTCCCGTAATAAAGGATGTCTGCCTAGTGACCGAGTTAAAGCATAACCTGCTCAGCATTAGTCATCTTGATGACCATGGATATGACATTAACTTTGGACAAAACAAATGCCTTATTTATGATAGGTCAACGGGAAACATCGCTTTTGAAGGGGTAAGAGAGGATAATATTTATACTTTCTATTTGTCTGGAAATACTAACAATGCAGGTAGATGCCTATATGCTCATAAAGATGAACGACGACTATGCACCAGCGTCTTGGTCATGCCAATATGGATAATATATCCAGGCTATCGACCAAGAAGCTAGTTAGAGGCTTGCCTGACATCACATTCAAAAAGGACACCGTATGTGCCGAATGTGAGTTGAACAAGGCAACCAAGTCATCTTTTCATTCCATAAACTCTGTAAGTACTTCTAGACCCTTGCAACTACTCCATATGGATTTATTTGGGCCTAGTAGAGTAGCCAGTCTTGGCGGAAAACTCTATGCCTTTGTTATTGTTGATGATTTTTCAAGATTTACTTGGGTTTTCTTTCTTGCAAATAAAAGTGATGCTATTTCGGTTTTCAAGATTTTTGTCAAGAAAGTTCAAAACGAAAAAGGCTACATGATTACTCGAATCCGAAGTGATCATGGAGGCGAATTCGAAAATTCTGATTTTGAAAGGTTTTGTGATTCTAATGGTTTTGATCATGAGTTTTCTTGTCCAAGAACTCCTCAACAAAATGGTGTTGTGGAGCGGAAGAATAGGACTCTTGGCGATATGGCCAGAGTTATGTTGAACAAGTTTTCACTTCCGAAATATTTTTGGGCTGAAGCTGCCAGTACAGTATGCCATATTTTAAATAGGGTGCTTATTCGTCCTATTACGAAGAAAACACCCTATGAGCTTTGGTTTGGGAGAACCCCAAATGTTTCTTATTTTAGAGTTTTTGGATATAGATGCTTTATCCTTAACACCAAAGACAATTTAGGCAAATTTGATGCCAAAGCTGACGATGGTATTTTCCTTGGCTATGCTGCTAAGAGTAAGGGATATAGAGTTTTTAACAAATGCTCTTTAATTGTGAAAGAGTCTACAAATGTGACTTTTGATGAAGATAACAGTGCAGCAGCTACTCTTGATGATGATGTTGAGCCATCAACGTCTACTCCAATGAACACTACAACCGAAACAAATTCTCTGGAAAGCTTGCCTAAGAAATTCTCTTTCAAGCCATCACATCCAGAAAATTTGGTAATCGGTGAGGTTTCACGAGGAGTAACTACTAGATCATCATTAAGAGACTCTATTGCTAGCACTGCCTTTATTTCACAAATTGAGCCTAAAAACATTTCTGAAGCTTTCAATGATAAATTTTAGATTTCTGCTATGCAAGAAGAACTCAACCAATTCGAGAGGAGCCAAGTATGGGAACTCGTTCCTAGACCGGCTAATCACTCGATTATTGATACTAAATGGGTTTTTAGAAACAAAGTGAATGAAGATGGTTCAGTCACACGCAACAAAGCTCGTCTAATAGCCCAAGGATACAACCAAGAGGAAGGTATCGACTACGATGAGACATATGCTCCTGTTGCTAGATTAGAATCCATTCGGATGCTTTGTGCATTTGCAAATTTTCAAAATTTCAAATTATTTCAAATGGATGTTAAAAGTGCTTTCTTGAATGGTTTTATTAAGGAGGAAGTTTATGTTAAACAACCCCCTGGCTTTGAAAATCACAAATTTCCCGGCCACGTATTTAAGCTAAAGAAAGCGTTGTACGGCCTCAAACAAGCCCCTAGAGCTTGGTATGAACGGCTAAGCAACTTCTTGCTTGAGAAAGGTTTTTCAAAAGGGAAAATTGACACTACACTTTTCATAAAGTCTTTGAAGGACACTATTCTTTTAGTACAGATATATGTAGATGATATTATTTTTGGTTCTACTGATGAAACCTTTTGTCAAGATTTTGCCAAGTGTATGCAGACCGAGTTTGAGATGAGCATGATGGGGGAGCTCAACTACTTTCTTGGGCTGCAAGTAAAACAATTGTCAAATTGAACCTTTATCTGTCAGTCGAAGTATACAAAGGACATGCTGAAGAAATTCGAACTTGATAATATTAAACCAATCAGCACTCTTATGGCTACTTCAACCAAACTGGAACCAGATGAGAGCGGCAAACCCGTAGATCAACGTAAGTATCGAGGTATGATAGACAGTCTACTTTATCTTACTGCTAGTCGCCTTGATATAATATTTAGCGTTTGCCTGTGTGCTAGATATCAAGCAAATCCTAAAGAATCGCACATGATCGCAGTTAAGCATATCTTTAGATACCTTAAGGGTACGGTTACAGTGGGCCTATGGTATCCCAAGTCAACATTATTTAACCTAATTGGTTACTCTAATGCTGATTTTGCTGGATGCAAGGTCGACCGTAAAAGTACGAGCGGTACGTGCCATTTATTAGGAAAGGCTTTAGTCTCTTGGTTTAGCAAAAAGCAGAATTCTGTCGCACTATCCACAACAGAAGCTGAATACATAGCAGCTGGACGTTGTTGTGCACAAATTTTGTGGATGAAGCAAACCCTTGAAGACTATAATTTATCTTTCATGCATATTCCTATCTTTTATGACAACACTAGTACAATAAATCTTACTAAGAACCCTATTTGTCACTCACGCACAAAGCACATTGAAATTCGACACCACTTTTTGCGTGATCATCAGCAAAATGGCACGATTAACTTAGAATTTATTGACACTGATCATCAGTTAGCTGCTTTCTTCACAAAGCCATTATCCGAAGAGCGCTTCAATTTTCTTTGTCGTAAACTTGGAATTTTAGATGAAGCCATCATAAATTAAAATACACCTGCATAAATATCGATTATATTATGATTCTCTTATGATGAACTTGCTATGAGTACAAGCCGAAAGGGCCCTTCTGACAACAAGGCGTAAAAGCCTAAGCGACACGGTGCACTAGTCCTCAGGACTACCGCTAGCTGGGATCCGGCCCCTGCAGCTAACTCATGGCAAATTCAAAATACTGAATTATAATATAACTCCTTGTTTATTATACGGTACATTTTGATTTATCACTTGCTGATATGCTATTTTTTTAATTTCATATTGCTATCTTTCTACTTCTACTATCTGGTTTATTGAAATTCTTAATCATTTATCTTTATAACTTATCTTGATTTTCCATACTTAACCAATTTTTCATCCTTCCAGCCTGATTTCAGTTCTGGGACAAGGACCCAGAATTCGGGCCGAACTCTGCCCTTACCAGAGTTCGGGCCGAGTTCGGTCTCCCTGTTCTAGAATCGGGGACTGTTCCAGCTGTAGATCTCTATGTTGATCCAATGGTCAAAATTGAACCCGACCAAGAGAAACCCTCTTCTTTATTTCGGTTTCTCTTCCCTTTCCTTCATTCTTACCACCTCCTCAACTTCTCTACACTATTTTCTCAAAACCCTAACCCTAATTTCTTCTCTATTGTGCTCCATTCTTTCCCAAATTCAAGGAGAAGGGCTATTTTCCAATTCTCTTTCACTGTTCATCATTTATTTGAGGTATAACTCACTATCTTCTCTATTTTAATTTCTCTATTTTGTGCAATGGCTCCTCGCTTGTTCAACCGTGGAAAGAGAATTCGGACCGAGGGAGCATCCTCGTCGAATCCTCCTCCTCCCGTTGAGCAACCCGTTGAACAACATCAACCACCTCATCCATTGTTCAACCCTTCACGTCCACGTGATCCAAACACCTACGATGAACGACTTTTTATATCACTAGACGCATCCAATGAATGGTTTAGTGATTTTTGGACACGTCCGGTGTTTGCGGGACACCCCATAAACTTCACAATTTTCTCTCAATATGATGCACTCTTTAATGACCTCTGTCTTGACGAACTTGTTACTTCTAATTCGGTCATATATCGTAGTGTAATACAAATGTTTTACTGCAACTTGACTCATGATGATACTCACATCTATTCACGTGTTGCGGGTATCGATATCTCATTTGATGATTTTGACTTAGCCGAATATCTTGAACTTCAAGAGCCCAATTCTTGGGAAAAGCTTGTTGAAGCTCGGTCGTTCCGATTTCCCGACGGGACTTCCCTTGAAAGCTTCAAGGACGACTTCTGTACTCCGAACACACGTCCTCGCAAGCTTATGGCTAAATATCTAAATCCATATTTCTATGAACTTCATCGGATTGTTTTCAATACCATTCTACCCAAAGCGGGTTCTATCGATGAAATTATATATTTTGAAATATCAGCTTTGTATCATCTCCACTTTTGTGTTCCTTTCAATCTTCCACGTACCATGATGGACTGGATGATTAACAGTAGGAAAAAACCACGAGCCTTGGTTTATCCCTTATATCTTCCTATGGTCCTTCGTGCATTTATTGTACCACTTCATGATTGCCCTTTCTTGCCTGCTCCTGCCTTCCTATCCAAGGCACGACGACTTCAGGCAGTCGTAGCCTCTCCTGCCACTTCTGAGCATTCCGATGATGAGGAGCCCGACGCCCCTCCACTTGGACAAGATGCTCCATCTCCTCCTGCTACCCTTGACTCCATCCAGACCATGCTCCGAGATCGCTTTGCCTTAGAGGACGATCGCTGGACTCAGATGGACTACCGTACTACACTGCAGATGAGTGCCCTCAGCAACTCGTTGCACGATATTCGGTATTCCATGTCCTGTCATCCTTCTATGCCCATTCCCATGGAGCGAGTTCTCGGTCGCGAGGGATATCGCATTGATGATCCCTGGGTCATGCGCTACCTGGATCCGGATGCTGCTATTGTGGACCCCAGCCATTCTTTCACTGATCCTTCCGACTCCGCTGGGCCTTCTCGTGCTCCATGATGGAGATGGCTTCTACTTGATGATGCTGCTGCTGATCGTAGTTTATGTTTTATGCTTTCTAGTATTTTTAGTTGTTTAGTTGGATTTATGTACTTGGTACACTCTTTATGATTTAGTGACTCTAGTTATGAGTTGTGACTCTCATGTTTCTGGTAGTTCTATTATTCTATGACATTTGCTTGTTCTGTTAGTTCCTATGTTGTTTCTTCTCTTTTGGTGTGTTTGCCCATTATTACTTGATTCTTATTATATTGCTAAATGCCAAAGGGGGAGAGATATGTATATTCTGTGTATATTCTTTTTGGTATATGTGCTTTTTGGTGCTTTTGGGAGATATTCCTTATCAGGCCAACAGGTTCAACGCATTGTTTACGGGGGAGCTATCTTGTTTAGCTTGGTACTGATTATGGGGGAGCTATGCTGTGTCCAGGTATGAATATTGAATATATATTTATTATTTTGTCAATTATCAATATGGGGGAGATTGTTGACACAAAGTCACAGTCAACCAAATATTGATAACATTGACTAAATAATACTTGTAATAATTTAATACGACACACGACGTCTACATCAAGCTCAAGTTAGAAGACAGCTCAGTCTTTGCAATTCAGTTATATATGAGTCTGTATTTTATACTTTTATTGAGTCTAGATTGATGTAAACTGTGTCATGCTGAGCTCTTGAGACTTGACCTATAGCCTACCCAATAATCCCTAAACTCCTCCATCCAGAAAATGTTCATTGGTCCCCAAGAACCAGTTCGGTGCTCTGGAGACAGAGTTCGGGCCGAACTCTGCCTCCACACAGAGTTCGGGCCGAACTCTGTCCCCTAAAAATCAGCAACCTTAATTTTAGGGTAAGCTGGTTGCTAGTTGTCCAACGGCCAAATATTTGAAATTTTCTACCCGAATTCTGGCCGAATTCTGTCTACAAAAATCCTATAAATAGGCCTAGAATTCTCTCATTTCAGATCATCCAATCTTCTCTTCTCTTCTCTCTTAAGCTCAAATAAGCCATATCCTTCCCATCTACTAGCCACAAGCTTCCTAAGTCTCGAGTGCTCAGCATCTCTCAGTTAGGAGTCTTGTGCAAGAGTTGAAGAAGTCGCTTGGAAAATTCCGAGCAAATCTCCACTGCGATCCTCTGCAAGAAGTTGACGTGCTCTTCTGAAGAAAAGGCACGGGTTGTAAACTACTATTTCACAAATAGTGGATTTAATCCTGAGCTAGAGTTCTCAGGCCTGGACTAGTCCTCCACGAGGGAAACCAGGTTAAAATCGGCTGTGTTTGCGTATGCTCTCTTGATTCTCACTTTAAATTCCGTATTTACTCTGATTAGTTTTATTTGTGATAGAGTTAATTTTTTAAGTGGATATTATCTCTATATACTCTATTCACCCCCCTCTAGAGTTGCCATCTGTTCTTCAGGATATTGGGGGAGTAGTGTAGTATTTTATGACCAATATCTTCATATTGCATAATTGTGCGAGCTTACCCCTCTTACACACGGGGATAAGCCGTATCGTATCGCTAGGATACTATTGTACAACCCAAGCCGGTCATATACGTTACCTATTCAAATCACATTGTTTTCAATTGTTAGAAAATTTTATGGAAAATATTGTTCTAGTATTTCAAACTGTTAAGATTACAATTATTCTATTATTATTTGAACTGTTAGATTTTCATAATTGTACTTCGCTCCTTTCCTGACTGGATCCCCCACCTCCAATAGGTAACATTGATGAGGCTGAGCTATTGTATAATAGCTATTATGATCCAGTGCTCTACCCTACGGTGCTTCCAGATTCCCACTTGGAAGACGTCGATCCTGAGGCTGATGAGTCGGCTATCTAGATAGTTGTTTATTTCTAGTTTCTTTGTGTTGGAGTTGAACTCTTATTTCAGTAACAGTTGTATCTTTCTGTGTTGGACAAATTAAAGTTTTTTTTTAAATATTCAAAATATTAAAGTTGTGACAAATGTTTAGTTGTTGTTGAGATTACCTGCAAGTGGAAACAGCTTACTGCAGCCGTCTCACAACGATGCAGGCTGGACATGATCCGGTTCGACCCAACAATTTGGGATCGGGTCGTGACAAAACGGTCGAGAATAATTTCCTTTTGAATTGCTTTCTAAACTTCTCCCAAGTCAAATTAGGGTCTGCTAGCTTAGGTTCATTCTTAAACCAAGTTTATCTAGGTCATGAAGTTGGAGTCCAGTAACTTCTATCTCCAAATCATTGGGAAGTCGTGCAACTCGTAGAACCCTTTTTATGTCCTCTAGCCGTTCATCAGCATACAATATCACTTCAGTGCCACAGAACTCTCGGGGACTAAGTTTCTTAAAATCCAGAATAGTTTCTTCCTTAGGTATAGAGATCCCTTGACTTGCTACTTTATCTATTGCTGCTAAGGTTGCTAGCTGAATATTCTACATTCCTTCTTTCATCACAGCTATCTGTTCACGTTGTGCTTCGGCCTGAATCTTATGTGCCTCCACCATTCTTCTAAAATTCTCAAACATCTGCTCCCTACTCATAGGCAACTCCCCAAGAATAGGAATAGTCGGGATGGTTCTTGGTTGGAAGAGATGAAGGGGTAAAAGTGGTGAAGGAGTCTTGGTCCCTTTAAAGTCACAGAATAGGAGGAAGACCAACCTCCGGAACTAGCAACGTCCGGACTGTATCTTCGAGTCACTCGTTTTCCTTTAGCCATTCCGGAAAGAGAAGAGAAGAAAATAAGATTATAAGATAAATGACTTAGAAATATTTAAGAAAATAACTAATATAAGGAATATATTCTAATATGCACTTCTAGAATTATAGGATTATAATAGCATCCTATCATAAGTACAAGATCACAAAGAATAATTAGAATCGAAATTCCTACGTCATGATTGATCATTCCTATTCTGCGGGCTCCCAATGGCACTCTAGTCCTAAGCACCATTAGATGGACATGCTCGAGCCACCATAAAATGTGTCACGACCCGCATCCATATGATCGAGTACTAATGCGTGAATACGTCCAGTCTACACTGCAGAATCGCCGATAATTAGCTGTGTAGACCTCAATAGTCACCAATTTATCACAAAAATCGATCTTTTGCTCAATCATGAAACTAGAAAGAAACAAAATCAAAACCAAGCCACACACAAGATCACAACATCCACTATCACTTTGAGAACATATACATGTCCAACCTCCAAAGATAAATCCGGTAATCCATATTCATAATAATACAACTTATACATCTGTCTCTTCAAACCATCTGCTACATAATCTCACAAGAATCAAAATCTTCTAGAACCTTTCATGATTCGTCATCCAATCCAATGTCATCCTTATGCCCTGGCATAATATGTCAACGATCTAGTCAGAAAAAGTGCAAAGTGCATCCATCCAAACAAATATCGCACGATATAAAATAAAACAATAAAGTAAATACAAAAAATAAATAAACCAGAAAATGTGACACGGAATAATGTCATGTGATGCAACCTACAACATAATAACTATGAGAATAACCATGATCAAGAATAACCATGAACAAGAATAACATGACTATAAACCATGTGCAATTGAAATACCATATTCAATATGTGGTCGGCTGAGGTAATACGGCACATCCGAAGATGGCTATTAACGATGGGAATACTGCACAACATATGTGAGGTTTATGCATGCTATTTACGATATGTACAATATTAATTGGGTGTTATCATATATCTACTTGGCATTACCCCTCTTGTGAGACTCGTCTCACAGTATTGGTATTTATATACGGATATGTATTTTGTACTGTATTTCGTATTTTCTTGGTTTTCGGAACACTTTAAATTTTTTCAGCTTATAAATTTTCTCCTTGACCGACATACCGCCAGTATACCAGTGTATACCGACGGCATGCCTATCACTCCCTTTTTTGGTTATATGTATTTTCAGTATACGTGTACGGGATTCTGACATTTGTCAGGTGATCCGTATTTTGACATGTCTTTCTTAGCCTTGACTTGGTTTAATCTTGACTTGGTTTATTTTGGTTTGGTTCAACTTGGTTTGGTTTAACAGATGACTTGGCATGGCTTGGTTTGGGTTGGTTTTAGATGAGAAGGGTTTTGTATAAAAAAACCAACGTCTATCTCTCTCTTCATTACTTTATTTATTTCTTCATCTTCTTCTTCATTTACTCCTCCCCCCAACCATAGGCAAGTACATCTTACCAAATCTTAAACATTATTATTTTGCCATTTTGTTTGTTCCATTGTCTTCCTTGCTTGATTCTAAGCCTCTTTAGAACTTGGAGATTTTGGTTTTGATGGTTATATTTTTATAGATCTAAGTTTATAGTTTTTTTTTATTTTTCTTGGTTTTGATCTCTTAAATTTTGTTATTTTTGAAAACTACTTATCTTATGTTGTAGAGAATTCAATTTCATTCAGTTTAGACATTTATTTTACCCAATTTCGAGTCATTTAGCCCAAGTTATGGACATTGGAAGTTTCTAAAACTCTATGGCCAAAAGCTTGCTGGTAAGGATGACACCTCGCGCACCTCGCGCACTTCGTGCACCTCGTGCGCCCCTTGCACACATTTTGGTCCGCGCACCTTGCACCTCGCACACCTCGTGTGCACCTCGCGCACCTCTTGGTCCGCGCATCTTGCACTTTGCGCCCCTTTTGGTTCGTGCACCTTTTGGTCCGTGCACCTTGCACCTCGCGTACCTTTTGGTCCGCACATCTTGCACCTCATGCACCTTTTGGTCCGTACACCTTGCACTTTGTGCACATTTTGGTTCGTGCATCTCGTACACCTTTTGGTCCGCGTACGTTGTGCGTACCGCGCGCACCTTGTGCACCTTTTGGTCCGTGCACCTCGCACACCTTTTGGTTCGTGTACCTTGTACCTCGCACACCTCGTGCACCTTACACCTCATACACCTTGTACCTAGCATGCCTTGCCCCTTGCGCCATGCGCCTTTTGTCCATGCACGAATCACTCTAAATGACTGTTGTTGTCTGTTTAAGCTATTTTGTAGATAGAATCTTGTAAAACTAAAAACATGAAAGTTGTAGGTCTTTGTCTTGGCTTCAAGAATCTTCTTGTTTCACCTTAATTGGAGTTCATATACGATTGATAATTTTAATCATTGTTTTGATCTTTTGGCACATTTTCTGTACTTGGTCGTTTTTGATATTTTTTTCGACTGTAATAAATTCTTAACATGATTAGATAATCTCGTATTATTAAAGAATAATTGTACACCCTATGTACACTTAACACTAGCATACATACTCACTTTTATTCCTTTTCACATGCCATGACATGTATTTTCTTTTGATTCTTTCTTATATGATATGATATGTATTGCCATGCCTTTCCGGATCTATTGTACCTTACAGTCTATGCCATGTGAATTTCTTTGTTGTGGTCTGTAGTGGCGCTTGACACATGCCTTTTTGCTTACTAGATAGTGGCCCGTCGTGGCACACTTATGTTACATGTATCTTTTACTTACTAGATAGTGACCCGTCGTGGTGCACTCTTGTACATATCTTTTCTTGCTTACATGATAGTGGCCTGTCATGGCACACTCCCTATTTTCTCTATAGTGGCTCATCGTAGAGCACCCCTAGCTTCCAGCTTATTATATTTTCTTGTTGTGGCTTGTTATAGTGCACTTTCTTGTATTGTCAAGTCTTGCATATCATTGATGGAACTGGGGATTTCTAGGACCCTTCCTTTGGTATGCGTATTGATCGATAGAAAGTTAAACAGATCTAATACGTGTTCTAACCCTTCATAGGCAGAAACTAGGGTTTACGAATTATACCTGCGGCAGAAAGGAGACAAGTAATTCCTGGCAATCTCGAACGGACGACCCCAAGATCTTCTGCACATATTCCTTCCTCGAGTTGGACGTCGTATGGGCGACGATCTTCCAACCTTTTCTTCTCCTTGGCAGCTCTCTCTTTCTCTTCTTACGTGAATCACGAATTTAGAGAAAATTTTAGATTTCTGATCAGTAATCTGGCGGCCACAAAATAGAGGATATATAGGCTACGGCAGGCACCATGAAAAAAATTAGGGTTAGGCCTCCTAACGGATCTGGATATCCCGTGTTCAGTCCGAACACACAATCCAGGCCCATTAACAATAGCTCGGTCCACTAATGAGCTATTGTTGCACTACTTCCCTAATCCCAAATTATGTTTGTGGGCTCATTTTATTATATGCTCGTTTGGCTCCCCATGTTAAGATATCGTATGTCCGTCGATCAAATTAAGTTACTGACAACTATATTGATTCGACATCTTTTATCCTTAAGTAGTACTGCTCAACTTTATTTGTCATGTCAGATATAATCCACCTGCAGGGTTTACATGACAATCCTTATGAGCTCCTTAAGGGGACATCATCAACCCGATATATCGGGACTTGGATTCCATTTATAATCAATAGCCCATCATACATACAATATTATTACCCAATTCATAGAGGTTGTTGATCCATAATGAATCTCACTCTTTTATGTGTCAAAGTAATGCACACTACATATACATGTCCGTTATTATATCCTGATTAAGAGCACAAGCATCCATAATAACAGAGGTATTTGTTCTCTTATGTAGTCAGTACAAAGAGAACAACCTTAAGTGGTCATGTTCAATACACACAAAGTGTACTAGTATAAACCTATAGTCAAGATAGACTAATACCAGATTACACTACAACCTTTTCAATAGATTGTCCAAGTCCATCTAGGTTGTAAACTATTTATATACTCCATAGGGAACTGATAATATGATCTTCTGTGTGACACCACACACCATATTATCTACAATATAAAATATCAGACATTTGCATTAACACTTGCAACAAATACAATATGCAAACATTTGCCCATATGATTCTCTTTCAAAATTTAAGGAAATAAGGTTACTACAAAAGTGATGCTTTTAGTATATAACCCTAACAATCTCCCACTTATACTCAAAGCATTGCTTTTCAGTATACTAATGATGCTTTTAGTATATAACCCTAACAATCTCCCACTTATACTCAAAGCATTGCTTTTCAGTATATTGTTACAAATCTCCCACTTATACTTAAAGTCATGCTGCTACAAATCTGACTCACATTCCCTCAACATGATTGTCAAAAGCCTTAGCTGGTAAGCTCTTTGTAAAGGGATCAGCTAGTTTGTCGGCTGATGCTATCTTGATCATAGCAACTTTTTCTTTCTTTACGAAATCTCGTATCAGGTGGTACTTGCGCTCAATGTATTTGCCTGTCTTATGGGCTCGTGGTTCCTTCGAGTTTGCAACTGCACCACTATTATCACTATAGGTCCTAAAAATTAAGTTGCACCATCAATAAAGTCATGAAAATTAAGAAATGCATCTTTTAAATGAACTGCGCAGAAGTCAGATTGTGCATCATCCAGATTGCGCAGACTGGACTGCGTACACTCTCAAGTGCGTAAGCTGACGTGGCAAATGTCATCATTATCTGACAGAATCAGATCTTCTGACAACTGACAGCACGGAGAACGAGGAGACTGTTCATTTTTTGCAGTACGACGCTCGAGGACAGCTGTACATGTAGCACAATCGGCCAGGTTTTCTGCTGCACAATCTATTCCTGTGCAATCTGAAGTCCGCACAATTCATGTGGCGCACTTCATCATGATAACTAACAAATGTACATGTGGCATTCATGCCATCAATTGCTCACTACGTGGCAACCGTCTATGCACGATCATGCGTATTTCAATCAAATGATGCCATGTGTCCAAGACAGTTGGCCCACGATCAAACAACTGCCAGCGCAGTCTGATGCTGCGCAATCTAGTCCATGCGCAATTCTGCTTGCGTCATTCAGAATAACTAAAAGTCAGTTATTTCCAAAACTCTATAAATAGAGTTTCAAGTCTTCATCCTTGGGGATCAGACATAAAAAGTTCAGAAATATCAGAGAGTTCAGGAGTTCTTGTCCAAGTGCTGCTGCATTCTTCCGAGGCTTTTGTTTGCAAAAACAAAAGTATGAATTTTATTTCACAAACTTTGTAAAGAGATTACAAGAATTCTGGAAAAGTACAACTGTAGGAATCCAATCTAGATGACGATTGCTTTATCCCTTGGACAATGTGAACTTTGAAGACGATAGCCAGCACTTGGACAAGAACTCCTGAACTCTCTGATATTTCTGAACTTTTTATGTCTGATCCCCAAGGATGAAGACTTGAAACTCTATTTATAGAGTTCTAGAAATAACTAACTTTTAGTTATTCTGAATGGCGCAAGCTGGATTGCGCATGGACTGGATTGCGCAGCATCAGACTGCGCTGGCAGTTGTTTGATCGTGGGCCAATTGTCTTGGACACATGGCATCATTTGATTAAAATGTGCAAGATCGTGCATAGACGGTTGCCACGTAGTGAGCAATTAATGGCATGAATGCCACGTGTATATTTGTCAGTTATCATGATGAAGTGCGCCACATGAATTGCGCTGACTTCAGATTGCGCAGGAATAGACTGCGCAGCAGAAAACCTGGCCGATTGTGCTGCATGTACAGCTGTCCTCGAGCGTCGTGCTATAAAAAATGAACAGTCTCCTCGTTCTCCGTGCTGTCAGTTGTCAGAAGATCTGATTCTGTCAGATAATGATGACATTTGCCATGTCAGCTTGCGCACTTGAGAGTGTGCGCAGTCCAGTCTGTACAATCTGGATGATGCGCAATCTGACTTTTACGTAGTTCATTTGAAAGATGCATTTCTTGATTTTTCATGACTTTATTGATGGGTGCAACTTGATTTTTAGGACCTACAAGACCCCCTTCAAAGTTTTCGAAAGTTGAACTTATTCAAAGTTTCGAAATACTTTGAATTTTGAATTTTAAATCAAGTTGCGCATATGATGAGCTGTCTGCGCAATCGGATGACTCAGCCCCTGTTTATTCGGCGCAATCTGAGGCGGCCGTTTCTTTTGAAAAACTATAAATAGTTATCTTCGTTCTCTTTGTTATTCTTTACGTGCTTTCAAGCTTTTCGAAAGAGAAAAACTTCTTGAGCTTTTCCTGACTCTTCTTCCCTTTTTCGTCGATCTCCATGGCTCCCAAGTGCTCCTCCACCACCGACAAGGACAAGGCCCCCGCCGAGTCTTCAACTCGTGCTGTGCCATGCCCTTCTCGACATGAAGCTGCGCATCCCGCTGTGCGAGGTAGACAACCGATCGAAAACTTTTTTAGGGTTTTTTGACTTTATTGAATCTCGAAACCCATCTCTTTTTTAGGGATGTGGTCATACTGCACCACCCTGTTTAGGGTTTAGGTTGTACGAACCCATTATTCTTTATTTTTATGAAGAATATCTTCTCGCGCAATCGGTTGAATTGCGCTGGCAAAAAGTCAGCATAATCGGCTGATTTGCGCAAGATTGTCAGCACAAACTGTTGCTTTGCGCAAGCTTTGTCAGCACAATCTGATAGTTTGCGCATAGAAGCTATTGTTGCGCAATCTAATGCTTGCGCAGTCTGATGACAGAATCTTTGATTTGACTTATACTAAATTCTGTGTTTTCTATTTGATGCAGTTAACATTGGAGAGGATCCTGAATATGAAACCTTCGTAGGAACTCTTGCAGAATCAGAATTTAAAGAGGACTTGTCCCATGTGATTTTCCTACAATATGCCCTTCCATCCTCTCGCCAAGCTATCTTGATAGCACAGGACAATGAGACTTTGTTAAGTCTGATGAATGGGCAGCCCTTGCAGTCTGCTGACACCATCACCCACAAGAAACCTATGTTCCTATTTGGTGAAGCTATTGACAAAAGTTCTCAGCCAAGACCCCGCGTTGAGCAGAAAACCTTCCAAAGGAAAGAGAAACTGATCTTGTTACCAGACATTGCTAGATGCCTCCCTCTAGCACGATATGCTCATGCAAGCCATCCCAGGAGGATGGACTGGGACATTACTTCCCTTCAACATGCACGGACAGAAAAGATCTGTGTCAAGAAAGGCCCGAACAATAGAGACATGTTCTATAGCTCTTCTGAGCGACACAGTACTTTACTTAGAGGGTTGAAGCCAGGGTGCATCCCTCCAGAGAACTCTTCTTTATTGCTGCCTATGAGGACTCCAATCTTTGCGAATGAGTATGTAAAGGCTGAGGGCAGATATCCGGATCAGGATATCCGGCTGACCGGTCTGGTAAACCCAGACATCAAGAGATGGAGCTGTATTGCCAACTGGATATTGGTCCATTTTGAAGACAAGCTTAAAGAGATTGAGCTTTATAATGCGGTACACGCTACCGTATATGGATTCCTCTCAAATCCTCATCTGTTTTTGGCCTTGGCAGAGAGGTATAATTATAGGATAGGGATGTTCATGACGCCCTGCGGGGAGATGGGATTGGCCCTCCATGAGATGAAGTATATCTCGTGCTTACCAATGGGAGACTCCCGTTATGAGGAGTACGTTCCAATAAACGACGAGTTAGATAGACTACGTCGAGAAAATTCAAAGATGGTAGCAGTCTTCGATGAACAACTGTGCCATTACAACATATGCTCTCTATACTACAAAAGCGGCTCTTCCGGCACATGCTATTCATCAAAGTGGTTGACTTATCTTTTTCTTAACCATATTATTGAGAAAAAGATCAAAGATCATGACTCATGCAACCCGAATTTCTTCCAACACCTCAGCAACAGCGAAGTGATCAGTTTGATGGAAGAAAATAAGAAAATGGACATCAGAGTTAATGATGAACACCAATACCCTCCACTCAAGGTTGGAGATTTTGTTGAAAGCTTTATAAGAATTGGCTACAGGTCCATATCTAAAGAAGCCCAGCTGGCAGGATTTTTGACATACTGGCTCCGTCGATTCGTCGTGCCCGGAGCAAGCGCCGTGGACCACTTCCACCGCGGTGTTCTTTTTGCTGCCGTCCGGTTAGTCTTCGGCTATCGGATGGATTTACTATCAGCGATGACTTGTAGAATAAATGCAGGTCTTCGTCTGTATGTTGACTCCATGCTCAAGTGTAAGGGTGATAAGGGGAACTTCCCTAGACTGGAGTTGCCTTACACTTATTTATTCGGATGGTTGCTCTTACACCATCCGTCATTGATGAACCCCGTCATGGGAGCAGTTAGTGGCTGTTTTCTGCGTAGATTCTCCCAAAGCAAGTGGATATACACTAGTCTGAAGGACTGCAGATGTAACACCCAGTTTTCCAGATGAGGGTAATTTTAAAATTTTGTAATTATAGTTATTATTTATTGATAATTATTTCATATTATGATTTTTGGTGATTTTTAATCATTTTTAAACTATTTAAAATTATGACTTGTGATTTTGACATTTTACTATTGTTTGGTTTTAATTTCGAGGAATTTGTCACCCCCAGTTTTCAGGAACAGGGGTATTTTTGTTATTTTGTATTTTTGGAATATTTTTGAAATTTATTTTATTATTTATGATATTGTTTTTGGATTATTTGAGTCGGGTTCGAATTTCAGCTCAATCCGACTTGAAACGGGGACCCGGGGGTAGTGTTGACTTTAGTGGACCCACACATTAGTTAGGCATGGCCCACATGATATTAATTTTGGTCCATATGATATTAATTTTAGTTAGTAGTTAGACTAATTATTATGAATAAGGTTAGTGTGATTAGAGACTTTAGAATGACCAATTTAGCCCCAACCAATTAGCCCTTTTCTAATACTAATCGAATAGGTTAGTGGGGGCATTTTGGACCTTACCATAATAGGATAAATAGCCCCATATGGCCAACCACTTTGGGAGAGGATAGGCTCAAGTTCATTTCATTATTCTTATCCACACTCTCTCTCTTGTTCTTCCCCAAATTCCTAGAGAGCAATCCCTAGCAATTTCTTCACCAAATCCTTCCATTTTACCACCAAATCTTTTTCTTTCCTTCTCCATTCTAGCCAAAGAGGAAGCTACCCAAGTTTGGGAGGATTCAGAGCTCGTTCGTGTCCTTTTGGAATCTCTACGTGTCGGTGTCGCTCCGGAAAGGCTTTTCTTCGATTCGATCTACCGGGAGGTATAAATCCCTTCTCCTTTTCATTTCCTCATACATATACGTCTATTTTGAACCCATAGGAATGACCTCCATGGTTGTATCTCCATTTGTATCCATTTTATGTCCATTTGGAGGTCATAGGAGTGTCCTTTGTGTTGTGGTTGTGTCCATGTGGGAAAATCCCAAATTTGGACACACTATGTGTTGTTGTTATGTATGAATGAATTATTACTTGTTTAATCTCATATTTTTGTATTGGAGATGTGTTCTATAGTGTCTCATATATATATATTAGTGTAGAGAGTGAGTTCTTGATATATTATGTTATATACTTGTGTTCTTTTGTCTCAAACTATCTAAATCCGTCATGATTTTTATCCACGTTTTTAATTTCAGCCCTAACTTAGAAATGTCATAACTTCTAGCTCAAAGTTCGGTTTAATCTTCCGTTTTTTTAAAAGAAGCGTATTAAAGTTAGCTTTCCAAAAACATGTATTAATAGGCCTAATTCTTTCTGTAACTTTCTGGAGAATTATTTGAGTGTCAGCTGTACGAAAGACAAATGCGTTCTCGGTATTTTTGCGATTCCGGGAGTTTTCGGAAACGAAAACGCGATCCGTTTGAAGTTTCGGAAAGCTAATACATAGATCTATAACATACTTTAATCCTAGATTTTAATTCATGCTGAGATGGTACAGTATTAATTATTAGTAGGAGTTACTATTCGGCATATACATTTTGTGCACCCTTGTGTGTAATATAATATTCTATTTGATTTTAACCCATGTTAATGTATATACATTATGTAATTAAATAGAGAATGCAAGCATGAGTAAATGTTTAAATAAATGATGTATGAGGTGTAAGTATCCTATCTAATGTAAGCATGTATAAGCATGGCTTGTAATGAATATGTAGGTTCCATAGTATGTAATGTATGGTGCATATAGTAGTGCAAGAGAATAAAAGAATGATGAATGAATGCAAGCATGAATATAATGTAATAATAGATGTAATGTATGCAATATACAAGTTAATGAGATGTAATGTTCTATGTTAACACAAATCCTATATTACCTCATGTACCCCCTTACACTATGTTGACACTATCACACTTGACACATTGTTCACTTACACTTTGACACTCTTTGATATGTATACACTATGTATGCCCATTTAACCCTCACTTGCCCCTTTGCCATGTTCACATACACACACATAGCCTCTTAAATAAGTATTTATGAATACAGTTAACTTAGCTATGTATGTATATTATATATATGTTAGCATATTGTATTGTAATATATAAGTTTATATAACCATTTGAAATTCCATGATTATAGACCTAATGTTGAATACCAATATATGCATGTGTATATATGTGTAGACATATATAGCTTAAAGTAATAGATTATCTAGTGTATATCCAATGTGAATTCTTGCCTATTTGAGTATTGAATAATTGCATGCTATATAGAGTTGGGTGTATGTTAGTTTGTATAGCCTTGTATTGATGTGTGCTTGCTAGGATAGTCTTGGTTAGGCCTAGTAAGACTTGCTGGGTTAGGTCATGACCTAGTTTGACCTAGTTTGACTAGTACAGTTGACCAGAGTTGACCAAGGGTTGACTTTGGCCTACTTTGACCTAGATTCATGTAGAATACATTGTAGTGCTTTATATTACCCTTCTGGACATTTTGTGACTTGTGCTGTTCTAATTAGGAGCCAGACACCTCTCCTCGGACAGTATCTTTACCTTGGACATTCAGATATCAGGCGAGTATATTCTCTGATAGTTCTCTCATTTACTTGTCAATTACTGTACTTCAGTTCTAGTTAGTTGTATGCGATTCTCTGTTACAACACGTATGGATATTCTGGATTCATGTATACGATACACATTTATTTTCTGGCCTCTATTACTGGTATCATCATTCTAGCTTCTATTACTGGAATCACCTACTGGAATTATTTACTGGTATCATTATATTTTGGCTGGACTCATCTTGAATCATCGTGTCGGATTTCTAGATTCACTTGCTGGGAGGGAAAATACTAGAGTAAGACATGTAGACATACCCTATTTCTGGAATCACCCTTTTGCTGGAATCATACTGGAATGATAGCCATCTCACACCCGGCCAGGTGTGTGATGTGCCGGATTACCTATAGCTGTTTACATATCGATCTCGGTATTTTAAAACACACTGCTAGAGTATAGGCTGGACTCACCCTGGAATCATTGATCACTATAACTGGAATCGTCCCTTACTGGATTCATCTTGTATGAGATTCATCCTGTACTGGACTTACATTGGAGTTACACTTGTCTACATTGTTGTCTGGACTTTATATCATATTACCCTGGTTCAGCTAGTTTTATTTTTACAGTCTTCATTGCTATGATTCTTCTCTTGTTTAATTATTTTCTTTCCTTGCACTTTATCTGTCTTTCTTACCATCACCTGAATATAAACTGTCATTTTCATCAATACAACTGTCTATAACTGCTTTATAGTTCTCTGTCATTTACTTGGGTTTTCTAGATGAGATATGCTCGTTCCTGTCCTGACTGGACCTGTTGATAAATTTTACAGATAGCCTCAAGATTGCCTGCTAGCCTAGAGGAGACACAGTAGAGGTTGTATAGTTAGTTATTTCAGTTGTATTGAGTTGTATTTATTCTATGGATTACTGTATTGAGCTTTGAGATATTTTCTGGGTTTGTGTATCTTAGACACTTAGACTTCTATCTGCTGTATCTCTTTTGGATTTCATGTTTTACCTATCTTTTATCTTGCTCTACCTTAGTTGTGATTGAGACTGTATCTGCTATGTCACCTCCATTCGGAGAGTATATACTGTACAGGTACCTTTATATTGTTAGATGTTTGACCTAGGACAGCGTTCTACCGCCGACACTGCGGTGTAGGCTGGACGCTGTTACGCACTCGTGCCCTCACAGTGGGTGCGGGTCGTGACAGCAGACGTACCCTGAACCTTGGCAAAGGATAGAATTTTTATTGCTTTGCTCCTCCAACTGGTTATAAATTTATGGCACCAAATCTGATGGACCTTGGGAGGCAACCAATAGGTCGATCAGCTTTTGACTGGCTGAAGACAATCAGACCATCGCATTTGGTGTACAGATTTGAAGAGGAGTGCTATCTTGAACCATATTTGCCAAGTCGCTTCGCTCGTCAATTTGGTTACGACCAGTTCCATGTAGGCAACGCTATAACTTGCCTACAAGAAAAGGGATATCTGATTGATGGTGCCAGAGCATGGGCCTACTACAACGCTCGAGACACAAGGACAGTGTTCTCGATGCCAAACAAGAATGATAATGGCCCTAGAATGTTATATATATATTCGCTCTTTTATACAGCAGCGAATACATTTGCTGAGAACTATAACCTTGTTAACAGTTTTGCAACAGCAACACGTCTGAAGAAAGGAGCGACTGATATACTAGCTCCAAATAACGACGAAGAACATGAACCAGTGGATGATCCATTGGAAGCCTCCAGGGAAGAAAACTTCCCTGAGGAAGTCAACCAACCATTGAGAATTTCTCTGAAAGTGGTTAAGTCTCCAGCCAAGGAGAAGAAGAGAAGGAGAGAAGAACCTTCTTCCCCAGTTGCGAAGAAGAAATTAATCTTGGAACATTCTTCAGAGAAAGTTACTACTAGATCACAATCTCGGCAGCTGGCCGAGACAATCCAACGAGAAGAAGCAGCTACACCGACCTCTATTCAGAAACAGGTCGAAATAGTAAATATAGAGAGTCCTGAGAGACCTCTGCATAGAAAGAAGAAGCTGGCCCACAGAAGAAGAAAGAGAACGGTCTCTCCTCCAAGGCAACTCTTGTCTTCGGTGGTGGTGAATGCTGCCACTGGAATTACTATGCCATATCCCACTCCTGTCTCTGAGTCTAGTCCAGAGCAGAGAGAGGAGACCGAATAGAGAGAGGAGGCTGCAGAGCCCAGAGAAGAAATTGAGCAGAGAGAAGAGGCTGCAGAGTCCAGAGAAGAGGAAGCTTTACGATCTTCTTCACCAGCGGCAGTAGAGACTACTCATCTTCCTGTTACACCGGGAACAACCCGCGAGGAGGAAGATCGTCTAATGATTGACGCACTAAATGACTGTGACTTCGGCTCGCAGGATTATGTTGATCAAACCGCTGCAACTGCCAGTAGGGAGGCACCGGAGGAAGATGAAAATGAAGAGAGTACATCATCAGAGTATATTGATGATATACAAAATCCTGAAGGGGATGATGAAGTGCATGTGTCTCCCAAAGTTGTTGATGACACCTTGGATCCTGAAAAGGATGTTGAGGTGCAGGTATCTCCCGAAGCTGCTGATGACACCTTGGATCCTGAAAAGGATGTTGTGGTACATACATCTCCAGAAAAGATAGCAGATGAAGAAGCGGCCCTGGAGGAAACTCCTGCTGTTGATCCCCAAGGTATAGAATAAAATTAGCAATTTTCTTTTAATAGATTAATAGCTGACATCTTTATTCTTATCCATACAAAACTCGAATCTTTTCCAGCTCCTCCAGCGTGCATAGATATAGTACTTGCGACGACAATAGCTAGCAGCAGTAGTCACTTGTCATGTGGCTTCGAGGCAGGCAGTAGCCAGGCAGTAATGTCTGAGGCTACTTCTGCTAGGCTGGAAACTGTTCCAACAGATGACAGAATTGTTGCTGAACCAAGCCATGGTAAGATTTGCTTCACTCTTGATCCACTTTGACAGTAGCCAATGACAGGCAAAATGACAAAATTTTAATTTTGCAGAGGAACAACCGGTAGGAGCAACCAGCTCTACTTTAGTTCCCTTATTCAAAGAGCCCTCCGTTCAAGTACAAGAGACTGAACGTCCTACCGCTTCATCATCAACAGGAGTAGCTGCTACTCCTGGTGCTCTGGCTACCAATCAATTCGTCATCCACTTATTTACCAAGTTCTTCTTTGATTCATTGGGGCCTTTGATAAATAGGGTGATGGAAAAGGAAGAGGCTGATTTTTACATAGTTAGAGGTCCAACCTCTTTCTTAGTTAATGCCATCCGCGAGCAAGGTGACGAGGCCCAAGCTACTTTTCTTGATCACATATTAGATGAGCTGGAGACCTCAATAAAGAGCTACAAAGAGCTAAATAAGGGAGAAGTAGAGCCCTTGGTACAAGCCGAATTTGAACGGATATCTCAGGAGGCTACAGTTGAGAGAGTCAATTTCCAAATTCTTTTGGATACTTTCACTGCCAAGTCTGCTGAGTACAATTCCAAAGTAGAAACGGTATCATCTGTTGCTGAAAGAAAAGAAAAAAGAATTGCTGAATTGAAAGCGGAGATTGCCCGTCTTCAGGAAGAGCTAGAAGATGAGGTCACCGAACATCAAACTGCAATTCAACAACTTGGTGCTCTAACTCAAGAAAGAGATGAATATGCTGCAGCTCATCAATCTGAAATCACTCGCAGAATGGTAACTCTGTCAACCTTTAATGAAAAATCTGGGATGGAAGAAGCCAGGAAGCGAGTGATGGAATCTCGTGAAGAGCGACTGCAGACTCTGAAGCAGCAGATCACCAATTTGATGACATTGCCAGCTTAATAGAAAGATTCCTTGTATCTTCTTGTTTTGCAGTATGTATTTTTGTAATGTCTTGAATTCTGATCAATAAAAAGACATTTTTTTGGTTCTATTATTTATGGCATATAATAGCGATAGAAAATATATTCAGAGGTGCAAGACATGATATATTTCTTGATTTTTAGAAAATAATTATATTTATTATATCTGCTCAGAGGTAATGTGGACATGGCAGAATATAATTTATTGAATATTATTATTTCAATAGACAACTCAATCAAGAATGACAAGTTGCTGATGTGGATGATGAACGATAATGAATCGTCAAAATGTGTGAACGAAGTGAATCGTCGGGATGAACGGATGAACCGTCAAATGAGTTGAATGAACGGGAAAACCGTCGAATGGATGTAATGAACGGACGAACCGTCAGATGATAGTAATGAACGGGTGAACCGTCGAATGATGGTAATGAACGGATGAACCGTCGGATGATGGTAATGAACGGATGAACCGTCAGATGATAATGAACGGATGAACCGTCGAATGAATTGAATGAACGGGCGAACCGTCGAATGAATTGAATGAACGGGCGAACCGTTAAATGAATTAAATGAATAGGCGAACCGTCGAATGAATTGAATGAACGGGCGAACCGTCAAATGGTGGAAACAAACGGGCGAACCGTTGGATGATAATGAACGGGTGAACCATCGGATGAATGTGTCGCTTCATTGTTTGGAGAATCTCTGCCTATAAATAGAACAGAAATCTGGCAGGAATAACCACTTCCATTTTTCAACATAAAAATGTCGTCTGGAGATGCATCCAAGAAGGCAGAAATCGCCCTGAAGGTTGAAGCGGGCACTGGAGAACGTCTTGCTGAACCAGTCCAGCCAAAGCAGACAGAAGCAGGCGAAGGTTCGTCTGCACCCAAACCACCGCGGGATATCCTGGATTTCCTGCTTGAACCAGGAAAGACTGAAGAGGAAGAGGCCATGAGGATGGCTGCTTGCAAGTTCCTGGTGGGTTCCAACAAGGATGTTCTCGGCTCTTTTGCTGATTATGTCTTTGATAAGGATGGCAGTGGTCCGCGTCCCAATGTTGAGAAGGATGATAGTGACCTTCCTTGATATTATGTAACATCATTTATGATGAAATAAAAATCAAACTTTATTTATGAACTTTCTGATCATATTTACATAAAATCTCTGTTACATTTATACATAGTACTTCTTGAGGAATTTGCCATTGATAGGCATCATAGCGACTCGACCGTCCAGCTCTAAGAGTTGATAGGCTCCATTTGAAAAGACTTTGCTGACAATGTAAGGACCTTCCCACTTTGCATCAAATTTGCCTTTGCTCGAATGAGTCATAGTCATAGGACGTCTGACTGTTAGAACGAGTTCTTCTTGCTGAAAGGCTCTGACTTTAACTTTGCGGTTGAAAGACTTTGAGATGCGAGCTTGATATAACTCAATATGCTGTTGAGCCAATAGCCGCTTTTCGTCGAGTGCTTCTAATTCTTGAAGTCGAAGAAGATCGTTGTTCTCTGTAGTGAGCTCGTTAGCAATGGCAATCCTTAAGGATGGGATTTGAAGTTCTAAGGGTAGAACGGCTTCACAGTCGTACACCAAAGAGAAGGGTGTAAAGCCTGTGGGGTTGCGGACCGTAGTTCGGTAGGCCCAAAGACATTCACCAAGCTTTTCACTCCAGTTTCGTTTGTTAGTAGATACAAACTTCTTAAGGAGCTTGATGATAGTTTTGTTGAAGGCTTCGGCCAATCCATTAGCAGCAGGATTGTATGCTGTCGAGGCGACGTTGTCAATCCGGTGATCATCACAGAATCTTGTAAACTTCTGGCTGATAAATTGAGGTCCATTATCATGAATGATCCTTCGAGGTACACCAAATCTATAGATGACATGATGTTTGACGAAGTTGATGACACTGCTGGTCTTGACTTCAGCCAGAGGTATAGCTTCAGCCCATTTGGAGAAGTAGTCGGTTATTGCTAGTATGAACCGATATCCTCTAGAAGAAGGAGGATTGATGGGACCTATAATGTCTATGCCCCAAGCTTCAAAAGGCCAGGAAGCAGCCATCGGATGAAGAAATTCTGAAGGCTGGTGGATAAAATCGGCATGGATTTGACAAGCTCTACATTTCCTTGTATATTCAATGGCATCTGATACCATAGAGGGCCAGAAGTAACCCATTCGTCGGATGCGATCCTGTAGTTTAGGATCGGGTTGATGTGCTCCGCAGACACCATCATGAGCTTCACGTAATACTTGCTTTGCTTCATCACCGGCGAGACAACGCAAGAGAAGACCATCATAAGTCCGTCGATAGAGAGCCTTGGTGGTCTGATTATAATAGAACCGGAGAGAACGTCGACGAATACTCGTGGACTCCTTTGGATCTTCAGGGAGTATGTCATGAACTATGAAGTCATTAAAAGGAGTTCTCCAATCTTCACTGATGACATTGGCTTCAGTAAGATTACTGAATTCAATATTACGAATGTTTTCGACACAAAATAATTCCCGATTAGAGATGACCACCACCTGCTGTCTTTTGATAGGGATGGCTAAGACTGCTGCAAGGTTGGCCAAGACATCTGCATCGGTATTGCAAGCTCGGCGAACATAGTCGATGAAGAAGGCTTTGAATGATATAGCCATGTTGATTGCCGCTTTATGATAGGGTACTAAATCTTGATGGCGGACTTCATAGGTTCCTCTGACCTAGTTGACAACCAGCTTGGAGTTGCCGTAGACTTCGAGATATTCAACGTCCAATTGTTTAGCTAATTGAAGGCCGATGAGCAGAGCATTATATTCTGCTACATTGTTGGAACAAGGCTCATCTAGAGAGTAAGCTCTTTGGATAGTTGACCCGTCTGGAGAAACGAGAACAACCCCAACTCCTGCTACAATGGCACCATTAGGTTCGATTCTGGATACACCGTCAAAGAATAGACGCCAAGTAGGAAATTCTTCAGAGATCATATTTGATTCTAATATTTCATCTGGAATTTTATCATAGAGTTTGGATGTTTCTGGTACAGGATGAGCCGCTAAGAAATCCGCCAGGGCTTGACCTTTAACAGACTTTTGTGGAACATATACCATGTCATACTGAGCTAGCAGAATGGCCCATATAGCCAGCCGAGAATTGAGTGTGCTGGGCTTCTTCATGAGTACCCGAAGAGGATTAACTCGGGATATGACATGAATGGTTTGACCAATGATGTAATGTCGAGTCTTTTGAACAGGGAACATAAGCGCTAAGCATTCTTTTTCGACCGGACTATAACGGTGTTCGACACCAATCATAGTATGGCTAAGATAGTAGATGGCCTGTTCATGACCTTCTTTGTTCTTTTGGGCAAGTAAAGCACCCAATGAATGGTCCATAGCACGGACATACATTAAGAATGGTATGCCTGAGATTGGTGGCACCAAGACTAGTGGGTTCATGAGATATTGCTTGATGTCGTCGAATGCCTGTTGACACTCTTCAGTCCAAATAAAAGATACACCTTTCTTCATCAGCTGAGTGAATGGTCTGCAGCGTCCAGATAAATTTGAAATGAATCTCCTGATGTATGCAAGTCGACCTTGGAATCCTGTAGCTCTTTTAGGTTGCGTGGAGGACGCATCTCTTGAATGGCTTTGATCTTCTCGGGATCCACGTGTATACCCTTAGAGGTAATGACGAAGCCGAGAAATTTGCCACTAGAGACACCCAAGAATGACTTGGTGGGATTCATTTTGAGTTGATGTTGGCGCATGAGATTGAAGATTGTTCTTAAATCTTGGATGTGATCTTCCTTCAAACGACTTTTGACAGCGATATCGTCAACATAGCATTCGACAGTTTTGCGTAGATGATCTCGAAAGATGGTACTCATGGCTCGTTGGTAAGTTGCACCAGCATTCTTGAGACCAAATGGCATCACAGTATAGCAGTAAACTCCGTGAGGAGTGCGAAAAGAAGTGTGTTTTTCATCTTCAGGATTTATCTGAATCTGATTGTATCCAGAGAATCCATCCATGAAGGATATTCTTTCGAACCCACAGGTGTTGTCAATCATGACGTCCGTGATAGGAAGAGGAAATTCATCTTTTGGATATGCTTCATTAAGATCCCGAAAGTCGATACAGACTCGAACTTTACCGATTTTCTTCAGAACTGGGACGACATTGGCTACCCAATCAGGATGCTGCTCTTCTCGAATAAAGTCATAAGCAATGAGCTTCTTTACTTCATCGTCGATTGCGTCCATTATTTCTGGCTTGAAATGTCGTTGTTGTTGTTTGACCAGTTTTGCATTCGGTAGAATGTTCAATTTGTGAGTAGCAACTTTGGGATCTAGACCTGGCATGTCTTCATAACTCTAAGCAAAAACATCAATATATTATTTAATAAGAAGAATTAATTCTTGTTTATCTGCTTCAGGAAGATTCTTGTTGATGAATATTGGACGAGGTGACCCGCTTTCTCCTACATCAATTTGTACCAATTGGTCTTCAGTAGGAGGTTCTCTTTGTTCGAATCAGAGTTTACATTGGGTATCCATTCGGAGTCCAAGGATCTGTTTTGGGACTTTCTTTAATATCCTCGTCATATCCTTCTGGGTTCAGCGGAGACCATGTTAGATGATATGATCAGCCGATAAACTTGACCAACACTGGTATCAGAATCCCATGACCTGGAATCAGAAGAGTTAGAGCGCTCCTCGCTATCATATTCGGAGACTGCTGGGGATAATATTGGAGGAGAAGCATATCCGAGACCTCTTTTGGTCCTGCTGTAGTACATATCTGACTTTCCTTCTGGAACAGTCATACGAATAGGAGTTCGCCTACCCTTGCCATAATTGAGGCCACTTTTGAAGTCATAACCCATCTTTCGGATGATGTCTTTTGATTGTTGACTATAACGACGGAGTTGGAGATGTCCTGTATCGTTACTTTTGCTATCATCCGTATAACTGAATTGTTGTTCCGGTCCTTTACTAAAAAGTATTGGACTCTCGCCTTTCTTTCGAGCGGGAACAATACGATATGAATCTTTTGGATGTTCAAGTGAGATTTCTGTTTGAAGAGACTGTACAACTCCTATTGTAAATGATCGGAAGCTATCTAACATATTCAAATAGCATTTAGTATGATAAATGACATCAGTATACTGGAAAGTAGATGCTTTTTCATTGATCTGTACATTCGTATTTATAACAGGACCTTTAGCCTTAGCAGGCTTGGTCAGATTGATTACAAGAGGGGGAGAAGAAGAACGTGAAGGAGGCTTGTTACGACGAAGGTCAATAACAAGTGGCTCAGAGGAGGTGAGCTCCCTTTTGTCTTTGTTATGAGTTAAATCTATAACAAGTGGCTCAGGAGAGGTGAGCTGCTTTTTATCCTTGTTACGATGTAAGTCGATAACAAATAGCTCAGAAGAGGTGAGCTCCCTTTTATCATCATCAATTGGTTGTTTCTGGGCTGGCAAGTGAATAGCCAGTGGTTTGGAGGATTGAGGACGAGAGACACGCCCTTTAACAGGTATGATGAGGGTGTCATTAGGTACTACTTCTTGCTCTTCTTCAGTATCCAGAGACAGCACCACCTTCATGAATTCATCCTTATACATACGAGCATCATTGCAGTATGCTTCGACGCCTTTGAAAGGATAAAGATCAGCAACCTCCTTTTGTACCTCTCCATTGTCATCAACATATTTAAAACATTGATGGAGAGTCGAAGGAACAATGTTGTGCTCATGCAGAAATGGTCTCCCCAACAAAGCATTGTAAGAACAACCATGATTGTCAATGATGTAGAAGGTCACATTTGTGCGAAGATTGCCTATTTGGAGTTTTAGGCGAATCTTGCCCAGAGGTTCACTCCTTCCTTGATTAAATCCAAGAATGGTGGTGATTGTACTGGAGAGACTATGCACTGGGATCGTTAATGCATCTAACATTGTCTTTGGCATGATGCTGAGAGCAGACCCTGGATCTATAAGAATACGATCGACTTTTATCGAATCGACATATCCTGTATAGTAGAGAGGACGATCGTGCCTATTGTCTTCCATTAGCATGTCATCTTGTATGAAAGTTATGTCTGGAATCAATTCCAGAACACTATGACAATGAAGGCAAGAGACTGGCTCTGCTTTCGGCTTCTTCAGAAGGGCTAGACAAGTTTCAGCTTGCATGAGAGCCTCACTTAGAGTTTCTCGAGTCTATTTGGAAAGACGCAAGAGCTCGAAGATGGACAGCCTGGCCGGTCTATTAGCTAATTGAGCCAGGATATCAAAGTTGTAAGGCTTTTCAAGTCCTGTGGGAGATAACTTCTTCAAGGGCTTATCGAAGCGAACTTGTTGTTTGCCTTTGTCAGCTACCGTCAGCTTGGGAGGAATGGGTACACAACCGGTGAGGGTGCAGAAGAAATATCCTCAGTGGAAACAGGCTGCACTGGAGCAGGCTCAGAAGAAGAGGCAGGATTCTCTTGAGCTTCGGGGTAATCTTTCAGATAAGCTTTTCCTGATCTGGTGCCCAACAGAATTTCCTCGTCAACTATGGGATCAAAAGACACCATGTTACAAGTCTTTGTCTTGCCCTTAGAGCGGTCTTTTTTCTTGGATGAAGAGGGAAGTTCAAACTCTGAAGCAAGATCAGGATGAATCCTCATAATCTTGTCATTGTTAAGAGACAAGGGAACGAGACCTTCACTTCATGGAGGAGGAAGATTCTTAATCTCAAGAGTAGCTTTGGGAATAGGAATGACACCATGCTGTACCATCTACGGTGGAAAGTCACCGAATTAAACTGAGACCATGTTTGCAGTCACATCTTCTCGTCTTGTTGCAAAGTAACAACACCAGCGTTGACCAGCTCCTGAATTTTGCCTTTGAGCACATAACATGCTCGAGTGGGATGCCCAATGAATCTGTGGTAGACACAATACTTAGGATGATCAGTCTTACCGACTTCATCAGGCTTCTTTGGATCTGGAAGCTGAATCTTGTTGCTTTTGATTAAACAATCAAAGATGCTAGCAGTGTCATTCTCGTCGAAGGAGTACTCTACTTTAGGACGAGGTTCCCTTGGTGGAGGGGCAGAAGGAGTAGAGGTAGACGTAGGTGGAGCTACGTTGACAGCCAGAGACTCTTTATTCTTCAAGTTGATGTTCAATGTCTCCTTGTTCTTGCGGTTATTCTGGCGATTACCGCTATTCGATGTCTGGTATTCATCCCGATCGGGGTTAGACATTTGTACCCCTAGTTGCTTGAACTTGTCAGCACTAACTTCAGCTGCTTTAGCGTTGACAATGAAGGATGGCCAATCTTGGAATTGAGTTGACCCCGTCCACGTGCTGATGATAGGCAAAAGATTTGCCTTACAGGTGTCTATGGTGACAGCGGTCGGAGTCCTAGGAGGCATTTTCAAAGCTTTCCGACGAAATCTTTCAATGAAACTTTCAGCAGTTTCATTGTATCTTTGTTTGATTTTATTGAGGGCTGACATGGTCATGTCATTGATACCCTCATAAAATCATTCCAAGAAGATTTATTTTAGACCAGAGAAGGAGGTGATACAACCATCGGGCAGGCTTCTATACCAATCGTATGCTACGCCAGCTAAACAGTCGACGAATACTCTGGTAAGAAGAGCGTCATTTGGCTGGAGTTGAACAGTCATAACCTCAAAATGGTTAATGAACTGACTAGGAGAAGTGCTGCCATCAAACAGAGAGATTGTTGGAATCTTGTACTTAGGAGGAAATGGGACTTCCTTCCATTCAACTGGGTAGGGTTGCTTGATCCCTAACCTTTGCAAGTTGTCCTTTTCTTTGAAGGCTTCAAACTGAGTACGCAAGAGCTTAACAGCTTCATTAGCGTCTTCTGATGATGAAGAAGGAGCCGATGGAGTTTGAGTGTTATGAGGAGGAACAGTATGATAAGTACCACCCCCAATACCTGACTGACTGGGTGTAGGTTGAACTTGTACAAGAGGTACTTAAGGAGATACTACCCCCAGTCCTGCGTTGACAGGTACCGACGATGCTATGATTTCAGGACTTGCAGTAGGTACAGTCGGCGGTGTGATATGTTATGCCACAATGATAGAATGCATATTGGCGACCATTTTCGCCATGGTCTTCAATTTGTCTTCTAGTGCAGCAATTTGTTGTTCTTGATTTGCAGAAGTTGAAGCATCTGGATCTTCATTGACAACATAAGCTGTCACTACTCTTGGTACAGTAGAAGACACTGTTTGTTCAGAACTTTTGTTGTATGCATCATAGTCAGAGAAAGAGTCGTCTCCTGAATGAGAAGTAGGAAGATGACCAGAAGGATCTTGAAGAAGATTCATTTGACCGGTTGTATCTCGACTTCGGGATCGGGTATGTCGAAATACTCCTTCAGAAGATTCTTGGAGTAAATCTAAATACCGTTGACTAGGACGGCGAGGCTTGCCGTGCTTGGAGCACTTTCTACCCCTAGTGTCTCGGGAAGTCATGTTGACAGAAGCGTACAACATTTCGTCTTCATTTTCTGACATAGGTTCAAAGTTTGTAAAAGTCAGACGATCAAAGACAGATCGTTTTGTTGTCTTACAACAACATTGGATGATAACCTTGTGGTTACAATAATGATCAGATGATTGAACTGGAAGTGTCCAGACGTGCCTGAGATGTTCTCGGAGATCAAAAGTTTGAGGGATCTGTTCTTTGACAATATTCGGAACATGGTTCCGGTTCTTCAGATATTTTGTCCCTTGAGTGTACAAGGAAGTTCTCACTTCATTGGCATAGGTGTCGGGATTTTTGACCCTGGAGGTTCGCTTTTGATGTAAGTTCATCTTCGGCATTGGCTATTTACGTTTCGTCGAAGTTGGCCTATTGAGATAAGTTCTTAGATCTGTAAATTCACCCCCAGGGATTTCTGTTTGAGACACCAGCAATTTTCCCTGTTTTGATCGGGATATTTTGAGAGTTGGGAGATCATGGAATTCTGCTACCGGAGTAGGCAGAATACCTCTTTGATCAGTACAAGTTCTTTTGACATGGAGAGAAGAATCCTTGTTTAAAAGCGTTCTTGTACTGACTGGTGCCGAGGCACGTTCAGATTGATCTTCTACGGTAAAGACCGAGAAAGATTGAGAGAAGACCAAAGGGCCTTTTCCTTTGTTTTGTGAAGAAGGGTTAGCTAAAGAGCGTTTCCCTCTGTTGTCTTCCAAGTCATGGGACGAGGAAGTTTGAGAAAAGACCAACGGGCCTTTTCCTTTGTTCTGAGGAGGAAGAGGAATAGCCAAAAGACTACCCCCAGTGGATTGTGCAGGAGCAACAGGGTGCTTGGGAAGAGGAGTAGAGCTTTCCCCTTGTTATGAGAAGAAAAGAGTTTAGCCAAAGGGTTGTCACTCTTAGATTGTGCAGGTACAGTTTGCGCATTGGTTGATGGCACACTGGCAACTTGTGCATGAGTAACTCTGGCAGAAGCTCTTCTGGCCTCAGTCACAATGGTTTGCGCAGCAGAAGTCTTTGCCATAGTGTTTGGGTTGCACTCTGGTTGCTGGAGTGGTGGATTACGCAGGAGTTGTTACAGCCAACTGCGCCAGAGGAAGTGGAGTCTTGTACTTTGATAGGGCAGCATAAGTAGTTTGTGCACTGGCAACAGCAGACTGCGCATGAGTGGCAGAGACAGATTGTGCAACAGCAAGGACTTTAGACTGTGCCACAGTCTTGGTGGCAGAGACTTTAGACTACGCAGTAGTCTTGGTGGCAGAACGAATAGACTGCGCAGCAGTCTTAGGGGCCGAATCAACAGACTGCGCAGCAGTCTTGGGGACCCACACTGGGCGCACTTTACTCGTGGCAGAAGTTGCTTCAGTGCGAGAAGTGGTCCGGGAGTTGTTCGTAGCTTCATAGGCTATCTGGTTGACCTTCACAACCAGCATTTTCTGCATCTTTCCGATAGACGCAACGTCACATTGAGTTGTTACTTCCTCGTCGGAGGAGAAAGTCGTCCCCAGCAGAGTCGTCATTTTGTTTACAAAAACAAAAGTATGAATTTTATTTCACAAACTTTGTAAAGAGATTACAAGAATTCTGGGAAAGTACAACTGTAGGAATCCAATCTAGAAAACGATTGCTTTATCCCTTGGCCGATGTAAACTTTGAAGACGATAGCCTCTGAAGTTGAATTGAAGGCAAAAGCCTCGGAAGAATGCAGCAGCACTTGGGCAAGAACTCCTGAACTCTCTGATATTTCGAAAGAATGTAACACCGCGCCATCTCATCTGCCTTTTTTCCACTTCTTATAAGCCTTTTTGACCTCTTCATCAGAGTTAGCATCAGGCTTAGGTGGGCATTCCTCAACAAGTACATATTTGTACTCCTCAGCAGTCAGAACAATGTCCAAATTACGTTTTCAGTCAATATAATTAGGTCCAGTAAGTTTGTTTTCTTTAAGAATCGCCATAAGTGGACTGAAAGAACCCATTTTTTGAAATCCTGAGAATCACATAAATAAAATTATGTAGGTCAAAAAAACTTTTTGAATTAACTAAATGTCGATTCCCTCAAAACAATAATAAGAAATTCACCAACACCTTGAACACCATGAATTTAGCATGCCACGATAGTGTGGACGTATACAAATTCAACTTTGTTCAAGTAGGTTTTTCTTATTAATTTTACTATCATGTCAATATAACTTTATGACAAATAAAATTAATATGTTGGTCTTGTTGGCCCAATGATTACATTATGTTTTTGAATATGGCTAATCAGTTAAGTTTAACATAATGATGTCACTAATATTCATATACTCACTATCATGTTGCTACTTAAACTTAGCATTGTCCTAATTGTCCTATATTATACTGCTATGCTTGTATCGTACTGCAACATATTTTGTTGGCCTAACATGCTATCATGTTGTTACTTAAACTTAGCAATGTCCTAATTGTCCTATATTGTATTGCTATGCTTGTATCGTACTGCAACATATTTTACTGGCCTAACATGTATTTGTAGACATGCAGTAAGCATGATCTAACATGATCAAACAGGACATAGGCAATGAAGAATTAATGATGGAGCGAAGACGGCGTCATACAAAAAGATTTCTCCGAACCGCCTAGCGACCTATCCGGGGCCTCGCATCGGGGGTTCGGGGGTGAAGCCCCCGAAAGGTATTCAGATTTTCAGATCTGTATATCTTTGGACGACTGCTGTCAGGGAAAAAGATGTCTTCATGGCTGCTCAAATATCAGAAGAAAGGCATCATCAAAGGGCTCTTGGTTTTCCTGTTTGTTCCATGTCTGTAATCTTCAATTTATTGAGTCTAGGAGAATGTGTACGTTGAGTCGCACTGAGTCATCTCAACCCCTAGACATATCTCTCCAAGATCTACCATACAAACAGACCAATTCCTGAACCAAGCCCAAGCTCCACAAAGCCCAAAAGCCCAATGGACCAATTCTGTCTTCTGGAGACAGAGTTCGGGCCGAACTCTGCCTCCACACAGAGTTCGGGCCGAACTCTGTCCCCTGATTTCCAGCACCCTGATTTTTAGGGCCTGCTTGCTACAAGCTGTCCAACGGCCAAAAATTTGAATTATCCATACCGAATTCTGGCCGAATTCTGCTTGTCCCGAACCCTATAAATAGGCCTTGGTTTCTCTCATTTGAAACCATCCACTCTTCTATTCTTCTTCTCTTACATAGCCTATATAGTCAAGAGCCTTACTCTTCCAATCTACTAGCCACAAAACTTCCTAAGCCCCAAGGTACTCAAGTGCGATTCAGCTAGAAGTTTTTGTGCAAGAGTTGAAAAGAAAAGTCACTTGGACAATTCCAAGTCGCTTGGAAAATTCCAAGCAAATCGCCACTGCGATCCTCTGTAAGAAGTTGACGTGCTCTTCTGAAGAAAAGGCACGGGTTGTAAACTACTATTTCACAAATAGTGGATTTGAATCCTGAGCTAGAGTTCTCAGGCCTGGACTAGTCCTCCACGAGGGAAACCAGGTTAAAACTGCTGTATTTGCGTATGCTCTTCTGATCTTTATTTACTTCCGCATTTCTCTCTGATTTATTTACTATCTTGATAGTTGTTTTGTGGAGGTGATATAGAGTTAATTTTTTATTTGGTGATTATTGACACAAACTCTATTCACCCCCCTCTAGAGTTGCCTACACTTGTGTTTTCAGGTCTTGCTCTGGTAATACAAATAATAGCAGTGACTCCGATGGGGAGGATACCCTTATTTGTATCTAAGTGTATACCATTACTTAATACTAAGTCCATTACCTTGTAATGAGTTCCTTCAGATGGAGAAGTGAACACATACTAGGTAACTTTCTACAATTATCCCTAAGAAAATTTGTACTGATGATCCATAATTATACTCATCCGATATGGAGGAAAGCACTAAAGCCAACACGCAAGTATAATTACATCACCTACAAACCAGTAATGGAGACCATAGGATTTATACTAAATAAATATCCTCTCCCACTTAGTTATTTAACAATGAGGGTTTTTCTACTAGTTGATATTATGTCCATGTTGTCCATTATTAATGTAGGCTTGGTTTTTCAAAAAAACAACCACACAATAATAAACATACATAATTAGAAAAAGCAAAATGACAAAAATAAGAGAAAATATTCAACTATTATGGTCATCTTTGCTGCTCTGTCCTCAACTATCCGAATCCAAAATCTGGTGCTACGCAGATCTATTCGGGGATCTGTCTGCCTCTGGACTGCTTAAAACCAGCATCTCGTCCGGCGTCAGAAACAGCCACCACCGCCATCATGATTGATCAAAAATAATTAAAATTACATCAATCATATGCCTCCCGAAGGAGTTCACACATAATCTAGATTGAAAAATTAAAATAATAAGCACGATCAACCCTCGTGATTTTAATTATATCCACAGCAACAACAACATCCACGACATGTCTGTGGTTTAAACAACACAATCAAAAATATGTATTGGACCATAATAGTTGGATCTAAGATGCCTGCAAAACCGAGTTAGAACAGATCTACATCTACCGACTATTACACAGCACAAGTTTTATTGGACAACATAGACGTATCAATCAATACGTAGATCCAACCTAGCTCTGATACCAATTGATGGAACTGTGGACTCCCAGAACCCTTCCTTTGGTGTGCATATTGATCGATAGAAAGTTAAACAGATCTAATACGTATTATAACCCTTCATAGGTGGAAACTAGGGTTCACGAATTATACCTACGGCGGAAAGAAGACAAGTAATTTCTGGCAATCTCGAGCGGACGACCCCAAGATCTTCTGTACGTATTCCTTTCTCGAGTTGGACGTCGTGTTGGCGACGATCTCCCAACCTTTTCTTCTCCTTGGCAGCCCTCTCTTTCTCTCCTTACGTGAATCACAAATTTAGAGAAAGTTTCAGATTTCTGATCAGTAATCTGGCGGCCAGAGAATAGAGGATATATATAGGCTACGGTAGGGACCATGAGGAGAAATTAGGGTTAGGCCTCCTAACGGATTTGGATATCCTGTGTTCAGCCCGAACACACAATCCAGTCCCATTAACAATAGCTCGGTCCACTAATGAGCTATTGTTGCACTACCTCCCTAATCCCAAATTATGTTTGTGGGCTCCTTTTATTATATGCTCGTTTGGCTCCCCATGTTAAGATATCGTATGTCCGTCGATCAAATAAAGTTACTGACAACTATATTGATTCGACATCTTTTATCCTTAAGTAGTACCGCTTAACTTTATTTGTCATGTCGGATATAATCCACCTGCAGGGTTTACATAACAATCTTTATGAGCTCCTTAAGAGGACATCATCAACCCGATGTATCGGGACATAGATTCCATTTATAATCAACAGCCCATCATGCATACAATGTTATTACCCAATTCATAGAGGTTGTTGATCCATAATGAATCTCACTCTTTTATGAGTCAAAGTAATGCACACTGCATATACACTACCAAAATTTATCGATTTAGCGACGGCCAGATCCGTCGCCCGTTAGTCGGTAATTTGTATTAGCGACCGATCACTGACGGGTTTTGGCCAAAATAATCCGTCGGCAATCAGCTCGTCGCTAATAACGGTCCGTCGCTAAGTAGTCGTCAAGCGATAGAATAACGACGGTTTGTCGACTTCACAATACGAAGCATTAGCGATGACTTTTCGACGGGCTTTCGTCCATTTCAGGTATTAAATACTGAACTGTGTAGACACTAGCGACGTAATTGTCCGTCGGTAAACCGTCGTAATAGCGTATCAGAGAGTATCGTTCCGTCGCTATTCCATCGATTGTCGTCGCTAACAAAGGACGGATTGGCGACGGAACACTGATGGATTATCCGTCGACCATGTTTTGGAAATGCCTGGCACTTCCAGAATCTTGGCGACGGATAAATCGTCGCTACTCCGTCGCTACGCCGTCGACAGCGCGACTGATTAGTGGCTGATTATCCGTCGCCATGGTTCTAGAAATGTCCAACATTTCCAGATCCTTGTCGACGGAGTGTCCGTCGCTACGCCGTCGAGATAGCGACTGATTAGTGGTTGATTATCCGTCGCCTTGGCGACGGAATTTTTGTCGCTATTCCGTCGAATTATATACCACCAGAACTATAACGATGGATATTCCGTCGACCACCCGTCGCTACCTGGAAACAGTTTTAAATCTCCAGTTGGTGATGAAAATTCCGTAAAAAATTAGTCGGAAACTGGAAATATCCGTCGCTAACCGGTCACTAGTCCGTCGCTAACTGAGATTTTTTTAAAAAAATTGCAGCACTTTCCTTGTTCACAAAAATATGCATAAACCAAACCAATATATAATGCACACCAATTATCCAACAATCACATAGACCAAATATATAATGCACACCAATTATCCAAGAATCACATCGACCAAATATGCACATACAAATTTAATGCACACCAATTATCCAAGAATCACATAGACCAAACCAAATTAATAGAAAATAGACATCAATTATCCTGAAGGGTAACCTAATATCCGTCGTTATAATCTGATCATAGCACAAATAATCCAAAATTGCCACAAATATTCTAAATTTTCTTAATTACAATATTTTAAGAAGAATGAGGAGTTCGATTGCCCGGTGGTGGTAATCCCTGCTGTGATACTCCTCCACTAGGTACGACGACAAGCCATCGTAGACACTGCTGGAAGTCGGCGTAGCTGCTCTGGCAACATGAGATCCAGGAGTGCCGTCACAGTCGGAGGCGGTACCAAAGGGATACCAGGGTTGAAAGAAAGATGACCCACGGAAGAAGGATCGATACCAGCAGTCGACGGACCGGCACTAGTAGAAGACGGACCGACACCATCAGCAGACGGAGGCGGAAAGTATGTGGCAAATTGCTTCCGCAAGGACGACACCGCCTCGTACAGCTGCATAAGCTACGACCTAACATCAACGTCTGTCGGGGCCACGGGAGGAGGCGGTGTCGGTGGAAATCTCTGCGTTGCCATGTGCAACAGCCCTAGGGAGCCGACTCCGTACAGGAGCCCTTTTTTAAAGCTGTCGACGGTATCTACCAATAAGTCGTTACAAGCGGCCAAAGAAGAGGGAGTCCGGGCGGGCGTCATTTTACCGACATCCTCGGTGTCACTTAACTGAGCCCGACTAAGGGCCTCACGATACGCAGCCTATCAAATGAATGTGTTTATATTATAAGATTTACCTAAGTTGTAATCTAAATCCTATGTTTCACTAAGTTAAGTGTGAATCCTAAGTTTACCTAAGTTATAGTCCGAATACTTTTAATTCTAACGTAAATCTCATAAACATAAGTACTTACATCAGTCTCCTTGGCCCTCTCATCGACGAAGCTCCCGTCCTTCCGTCTTTTGTGCGTATGCTGGAACACGTCGTGCATGGTGACCGATTCTGGTGCCCTTCCCTCTTTTACCGCCCGTTGGGCCTGCATACGAAATTTTTGTAGAACTTAATTAACTCCGTATATTAATAATACCTAATTCGATAGTGAAATGAATTTACGGTATATCACCAGATCTGCAAGCGTCGCTGCGTGGGACCTTGATCCCCCCGTATGAAGCCCTGCGGCCTGTCGGTTCGCCTTCGTCTTCTCCGATTTCTCCTTGTACGCAGGAGTATCCATCATACCTAGGAGGTCCTCGTAATACTCCTGCCGGATCCAGTTCGGCCTCGTATGCCCCATTTTCAGGTCATGAATCATATCCCGTATCTTCTTTGAGGCAGCGCTTCTGTAGGTCCTGCGGATCGCGTCCTCGCGATGGGGGCCACCAGTACGTCGTCTAACATAGAAATTCAATTATCACGTAATTTAAAAAATGGTTGATTAAAGAGTAACTAATAATTAACCAGAAAATATAGATATATACCCTCAACTCGTCGAGCCAGGCGTACTTCAAATTCGGGGGCACCGACGAAAAGTTGAGGTAGGGACCATGGAAGTTAGCCCTGATAATTTCTCCAAGATCCCTGGCAACATTAAACGAAAAAACCTAGAAAGAAGAAACGACTGGATTATTAACTTAAATAAATGAAAGAAATTTAATAAATTATCTTAAATTTACTTACGAGGTCCCCGCGGGCCATAGCTCTCGTCGGAACTCGCCTCTCAGGCCATAGCTCTTGTCTTGGTATGCTGGGTCTCCAACGTTGAATGTATTTCAAGATTTATTCTTGCATGCTGTCCACCAGTCAAATCGATCTCTACGACGCCTTGGGCAGCTTGTATAGTAGACTTGAACCGCCTGATTTGTTATCGCAAATGTATCGGACCCTCTATACCTCCTGCGATAATTTATATCGATAAATCCAAATTGTTTATCGATTCTCCAACCGATATTTGGTGTCGTATCGAACCACTCACATTTGAACATCACAATATGCATATCATATAGGCTAGTATATTGTAAATCTATAATATTCCAAAGCACTCCATAATAGTCAAAGTCTGGCTCGTCGTCATAGATGGTGCCTCTTATGCAAACACCGGAATCCTTGGTACTGATGTCGTCATTGATAAATTTGACATTTATAGCATTCTGAGTTGACTTAAACCTGAAGCCATTAACGACATAGCATGGCCAAGTTTTTATTTGCTTCTTCAGTCCCAATGGCAGATAACGAACACTCTCATGAGTGAGTGTTGTTTCAGGCAATAAAACCTGTAAACAAATATTTATAATTTAAATGTTTTAAATTATATATTTAAAATCTCAATTATAATCTCAGTTACTTACGTATTTGTGAAATCTTGACGGAAATGTACAATCAACCTCTCTTTGAAGTCCCTCATTGGTAATATCGGGTGTCCTCATTTTGACTTCATCTCTAAATACACTATTAGAGAAAATAAGAATATATAAGTGTAGTCACTTACTTCATCAAATTCGAGATTATAACGAGTGCAAGTGTACTGACTTACTTCTCCAAATCTCTTATTTCATGTATGTCACAGTTTAACAAGACATATCGGTGAGCGGCATCATACTCGTCGTCTGTCAACCATCGTCTTTTACTAGCCCCAACAGGCTTGCCCCTTACATTGAATATTCGTCCATCCTCAACGTCCCCGTCATTCCTTTGAGGTCTATTTCGATTTGTCTTAACATGAGTATCGAAATAAATGGAGTTTGACACCTCTTCGATAAGATATGCTTCGCATATCGAAGCCTCTATATGAGCCGTGTTGCCAACTTTCTTCTTTAGATGGTGTAGGTATCTAGAGAGAAATTATCTTAAGAATAAAAAAGAATTTTAAAACCCACTAAAATTCAACTTAAATTATATCGATTTTTATGTACCTTTCAAATGGGTACATCTACCGATAATAAACAGATGCACCGACACGGGCTTCGTATGCTAGATGAATCGGTAGATGTTCCATGCTGTCGAAGAAGCCAGAAGGAAATATTTTCTCCAACTTGCAAATTGTTAAGATAATCTTCTCCTCAAGTTCAACCATGTGTTGCACAGTCAACTTAGTTGAATAAATATCCCTAAAGAATATTGATAGTTCGGCCAACGGAACCCATACAGCAGAAGGCAACAACTTTTTCAAAGCAATAAGCAGTAATCTTTCCATAAACACGTGGCAGTCATGACTCTTCATTCCCGTTAGCTTGCGTTCATTGAGATCAACGCATCTAGACAAATTTGACACATAGCCGTCGGGGAATCTTAAAGTAGATACCCACTTGCAGATTATTAATCTATCTTCCTTGCTCAATGTGTATTGTGCTATCGGCTTACTTAATTATCCAGCAGCTCCCCTTTGTATCAAGTTCAGATAAGGATGCTTGCATATCTCGACAATGTCTTGTCTTGCTTTTGGATTGTCCTCCGTCTTTCCTTTAATATCCATGACGGTATTGAAGACATTATCGAACACATTCTTTTCGATATACATAACATCAAGATTATGCCTTATAAGATTATCTTTCCAATAAGGCAAGTCCCATAAGATACTCTATTTGGTCCAGTTATGGGTTTGTCCGAACCCATCGACACGATTGTTCGATGGATCTTCCATTACAGTGGACAAGTCCTTTACATCTTCCCAAATATTGTATCCCGACAATCTGGCAGGCAGATAAGAAAATTCTTGTTTTCCAGCACTGAACGCGTCCTTGTTCTTTCTCCAAGGATGACTCGCAGACAGAAATTGACAATGACAATCAAAGAAAAAAGTTCTTCCTCCATGCTTAAGGCAGAACGCCTTACTATTTTACATGCATATCGGACAAGACATGGTGCCGTGAGTACTCCATCCCGACAGCATACCGTATGCGGGAAAATCATTGATTGTCCACATCAGTGAAGCTCTCATCTGAAAGTTCTGTTTCCTGGAAATATCATAGGTCGTGACGCCGATCTCCCACAGCTGTTTCAGCTCATCCACCAACGGCTGTAAATATATATCGATATTCTTCGTCGGATTTTTGGGACCCAGTATGATAGTTGTCAAGGACATATAAGGAGTCTTCATACACATCCATGGTGGCAGATTGTAAGGGGTCAGAATGACCGGCCAACAAGAGTATTGAGATCCCGACTGCCCGAAAGGGGCGAAGCCATCAGAACATAGCCCCATGTGTACATTTCTAGGCTCTGCAGTAAAATCTGGATGGCAAAAATCAAAATATTTCCACGCCTCTCCATCCGAAGGATGTGACAATTCTCCATCGTCCTTTGTGCGTTCTTCGTTGTGCCACGTCATGTGTTCTGCTGTATTCTGAGACATATACATCCTCTGCAAGCGCTTCGTGATCGACAAGTAATGCATATACTTGTAAGGACATCATTTTCTAGTTGACTTTTCTTTTCCTCTAACTGGCTTGTAACGATCCGCATTACAGAAGCTGCAACTTTTTATATCCTCGTTCTCCTTGTAGTACAACATGCATCTGTTGCAACAACAATCTATCTTGTCGTACCCCAGTCCTAGTTGTCGGACCATCATCTTCGACTTGTAGAAGTTTTTTGGAAGCTCTTTTGATTCCTTCGGTAACACCTCCTTCATTAGTTGTGTAATCCGATCATAGCAAGTTTGTGGGAAGTTAAAATCGGACTTTATGTTCAACAACCGTATCGTCATTGACAGTATGGAATTTGGCTCACAACCAGGATATAAAAAAGTTTCAGCATCCTGAAACATATCATAGAACTCCTTCGCCTCAGGATTAGAATCCTCCGGATCAAAATTAGGCCCTGCCGCGTCGTACACCATATCTCGTACAAGGTTCTGCACGTCTCCATAATCAACAGAGCATTCGTCGTCATCAACGATAAAATCTGCTGTAGCATTATCATCAAAAGTATAAGTAGCAGCATTCGCAACCTGTCTTTCCGCATATAGTTCACCTTGCGATGACCACAGGCCGTAATCACGTACGAAACCCTTACGGGTCAAATGATCTCTTACACTCACCACTTCTTCGTAACGTCTATTGCGACAATTACGACGTGGACACTTAATTTTGTTACCGTCCATAAACTGAGCTTTGCTCATGGCATACTTAAGAAACACTTCCACGCCTGCCTGAAAATCGTCACTCACACCTATTCTGCTCTCGTGTTGTCGTTTGTACATCCATGTACGATCAACGAAATAACGATCTATCACAGATTAGATGTAAAAATCTGTATAGTAAGACAAACTAAACAGAATTAGTATATAATCATGTAACTGGTGGATCCGCTGGTATTCTAGCTCAAGAAGAGAAAAATCTAAGTACATTTGTTACTAATAGTTCAGTACCGATAGTTCGATACTGATACCGATACTGATAGTTTGATACCGATACCGATAGTGCGATGCCGATACTGATAGTCCGATACCGATAGTGCGATACTGATACCGATAGTGCGATACCGATAGTTCGATAGCGATACCGATGGTCCGATAGTCTGATAGTCCGCTAGCGATACCGATAGTTCGATACCGATACCGATACCGATAGTCCGATAGTTCGATACCGATACCGATATCGATAGTCCGATACCGATTCTTCGATAGTCCACTACGTCGAAATGATTCCTCTTAAGCGTCGAGCATGTTATACACGGTTCAACTTGACGAGTCAGTAAATATTTTTGTGGTGTTGTATGCTTGTAGCAGCAAATCAAGTTTTAGAGTCATTATAGGTCAATTAATCAAACTGAGTCAATCTATCTATTTTTAAATTGCAAGAGTCCACTTCTAGGATATGGGAGCTATATCCTAGATATCTAGGCTAAAATTAACTTGGTTAGGATACTAGAGTGTCCTTACTATCTAGCAAGCACTACCTTAGTCTAGTTACACTAGCATTACCTATATTTCCTACTATGTCTACACTCACACATTACACCCCAAGCCGTCCTGCATGCTAATAGGCATGGTAGGCCTGTCTTCATTCCTCACTCTCTAAAGCACACATACACATATGTATATCACAGTTAGATGTATAGATATATACATCTATATAGAAGCACACAACTGATACACTCTAAGGGTCAGTTTTCCAGGAAAAACTTCACTTATTCAGTGACTTTGGTGAAGCGAACGTCCCAAGGATATTCTTAACAAAGAAGGCAGATGAAGAACTCGTACTATCCTTGACACAGTGAACATATACACCATGAACCCAAACTCCATATTCACATTTACTAATCCAAACACCACCAAACTAATGGATAATACCCAATATGGATAACACATTATTTAGCCAATATATAAACTCAGATGAATTTGAGAAGCAAAGTCCCCTGCCGCACCCGACCAAAGCCCGCCGCCCCAAGCCCGCCGTCCAGCCCCCGACGCCTCCGCCCCAAGCCCGCCGCCCAGCCCCCGACACCCCCGCCCCAAGCCCGTCGTCCCCCGCAGCCCCCCGCCGCCCACAACCCCCGCCCCCCGCCGCCCAGCCCTCGACGCCCCTGTCCCAAGCCCGCCGCCCCCGCTGCCACTACGAAATCGTGAGAGAGATAGAGAGAGGGGGGGATTACCTTCGGGAGAGAGAGAGGAGAGGACGCCCGATAATCGAAGCCGCGGAAGAGAGAAAGAGAGAGAGGAGAGAGAGTGAATTTGGGGGGAATGCAAAAAGTTCCCCCCATCATTTCAATTTAAGTCTGGAACATATATTTAGCGACGAACTAGTGACGAATTTTTATCTATCGCCCGTTAGTCACTCTTTTTGATACTTGCCGACTAAATATCCGTCGCTACGTAGTCAAAAAATTGTCCCGCCAATTCTCCATACAATTCTCGCCAAATAATCGACTGCATAGCGACGGCTGAATATCCGTCGCTATATCTCCGATGCCCTAGCGACGGAAGTGCGACCTTTCCTCCCCCTAAAAATAAAATAAAAAATGTAACGGCTTGTCGTCGGTAATCCGTCGGCTAGTTGCCACAAAGCCGTCGCTAACTCCGACGGACTATTTCCATCGCTAATTTTTTGTCGCTAATTTACTGTATTTTGGTAGTGATACATGTCCGTTATTATATCCGGATTAAGAGCACAAGCATCCATAATAACATAGGTGTTTATTCTCTTATGTAGTTATTATAAAGAGAACAACCTCAAGTGGTCCTGTTCAATACACACAAAGTGTACTAGTGTAAACCTATAGTCAAGATAGACTAATACCAGATTACACTACAACCTTTCCAATAGATTGTCCAAGTCCATCTAGGTTGTGAATTATTTATATACTCTATAGGAAACTGATAATATGATCTTCTGTGTGACACCACACACCATATTATCTACAATATAGAATATCAAACATTTGCAAAAACCCTTGCAACAAATACAATATGCAAATATTTGCCCATATGATTCTCATTCAAAATTTAAGGAAATAAGGTTGCTACAAAAGTGATAATTTTAGTATATAACCCTAACAATCATGTCTATGATGGATTCTGCGGAATACCACACCCAAAATCCAACAAGAAAATGTGAAGGATGAAACAACTAGCTTGATTATCTAGATCATTGGGAGGGAAGAATTTCCCGGTTACCTGTAACCCTTTATCCCAGCCCCAACCTGGATGGATTTGGGGCTATCTGTCATGATGAGTACACTTCCAGCGCACCATCGAGTGTTGTAGGGTACATTTGTCTCCTGGGCGATGTACCCACTATTATATGTCTATAGGGTACATTTGTCTCCTGGGTAATGTACCCACTATTATATCTTGGATACATTTATCTCTTGGGCGATGTATTCATCTTTACTTTTCTTTTTGGCCTGGATAATTCGGGCAGTCTGCAGGGCAGGTAACTGGATTGGATTTCTCAAACTTGCATATGTTAGTAATTAGGATGGTGATAACCCTAGTTAGCTAATATAATAAGCCGTACTCATTGCTTGGTCGTGATTATTGTATGGAGTCCAGTCTAGTCTAGTTTTGTCTAGGCAGTGTCCGGATGTGTTTATTTCAGTACATTATTGTTTATATTATACTTTTGTCAATAAATGATTAGAGACTAAGTTCTGTTCAGGAGAAGGGTTACAACCCCGGTCTTTGTTTGGTTTACGGTATGTAACTTGGGTTCCGGCATAGTTCCTGAGTCATCTTATTATTTGTCGTTTTATATAGTTCTCACATGTCTTAGTTATCTAACATGCTCACATGTCCCTGTAATCTTACAGGCTCATATGTCCCGGTTATCTTATATGCTCATATGTACCATTTCTCTCACATGTCTAGTTTACGTCACATGTTCACTTGTTTCTATTTAATTCACATGTCTACAGTTTACATTATGTCACATGTTAATTACTTATGCTCCATGGTTGCTTTACTTATTGTCTTTTCTATTCTCGGGATAAATGCATTGGTAGTGCACGAGTCTCGATTTGCCTTACCTATTTCTGTCTCTTGCTATGTTAGTTATTGCTGATTTTAGTTCGTAGCTTCGGCTTCCTTTGTGGTACTTGCTATTGGGGATCTGACCCCACTAGTTTTGTTTGGCCAGATCTGATAGAGGAGCCCGAAGGATCTTCCGCACCATCTACTCGACAGTGACTATCCGGAGCACCAGAGTACCTTAGTGGGTTCCTTATATCATTCCCCCACTAATTATGTACATTATTCTTTTATGGCGTTTAGCCTCCGAGCACGTGTTTAGCTCGTGTTCTTGACATTTAGACTACGGGCCAAAACATGATGTGTGTATTCTAGACTATAGCTAGAGCTTATCATGTATGACTATTACTCTTGCTAGTTCTCCATTTTGTATTACTAGCTTCATGATCATCCATGTATATATAGTTTGGGATGCTCTACTATTTTATGTCTGATGATCATACTTCTTGCACTTTGTATAATTGCTTGTGATTGAGATACCTAGGATTCTTGACCCAGGATTGACTGTTAGATTGTAGTAGTAACCTCCATGTCTTGACAGCTTATACATATTTCGGAGTACTAGAGTAGTTTGGTATACGTAGCTGGCCTGGTCCATCCCTATTTGCCAGTTTCTGGTTCTGGGACGTGATACCTCCCCCGAGATACGAAATAATATCAATAACGATATGTCGTGAGCAATATAAGATAAACATGACACAAGTCATGATCAATATACAATAAAAGAGTCACGATCACGACCATGAACAATAAACATGAATCACGATCAAGAAACATGATCATGAATAAGAAACACAATCATGTGTCAAACTGTGTCACAATATGAAACATGTCATGACAAGAAAATATTGCATTTATAAAGTATTGAGAAACATAAGTAAGGAGTACTGTACTTGCCTTAGGTCCAAATCATTGACTTGGTGAGCTTAGTCCAAACCTATGAACAAATATGAGGTTTAGGTGTTAGGCCTCCCTACGTCCTATCCATAATTAAATCCTTAAAAGTCTTGAGACAAACTCTTCTTTAGATCTACTTTAAGTGGCCCAAAGTTTTATCAACTAATAATTAACTAATGTAATTAACCAAAACTAACTACTAACCAACAAATTAACAAAAATTAATAAACTAATAACCCATTAAAACATACTAATTAAAACTACTAATTATCTACTAACAATATTTACACTGGCTCAGCCCAAAAATCCCAAACCCAAGCCCATATATTTTTGTCTTTTTTTTCTCTTTATTCCTTCAGCCAAGCCTAAGGCTTGCATATTAAAACCCAGCCCTAGCCCAAACTCTTTCTTTTCTTTTCTTTTCTTTCTATTTGTTCTCAAACCCAAGCTAAAGGCTCGCGGTCTGGCCCAAGGATCCGGACCCAAACCTGGCCCATAAAATCTGACCTAACCTACCTTTTTTGTACAAGAGAGAGATCACAAGCCCTCTCAATTTCTCCAGAAGACATGAAGAAGAAAGAGAAAATTAAGAAGAAAGAAGAAGGAGAAAAAGAAGGAAGAGAAGAAACAAGAGAAAGAAGAAGAAGAACTCTCACCCGAGGCCCCTCCAAGCGACGCTAGGCAGCGGATTTGATAGATGAGCAGATTTGGTCGACAACCTCGAGAGTGGTCAGGCGAGGGGTAAGGTGAAGCTGAGCGGCATCGCTGTGGCGGCACTCTCGAGATGGATCTGAAAGGATCCGGTGGTCAATTGTCGACTCGGTCGGGGAGTCACGGATCTGGGCCGATCAGCTCCAGCGGCCCGCTAGTGAGGTCGCAGCCGTAGAAGAACATTGGCGGCAGGGGTCTTGTCACACCCCACTCTCGCAGGAGCGATCGTCCTCGCTAAGGTGTGACGTCGCACGGGCCTAGGTTGCGCCCGTGTAAGGCCAAGTCCAAAAACGGCCGATTTAAGCTAGGCCACAGAGTCGCACAGAGTATCCCCATTTCCAGCGGAAAGTAAGTCAACACAAATTGAAGCAAATTCAACTCTTTATTGATATTCAAGAAGTTTACAAGCGGCGCTAGGCCGATATTACAAATCGCTCAAGCTCTCTCTCTCTCTGAAACATAAAAGGCGTGCCAAGTGGCTTACAAGATAGAATGATTCATGGCAATGTTCTGATACATTATGTCCTGTATATGGTGCTCCAGCTCCTTGCAACACTCCAAGGCTCTAGAGATAGCTCTGCGCCTTAGCACATTCGAGGAAAGATCCGCATCCGCCGACGTTTCCTGCTTCCTGCAAGCAGACTGTGGGGTTATCAGTACATTGTTATGCACTGATGGGGAGGCTAGCTCGCCCACAATGCTATCATTACCAAACACGTTCTATTTACTTTTGTGCATCACTATTATTCATTGTCTTTGTAATCTTGCCTTAGGATTAATTTTATGGCATATTTTATAGCCTATCTCGTATTGCCAATTTCAAGTGTCGTATGGAAATATATGCATGACTTACCCATACTTACCGTCCGGCCTTCCATGTTCAAGGTAAACCAAGTTAGTCAATAATTTATATATTTCAACTTAACATGATTCACGTAAATATTCAGTGCCAAGGACGTGTCCCTGCCTCGGGTCCTAGCGCGTCGTAGGCATGTTTTCTAACTCCTTTGCCGAAGTACTCTCTATCATTTGGTGTGTCATATTGAAGCCTGTTCAGAAGGCACTTTATTTAGTTAACTTAGACTACTTTGATTTCAATTCAAGGACTTGCACGTGGATTGCCACCAGCAAAGCCCACTTAACTCTATATGCACCGGTCGCTGGCATCATAAGCCATTTTGGACATCCAAGCCGTTGTATTTCTCAACTAACGTAGGGTACGGGCTGGCACACACCCCGTTAGTCTCTTGAAATACTGCTGCACTTACGTCCCCTGGATGGCCAAGTCCACACCCAGGCAGCCCGTAAGCCATTTTTGATTTCCGTCTGGACCGGCCACGTCCCCCCTTTTTTGACCGTGCCGCTGGAAATCCCTTATATCTTCCACCTCCCGTATACGAGGGGATTGTCCACGACCATTTCGTATTATTTGTCATTTTAACTTAACGGCTGTCACCGAGCCGTAGGCTAACCCTTAGCCATAATGCGTTATCGACCAGGTTGGCGTTCGTGTAGCGCGGTAACGAGCCCCGTTGCACGTGTCTGTCACACCTATCGCTAACCATTCTTTTCTTTCTTATCTTTCATATATTCTTTCTTTTCTTTCTTTCACTTGTTCGTTTGTTCATAAATTCATTCATGTATTCATTCATTCATTCATTAATTCATTCGTTGATTCATTTATTCACGTATTATACAACTCCCAGTGTGGGAGTCGCCTTGGCGACCCATCGGTCCCATAGCCTTTCAATATTGCTAAACTCTATTCGGAGCGACTATGTTGATAGTCTTTCCGTTTCATTGTTGTAAACGATTCATTGTTGTAAACCATTCATTGTTTTATTGTTTGAACGCATAAGGGACATGAACGTGAGCTTATGCCTTAGCACGAGCGTAGAGCGCGGTACGAGAGTTTCTATAATTGTCGAGTTCTTTTCTATGTTCTAAACAAGCATGCAAGATGGGATTATTCCCTTAGCTAGGTGCGTTGAGTCATTTATTAGCATGCACGGTGTTATCGCCTAGCGATTCTAGTGATAGTGCCCGTATTGTTATGTGTCTAGGCTAAGCAAAGACGGGTTCATCGGAGCCACCCACCTTAGCGATGTTCGTATCGGCCGAGCGATACTCCGAGCGCGCCTTTGAAAGTCTAAGTCTGGATTCATCTTGACGGGCCAATGTAAGCCTTGCATCGATTCTTCTTCAGGTCGATGCTAACTCTTCGGGTCGACGGCTCGTTCGAGTCGTTGTACTTGCCGTTTGAAATGGCGTTCCGCTAGGGCGGAGCGGGTCGTTACATAATACACCACTCAAAACAAGTCTCGTCCTCGAGACTTCCTGAGTGCAGGTCATCCTACCATTCCTTAACTCGTGTCGTCGTGTTTCTTAGATAATTCTATCGAACGGCTCTATCGTTCGAAGGCATCGAACCATGTTCGGTTATCCTTCCAAGTTTTATGTCGCATGTGTTTGGTGAATTTTATTAGATGACTGTCCATTCATTTTAGACATGATGGTACTTATTCAATTCAAGTATTTTTTCGTCTTGGTTGCTACTTCTTCGTGTCATGGGACTGAAACATTCGTACGAGGCACATTGTAATTCGTCAAATACGAGTGTCGTAGGCTGAGGCAAACTCACTTTCGTTTATCTCGGTCATCGAGATGACCCAATTCGCTTCTCAAGCGTTTGTGTCCACGAAATCAGTATGATTTCTACTTAGCGGGGTCGACCAAGTCTAAGTAATTTTCGTCCGATTCAAGACCACGTATTGTACTATCATCGAGTATATCTTTCTATCAATGGTTCAATTCGTCATACCAAGTTTTACTTGTACGATATCGATTCCATATCATTCACTTGTTTAGGGCCAATCTCGTTGTCATTCAAGCACACTCCGCTCACACGTTTCTTGGATTCCGAGCCACGCTCGTTCGATTCTTTACTTAACGCAATTTCAAGATCTTCGACACTCTTCCATTCCTCAAGTCTTGTTTGAACTCAATGTATCACTTGGCTGGATCGTGCATGCATTCCAAGCGTCCCCAAAATACATGCATTCAGCCAAGCCGTATGATCTAGAAATTTGTCATTCTCACTCGAGTCGTATCGTGCACATACTCAAACGTCCCTGAAATATATGCATGTCAGCCGAATCTCGTGAGGGGTATTCTTATATTCGTGATTCACATTATCTATCCATGTCAATCCTCAAGATCAATCTTTCGATTGATAACTCATGAAACAGGACGTCTCGTCTAACCGCTAGGCCATCTTTTCGAGGCTAAGTCAATATCAGGATTGGAATCATAGTTCCCCAACAATAATGCCAACACTGACCCCAATCCTAGGGTCAAACCAAAGTCGGTAGTACGGGATTTTCTATCCAAGCTCGCGTCACTCAGATTTATAAACATCGAGCACGATCACCTATTCGCATCAAGGCATTCGTCGTGCACCGCAACGAATTCAAATCTATTCAAATCACTAAATCGACATACTTCACATATCCATTCTAACCAATTCATGTATTCGATCACGAGTTCATCTAGCTTTGATAATATGTTGTGCCCCAATCTCATGCAAGTCCAATTTTTTATGGTGGTTCATGAATCACCATGCAACGCTCCCGCAAAATAATCATTCTCATCGGGGCGTAACTCTTGCTTACGTCTAGACTAATTTATTCTCGATATGCAGATTGGACCTACGCAATCCTCAAACTCGATTGTTATGCACGCTAAGTCATTTTCGAGTCCACCTTCGCGTCAAACCACAAGTCGAAGAACACAAATTACCACGCCATGCTAGTTCAATCACCCCAGCTGTATGAATCACCATACCAGCGCTCACGCGGAGTGATCGTCCTAATCGGCACGACGTATGTGCGAGGCTGGAGTTGCACTCGCATAAGACAAGAATGTCGACGTTGGGGTTATCGTCGAAGCAAATCTGATATTTTATTTTCTATCCAAGCCAAGATCGATAGTCCATTCATTATTTCGTTCAACTAGAAATCCTCGAGCCACGTCTATATTTTTCTCGACACGTTTTGACATCAAGAGTATAGCATCCATCGGAACAATGACATTTGCATGATCGTCATTTGCCGAGTCAGAGTACCCCCGAGTTATCGCATATCGATCTTTGATATGCCTCAATACCATCGACGATACGCGTAACCTGACGATCTTCCTTTGCAACCAATTTCGAGTCGTGTGTTGATGCTGTTGTCCGAGTTGGATATTCCATAATTTTCTCGATATTGAAGATCAAGTTCGATCGCTATTCCTCAAGCTCGTTTCAAGATCGTTGTTCAAAACTCAAGTCACATTTCATTTGAATTAATCTGAATTCGTATGCACGATCCTCTAAGATTCCTCGTTCAAGACCATTCATTTTCATTCATCATTCCGAACCATTTTCTAACTCGCGTTGCCCATTGACAAGTTGTCCGAACGACATCTCGTTCGGGACACACGAAGTCACGATCAACTAAGCGTGACGTGTTCTAAGACTTTGTGCGATCGCATCGCTTCGCCGACATACTCGTTCTATCCGTAAATCCTTTAGTCTCGCTCGAACAATTTCTATAACGTCCATACACCACTCAGGGTTCGAGCCACTCGACTAGTCGTTGACACTCATTCTTATTCTTTTCTGAACCTATCACATACACCACTCAAATTCAAGCCATACGATCTAGTCCTCAATCAGGTTCGCGTCATGTGCTAAGACATCCTTCAGATTCATTCGATGAATCTCTAGCGTAATCGCTCACGTCGCCTCGACGTACTAAGTCGTTCGCACTAATCCTCAAAATCCAAGCCAATCTTTTCGGGTATGCCTAAGCGTTAACTCGATAAGGTTTCTATCGATAGACACTCAAAGTGTATCTCCGTTCTTGATCGAGCGATACTTGGTATCGCTCGCAACCCGATTGCACCCAAAAGTCGAGGTGCACGACACGCGGACTAAGTTGTGCCGCATAACCATCTCGTACGGAATATATTCGAGTTTGCACGCTCATTTGCTAGGTCGATGCAAGACTAGTCAGCCACGCACGTGACATGTTAACTTAGCATGTGTTCTTTTATCGAGTCAAGTTTAATATCGTTCGGCACAAAGGCCTTCGCCTATCGATCTCGTTCAACCGAGTACTTGTACGAGCTTTTGAAAATATTAGACTTATTGTATGGAACATCCCAAGGCACAATGAGAGAGAGCGTATACTTCTTTTTCCAACGGCGAGCTTTGAAAACTGAGAAATCGACGTGAAGTCCAAGGACGTAAAGCCGTGCTCTGATACCAATCTGTCACACCGCGCTCCCGCAGGAGCGATCGTCCTCGCTAAGGTATGATGCCGCACGGGCCTAGGTTGCGCCTGTGTAAGGCCAAGTCCAGAAACGGTCGATTTGAGCTAGGCCACAGAGTCGCATAGAGTATCCCCATTTGCAGCAGAAAGTAAATCAACACAAATTGAAGCAAATTCAACTCTTTATTGATATTCAAGAAGTTTACAAGCGGCGCTAGGCCGATATTACAAATCGCTCAAGCTCTCGCTCTCTCTCTAAAACATAAAAGGCGTACCAAGTGGCTTACAAGATGGAATAATTCATGGCGATGTTCCGATACATTATGTCCTGTATATGGTGCTCCAGCTCCTTGCAACGCTCCAAGGCTCTAGAGATAGCTCCGCGCCTTAGCACGTTCGAGGAAAGCTCCGCACCCGCCGACGTTTCCTGCTTCCTGCAAGCATACTGTGGGGTTATCAGTACATTGTTATGCACTAGTGGGGAGGCTAGCTCGCCCACAATGCTATCATTACCAAACACGTTCTATTTACTTTTGTGCATCACTATTATTCATTGTCTTTGTAATCTTGCCTTAGGATCAATTTCATAGCATATTTCATAGCCTATCTCGTGTTGCCAATTTCAAGTGTCGTATGGAAATACATACATGACTTACCCATACTTATCGTCCGGCCTTCCCTGTTCAATGTAAACCAAGTTAGTCAACAATTCATATATTTTAACTTAATATGATTCACGTAAACATTCAGTGCCAAGGGCGTGTCCCTGCCTCGGGTTCTAGCGCGTCGTAGGCGTGTTTTCTAACTCCTTTGCCGAAGTACTCTCTATCATTTGGTGTGTCATATTGAAGCCTGTTCAGAAGGCACTTCATTTAGTTAACTTAGACTACTTTGATTTCAATGCAAGGACTTGCGCGTGGATTGCCACCAGCAAAGCCACTTAACTCTATATGCACTGGTCGCTGGCATCACAAGCCATTTTGGACATCCAAGCCGTTGTATTTCTCAACTAACGTAGGGTGCGGGCTGGCACACACCCCGTTAGTCTCTTGAAATACTGCTGCACTTACGTCCCCTGGATGGCCAAGTCCACACCCAGGCAGCCCGTAAGCTATTTTTGATTTCCGTCCGGACCGGCCACGTCCCCCCTTTTTAACTGTGCCGCTGGAAATCCCTTATATCTCCCACCTCCCGTATATGAGGGGATTGTCTACGACCATTTCGTATTATTCGTCATTTTAATTTAACGGCTGTCACCGAGCCGTAGGCTAACCCTTAGCCATAATGCGTTATCGACCAGGTTGGCGTCCGTGCAGCGCGGGTAGCGAGCCCCGTTGTACGTGCCTGTCACACCTGTCGCTAACCATTCTTTTCTTTCTTATCTTACATGTATTCTTTCTTTTCTTTCTTTTACTTGTTCATTTGTTCATAGATTCATTCATGTATTCATTCATTCATTTATTCGTTGATTCATTTATTCACGCATTACGCAACTCCCAGTGTGGGAGTCGCCTTGGCGATCCATCGATCCTATAGCCTTTCAATGTTGCTAAACTCTACTCGGAGTGACTATGTTGATAGTCTTCCCGTTTCATTGTTGTAAACCATTCATTGTTTTATTGTTTGAATGCATAAGGGACATAAACGTGAGCTTGTGCCTTAGCACGAGCGTAGAGCGCGGTGCAAGAGTTTCTATATTTGTCGAGTTCTTTTTCATGTTATAAACAAGCATGCAAGATGGGATTATTCCCTTAGCTAGGTGCGTTGAGTCATTTATTAGCATGTACGGTGTTATCGCCTAGCGATTCTAGTGATAGTGCCCGTATTGTTATGTGTCTAGGCTAAGCAAAGACGGGTTCATCGGAGCCACCCACCTTAGCGATGTTCGCATCGGCCGAGCGATACTCCGAGCGCGCCTTTGAAAGTCTAAGTCTGGATTCATCTTGACGGGCCAATATAAGCCTTGCATCGATTCTTCTTCAGGTTGATGCCAACTCTTCGGGTCGACGGCTCGTTCGAGACGTTGCACTTGCCGTTTGAATCGGCGTTCCGCTAGGGCGGAGCGGTTCGTTACATAATACACCACTCAAAACAAGTCTCGTCCTCGAGACTTCCTGAGTGCAGGTCATCCTACCATTCCTTAACTCGTGTCGTCGTGTTTTTTAGACAATTCTATCGAACGGCTCTATCGTTCGAAGGCATCGAACCATGCTCGGTTATCCTTCCAAGTTTTATGTCGCATGTCTTTGGTGAATTTTATTGGATGACTGTCCATTCATTTTAGACTTGATGGTACTTATTTAATTCAAGTATTTCTTCATCTTGGTTGCTACTTCTTCGTGTCATGGGACTGAAATATTCGCACGAGGCATGTTGTAATTCGTCAAATGCGAGTGTCGTAGGCTGAGGCAAACTCACTTTCGTTTATCTCGGTCATCGAGATGACCCGATTCGCCTCTCAAGCATTCGTGTCCACGAAATCAGTATGATTTCTACTTAGCGGGGTCGACCAAGTCTAAGTAATTTTCGTCCGATTCAAGACCACGTATTGTACTATCATCGAGTATATCTTTCTATCAATGGTTCAATTCGTTATACCAACTTTTACTTGTACGATATCGATTCCATATCATTCACTTGTTTAGGGCCAATCTCTTTGTCATTCATGCACACTCCGCTCACACGTTTCTTGGATTCCGAGCCACGCTCGTACTAGTATCGATTCTTTACTTAACGCAATTTCAAGATCTTTGACACTCTTCCATTCCTCAAGTCTTGTTTGAACTCAATGTATCACTTGGCTGAATCGTGCATGCATTCCAAGCGTCCCCAAATTACATGCATTCAGCCAAGCCGCATGATCTAGAAATTTGTCATTCTCACTCGAGTCGCATCGTGCACATACTCAAGCGTCCCTGAAATATATGCATGTAAGCCAAGCCGCATGATCTAGAAAAGGTTTTTGAATTTATTGTGGTAATTTAAACTTGGATTAGATTTTATTTAATTTAAATAAGTTAATTTAAAGATTGGAATCATCTACTTTGGATTTGAAATTTTCTAGAATTAATTGAGTTGGATTTGAATTTGGATTTAAATTTATATTTGATTTATAAAGGCTTAGTTTAAATTGATTTGAGTCAAATAATATTTATCTACTAGTTTTTTAAATATTCCTAGTCTTTATCCTCATGGGAATTCCCACATCCTATAAATAGGCAGGTACTCTTCCATAATTCTCTCCACAACCAAATTCCCCACAAAATTTGTGCATCGTATCTGTGCCTCTCTACATCCACTATATTTTCCAGTACATATACATCGTTCTTTTCCGTGTCCGACATGCAGGACACAACCTTGCTCCCGTGTCTCGCAGGACACACAACCGACCCTTCATTGTCGTGTTAGGACAGTCCCCGACACGACGACGTCCCCCTACCCGTTCCACTGTCATCACAACCGCAGCCCCGCCTTCATCCACCTTCTCTGGCCAAATCCTCTCATCAACCAACGCCACCACCATCAATGTTTCCGGCAACCCCGCCACTCCGTACCACCACCATCGCCATCGTCATCATCCCCAAACACCACCCGGTAAATCGTCACCACCACCATCGCCATCACAGAAGAAGAAGAAGAAGAAGAGGGGGAAATCCCTTACCTAAACCAGCGCCGCCGGCGATTTCCCCGCAAGCTCCACCCCGCCTCTGGCTAAGCGCCGGCTTCCCAACCGATCTCTCTGCTCCGCCCCGCGTGCATCGCCGCAACCCGAACCTCCGGTGCCGCCCTTGCTGTCCGATCAACCTCCGTCGGTCTGCCCTCAACGCAGGACCCATCGTGCGCGCCACCGTGCACCGACGAGCATCTCCGGCGTGCCCATCCACCCGGCCGCCGAGTCCCCGGGAACCCACCGCCCGTCCGACCGCTCCGCACCAGGCCCGCCCGACCTCCAACAAACGCCTCCACCAAACCCCTTCGCCGCCACCGCGAGGCTGTCCGCTCGTGTGCAGCCACCGTGCTACCCCCCAGCCGAGCCCCGGCGAACATCCACCCTCTCCCTCGACTCGCCGTGGCCGCCCACATCCCTTCGCCGCCGTCGCCAAACCCTAACCCGGCCATGACCGGAGTCGTGTGCCGAGACGCCGGAGTCTCCAGATCCGCCCTCGTCCACCGACGAAAGCGCCGACCGTTCCCCTTCCGTGCGCCACCGCCTTCGGCCCACAGCGCCACTGTCGTCGCGCTTCGCCGCCGATGAGCACTGGTAAACCCTTTTTTTCCCCAACTTTATGTTCTCTCTCTCATTTTTCTTAACCGCAGTATAAGTAAGTAAAGAAGATTATGATTATTATTATTATTATTATTATTATTATTATTATTATTATTATTATTATTATTATTATTATTATTATTATTATAACTACCATGGTATTAGTATTAATTACTAAGACTATTATTACTGTGATTATTTATTAATTCATTATTCTTATTATTATTATTATCATTATTATTATTATTAATTAGTGTTTGTATTATTCTTATTAATATTATTATCATTATCATTATTATTATTATTAGTATTATTATTACTATTATTATTATCATTGTTAATTATAAAAATCTATATATATTTCTAAAAAAATTATACGTGTAGTATAAATATTGAATTGGGCTTGATCCCATATTATTTTCAAATTGGTCTTAAGTCCTAAGGGTAATTTTTCTAGATTACTCATTAATTTCTAAAAATATTTTGACACATAAGAAATATAGTTTTTAAATAATAAAATGATTTTTAAAATAATTATCTAAATTATTTTTGCTAATAAAAATATAGTTTCACTATCTAAATATTTTATTTTACTTAGTTTTTGCCTAAAAAGCTTTTTAGACTTTAAAGTAATTATCTAAAGCTATTTTTACCAAAAATATATATTTTTAAGTATTTAAGCAGTTTTTTCTAAAATTAGTATGAATATTCTCTCCGCTAATCAAAGTTGATCGTGACTAATTCCATAATTCTATTTTCTCGCAACTTCAGACTATTGTCCATCGATCACGGCTATTGGACACTTCGTGACTTGTCAGAACATTACACCACACCAGATGACACACCAGACAAGACATCTTGTCTTTACTGTTTAATTTCCTGCTCAATAACATGCATGTTGTGTTTATTTTCAAGTTGTTCTTTTTAAATTATATGTAGATGCAAATTACTATATTTTATGCAATTGACTTAGAGTTAAGGGACCACCATATGTGCATCTCATAAACTGTCACGATGTGCCACGGATTGTGTGTGAGTGGTGAGTCGCATATAGCTTTGGACTTGCGTACCGACCGTACATCGGTGTGTACAGGACGTGCGTTAGGATATAACTGTCAATAGATTGTGTAGAAGACTTGGCGGTTATTAAGGATTAAACAGTGTCGTGGAGACGACGCATGTATAGTATCATTGGGAGGAGGGGACAGTTATTAGCGTAGGGGCTACATTTTATTTTTACACACATTTTGGGCCGACGGTGACTCTTATGAGCACTACCTTCTGTCCAAGGCCGATAGTGACTCGGATGAGCGCTACTTACTGCCACTCTTTATTTACTCTGCTGAGCCTACAGCCCCTGCGTAGAACGTTGTCCTCAAAGTGCATATCACCTAGAATGGGTAGGAACCTTTACTCATGCATACTTTTCCGTTGAGCTCATTTATTCAGTTTATTGGCATGATATTATGTGTCTTGTTACGTCCCTCTGAGGACCTGGTTTTTCCCCAGGTGTGTGTTCATATTTTCTACAGGTGTTCTAGCCAAGGCCGTGATCTTTCCCAATTCTCGAAGATGATTGCTCTTGGTTCGTTTTGTCATTTTATCGATTGTTTTCTTGTACATTTATTTCATTGAGATAGTTGGTAGTGGACTTTGTCTCCGCCCAACGATTGTACCATAACTACTCAAGTTGATTCTATCTTTATTCTTTATATATTTGTGGATGAGATTTAGCATGTCTTGGTTCTCTACATTTTACAGCTTATGTATTTATACGAGGATTCCATACATTGGAGTATTCTTCGTATATCTACAGCTGGTATGATACGTATCTAGTTCCATGTATTTTGGGACTGGGGCGTTACATATTTTTGTGGTGGCCCATGCAGGTCGAGTTTGTCACTTCGGTTACGTAATTGTACCGATGTGAGCCTGCAATATAGGATTAGAATCTAGGAATCTCATCCACCTACTTGACATCATTTCTTGACTTCAAATTTTGAACTCTCGTTCGCCCTCCTTGATTTGCATCTTGCTTGACTCCTTCTACCGTAAATTCTTAGTTTCGTGCTTAATGACAATTAGAAAGATGGCTACACTCATATATGCTCATAGGTCAAACACATGGCTAGAAGGATTACCTTGACAATTAGTATGCATTGAGGTCTTATTTGTGTATAAAAGCATTTATGTTTCCTAGAAATTTGATCTTAAGGATTAGTTTATTCTAAGTTGGGTAGTAGTATATTGCCACCATCAAAAGGATAGTTTAAATTTTACTTCAAATTTACAAGGTGGTATACACAAGAGGATAGCTAGATCGAGAAAACAATTTTTTTATGAATTTTGAAATTGTGAAATAGTTATGATTTATTAGGGATATGAAATCAATTTGAGAAATATCTTGAGTTTTTATATTGTGACACTAGATTTACGGTTAACTTTAAGTTGGATATCTCAAGATTTTTTAAAGAGTTTAAATTATGATTTTGTAGATGACTAGAGAGACAAAGTTTAGAAGGGAGAGAACTTGAGGTTTTAAATTGCGCGTACGATTTATAAGTTTATTAAATTTTGAAGAGATGATGGAAAAAAAATTGTGTTTAAATATTTGAAGGATATGAAAGCGACTTTGAAGGAAAATTTTAAATTTTAAATTGTGTCATATGATCTATGATTTAAGAAGTTATTTAGATTTTAAGTTTAAAAGCCTTGATTATGGATATTTAAATTTTGGTAAAAAAATATTTAATTTGGGTTACACGATTTGCGAATAATGAAATATGCCAAGAATTTATCTCGAGGTACATTTGAGAATTGGAAATTTTAAAAGTGATGGCTTATTATGAAAATTTAGTTGTGCCGCATTAGATATGATGAAGGATTTTTGGAATTTATTTAAAGAAAATTTAACTTTAAGTTATGATTAAATACTTGATGGAGTATCTTGAGATTTTATTCGAAACTGTGGAGGAACTTGAAATTTGAAATTTGATCATATATTGGTAGAGGACCAAGAAGCAAGCAGGTCACCCTAATGGGATGCAAGTATTCCTCATTTGCCATGATAGTTGTATGTACTCGAGTGTAGTTAAGTCATCTGCCAGACTATGTGAAGATATCCCAATTTTGACTCACTCGACACTCCCTCAAACCTAGATTTATTATGACTTTCTCATACTCCATCTAAGTGGCTATCATATCTCTAGAAACTGTATTCTAACTTATTTTACCTTGATTTACTCGAATCTGAATTTTCTTATTTTCGTGCTTTAACTTGATCAATTATTTTGTGCGTTAATCATTATCTCATGAATTTCCACTCTCTATTTTAAATTCTTTTGTGTCCATTACCGTGACTTGGATATTTGGAGCACAACACTAGACGTTTCCTTCCCACAAATTTCACAAGTAAGACCTACACGAGCCCACCTTCATGTAGGTATATCACGTGCGACTAAAATACGTCTCCTTGTACTCTAATTTCATATTGCGACTTTCGGGTCAAAATGACTGGACTCTAATCCCTACCGTGAAACCAATATACTTTAAACTATAGATGAGACTCGACCTCGACTCCATTTTTTCGACCCGATATACGATTTTGTTCTACTTAATTCCTTACATGCTTAACCTTGCATTTTATCTTGATTGCTTGACCTATCGTCCCATTACACCATTAGCTTAATTCTTGTAAGTTGGGTAGAATATCTCACTACCTAACAAACCTTTTTCCTAGTGAACCATATTGATAAGTTCATTTGGACTATAACACTTAGAGGACCCTAACTTATCTAGTCAACCAAGCCGACTGCTTAGGCTCAAATTTCGGACGGAACTTAAATTTTATAAGATCTTGGACTAATTGATTTCTTTCATCATTGCCCCTTTACTTATTATTTTACCTACCTTTGATGCTAAAAATAGCTTAGTTTTGCAAGCTTATTCTTTATCAAGCTTAATCATGACATATGTTTAATGTGGGTGCCCACAAATACATTGTCTAATCAGAACCGATGCATGATGGTCTAATCAACCAAATGCACTTTGGTTCGTCTTTTTTATATATCAATCTACGTGGATGGATGTAGTTGAACTTTCTCCTTAGAATTTCATCCATGACTGCCTTGAAAATTCTTTTGAAATTATTCGGTCGTCTTTGAACCACGTTTTCGTATTCGATAATATCGTCTTTTGAAACTCTCTATTGTTTTCACCTTCACCCATTTTAGAATAACGAAGGCGGTATACTAGAACTTCCTCTAAGCCTCCCTATCGAATAGGACCATTACCACTCAAAGTTGCTATACCTTCGTCCTAAACTACTCGTCCTTCTTCTCGACCCTACTATGACCCTCATTCACTACGCACGACCATACTCGTATTATTTTTCTATGATCTAAATCGCAACTTCTGGCGACATGATTTTGTTGAGCCTTATAATTGATTGTTCTCCACCGATACCCCCTTATGTCTTCTCACCCCCAGCAAATTCTTAAGTTCGAGGACGAAATTTCTTTTAAGTTGGGTAGGATGTAAAGCCCCTAAATTTCTACTATATTTTTATCGATTTTGGTACTGATTTAAAAATTTTGTATTGTACGTCCATTGTCGTATTGTACGTGGTGCACAAAAGACATATTTCATAATTGCTCGACGAATGCGAATATGTGCGCGCGTACATATTTTTAGAAAAACGTTTTCTTTATATTTTATAGTTTCAAAATAATATATAGTAATTACTTTTAATTACTTAAAATTTATAAAAAACGTCGCATCGAAATTTCAAAAATAATTTATTAATTTTATAAAAAGTTCTTATTTTATTTTAACTTAAGAAATGATATCCTCTTTTTTTTATAATGTTCTATCATATGCGAAGTACGTGAAAACTTAATTCACGTATATTTTTATTTTTTGAAGGCTAATTGTATTTATTTACGTTAACAAGTATTTTAATTCAATAATTGTTTGGATTTTCGAAATTTTATTTATTATTATTTTTAGAAAAGGTATTTTGAATTTATTGTGGTAATTTAAACTTGGATTAGATTTTATTTAATTTAAATAAGTTAATTTAAAGATTGGAATCATCTACTTTGGATTTGAAATTTTCTTGAGTTGGATTTGAATTTGGATTTAAATTTATATTTGATTTATAAAGGCTTAGTTTAAATTGATTTGAGTCAAATAATATTTATCTACTAGTTTTTAAATATTCCTAGTCTTTATCCTCATGGGAATTCCCACATCCTATAAAAAGGCAGGTAATCTTCCATAATTCTCTCTACAACCAAATTCCCCATAAAATTTGTGCATCGTGTCTGTGCCTCTCTGCATCCACTATATTTTCCAGTACATATACATCGTTCTTTTTCGTGTCCGACATGTCGGACACAACCTTGCTCCCGTGTCTCGCAGGACACACCACCGACCCTTCAATGTCGTGTCAGGACAGTCCCCGACACGACGATGTCCCCCTACCCGTTCCACTGTCATCACAACCGCAGCCCCGCCTTCATCCACCTTCTTCGGCCAAATCCGGTCATCAACCAACGCCACCACCATTAATGTTTTCGGCAACCCCGCCACTCCGTACCACCACCATCGCCATCGTCATCATCCCCAAACACGACCCGGCAAATCGTCACCACCACCATCGCCATCACAGAAGAAGAAGAAGAAGAGGGGGAAATCTCTTACCTAAACCAGCGCCGCCGGCGATTTCCCCGCAAGCTCCACCCCGCCTCTGGCCAAGCACTGGCTTCCCAACCGATCTCTCCGCCCCGCCCCGCATGCATCGCTGCAACCCGAACCTCCGGCACCGCCCTTGCTGTCCGATCAACCTTCGCCGGTCTGCCCTCAACGCACGACCCGTCGTGCGCGCCACCGTGCGCCGACGAGCATCTCCGGCGCGCCCATCCACCCGGCCACCGTGTCCCCGGGAACCCACCGCCCGTCCGACCGCTCCGCGCCAGGCCCGTCCGACCTCCAACGCCCGCTCGTGCGCAGCCACCGCGCCACCCCCAGCCGAGCCCCGGCGAACATCCTCCCTCTCCCTCGACTCGCCGTGGTCGCCCACATCCCTTCGCCGCCGTCGCCAAACCCTAACCCGGCCATGACCGGAGTCATGTGCCGAGACACCGGATTCTCCAGATCCGCCCTCGTCCGCCGACGACAGCGCCGACCGTTCCCCTTCTGCGCGCCACCGCCTTTGGCCCAAAGCGCCACCGTCGTCGCGCTTCGCCGCCGAGGAGCACTGGTAAACCCTTTTTTTCCCCAACTTTATGTTCTCTCTCTCCTTTTTCTTAACCGCAGTATGAGTAAGTAAAGAAGATTATGATTATTATTATATTTATTATTATTATTATCATTATTATTATTATTATCATTATTATAACTACCATGGTTATTAGTATTAATTACTAAGACTATTATTACTGTGATTATTTATTAATTCATTATTCTTATTATTATTATTATCATTATTATTATTATTAATTAGAGTTTGTATTATTCTTATTAATATTATTATCATTATTATTATCATTATTATTATTATTAGTATTATTATTACTATTATTATTATCATTGTTAATTATAAAAATCTATATATATTTCTAAAAAAAATTATACGTGTAGTATAAATATTGAATTGGGCTTGGTCCCATATTATTTTCAAATTGGTCTTAAGTCCTAAGGGTAATTTTTCTAGATTACTCATTAATTTCTAAAAATATTTTGACACGTAAGAAATATAGTTTTTAAATAATAAAATGATTTTCAAAATAATTATCTAAATTATTTTTGCTAATAAAAATATAGTTTCACTATCTAAATATTTTATTTTACTTAGTTTTTGCCTAAAAAGCTTTTTAGACTTCAAAGTAATTATCTAAAGCTATTTTTACCAAAAATATACATTTTTAAGTATTTAAGCATTTTTTTTTCTAAAATTAGTATGAATATTCTCTCCGCTAATCAAAGTTGATCGTGACTAATTCTATAATCCTATTTTCTCGCAACTTCAGACTATTGTCCATCGATCATGGCTATTGGACACTTCGTGACTTGTCAGAATATTGCACCACACCAGACGACACACCAGGCAAGACACCTTACCTTTACTGTTTAATTTCCTGCTCAATAACATACATGTTGTGTTTATTTTCAAGTTGTTCTTTTTAAATTATATGTAGATACAAATTACTATATTTTATGCAATAGACTTAGAGTTAAGGGACCACCGTATGTGCATCTCATAAACTGTCATGATGTGCCACGGATTATGTGTGAGTGGTGAGTCGCATATAGCTTCGGACTTGCGTATCGACCGTATATCGGTGCGTACAGGCCGTGCGTTAGGATATAACTGTCAATAGATTGTGTAGAAGACTTGGCGGTTATTAAGGATTAAACAGTATCGTGGAGACGACGCATGTATAGTATCATTGGGAGGAGGGGACAGTTATTAGCGTAGGGGCTACATTTTATTTTAACACACATTTTGGGCCGATGGTGACTCTTATGAGCACTACCTTCTGTCCAAGGCCGATAGTGACTCGGATGAGCGCTACTTACTGCCACTCTTTATTTACTCTGCTGAGCCTACAGCCCCTGCGTAGAACGTTGTCCTCAAAGTGCATATCACCTAGAATGGGTAGGAACCTTTACTCATGCATACTTTTCCGTTGAGCTCATTTATTCAGTTTATTGGCATGATATTATGTGTCTTGTTACGTCCCTCTGTGGAACTGGTTTTTTTCCAGGTGTGTGTTCATGTTTTCTGCAGGTGTTCTAGCCAAGGCCGTGATCTTTTCTAATTCTCGAAGATGATTGCTCTTGGTTCGTTTTGTCATTTTATCGATCGCTTTCTTGTACATTTATTTCATTGAGATAGTTGGTAGTGGACTTTGTCTCCGCCCAATGATCGTACCATAACTACTCAAGTTGATTCTATCTTTATTCTTTATATATTTGTGGATGAGATTTAGCATATCTTGGTTCTCTACATTTTACAGCTTATGTATTTATACGAGGATTCCATACATTGGAGTATTCTTCGTATATCTACAGCTGGCATGATACGCATCTAGTTCCAAGTATTTTAGGACTGGGGCGTTACACGGGGATAGCTCCGACGAGCACGACGAATGAGCTCCAGCCACGATGGTGGATAGCCGGATATAGCGGCACAGGGAGGATCGGGGTCGGTGCTCTGACGACGGTCCAAGCAGAATTAGGTTTAGGGTTAGGGTTAGGGTTTAGGACAGAAGAGGTGTCCCTATTATCGGACACGACATGATACGAAAAATGTGTTAGGAAATGTAACAAGAGAACTGTAATTGGGTGTGTCCGTGTCCTCGGGGTCGGACTCGGGGACACGAAGAAAATAATTGTATTTTTTGTACGTTTTGGGTGGAATCGTGTCGTGTCGGACATGGAGATTTGTATATGTAATAGCTAGAAATATCAATGAAATATGGTGGACACACCGATGCGACAATACACAAAAATTGGATAGACACAGACACAATATGGACACGTAGAAATTTTTGGAAAGTTGGAATGATTAATGCTAATGATAATTAGGAATATTTATAGGAGGATTAGGACTAATCTAGAAAAAAAAGAATATTCAAAAAATATTCCATAGAATATTTTCTAGGAATATACTAGATTCCATGGAATATTCATGAGGATTAATTAACACTAATCCTAATTAATTAAGAAGGAGATCTAGAAAGTTTCCACTAATCGCCTAGCTAATCATGAAACACAACATATGACTAAAATACCATTCCAATTCTAGAAATTTACCAAATTGCCACTCATTCTCCATAATCATAAACTTCCAAGTAATTACCAACGATGACACTCTACTTTAAATATTTACGACTTTGCCATTCCCTTTTCCATAATCACCAATATAATTCCCAAATAATATCTACAAAATAAAATAAAAAATTAGGAATTTAAAAAAAAAGAAATTAGGGAAATTTAGAAACAAGGGGTTACAGGTTCTATAAACTTGTCTAAGCTCCATTCTAATCTTGCTAGTCTCTCTAGATCATAATTTAGTGGCTTAATCATCTTAATTCTTGTACTACTCATTAACTGAACTACCTCATCAAAATAAACTTTATATTTTACCTTATAGTTTGTAGTACATCATCTTAGAAAGGCTATTTGTACTAAAAAAAATTCTCCACTATGTACTTATTCATATCCCTTAGTTTGTATTCCTATATATATTATTGACAAAGTCTTTATAAGGGTTAATAGGAAATCTGGACTACAATAAAAAATTCCTAAATTATTATTCATGTCAACTTCTATACTAGCAATCATTCCCTTTGTAATAGCATTCCATCTTTTATCATATATTGTTACTAGTGTCTTACATCCTAGGTTTTTTCTCGTTAATCCTTTAATTTCTATGACTATCAAACCTAGATGTGTTAGCTTGTATCTAGAGTTTTATAATTCAATTATTTCCTTCTTTACTTATTAATGGTAGATCTATACTCTGCCCTCCTAAGCAACTTATAACTTGTTCTTTTATTTGTTTTAAAAATCTCCGTTTTTGCTTCAAATCTTAAAGTTCTAGGATTTAAAATATTCAAACCTTCTTTCTGGAATTTATCATAGTATTGTCACGGGTCTATTAATTATTCTAACTGAAGATCATAATTGTTGCGTTTCTTTTTTAATAAGATATCCAATATTGGTATAGTCTTATTAGAGATAACTTGCCCTTACTGATCTATAATTTCTTGTAAAGATTAATGATCTTTCTAGATTCATTGTGGTTTCTGAGAAGAAAACTTAAATGAAGTATTTTTTCTTGTTACAGATTCTTTTCATGATGGTTTTAATGTTAAATTAGTTTTTTGTTATTAAACAAAGTTCGTCTTCTATGTTAGGAGTTTGTGTTTTTCTAAACTATTTTTTAAGTCTATAATGTCCTTTTGACAGTGTAAGTTCTCTAACTTTTGTATTCTTTCTAACTCATCTTGATTCCGATTTTTAATAATCTAGCCTTTTGTCTTTTAAGGATTGTTCTATATTACTAATTATTCTCTTAATAGCTTTATTTTTTATTCTAAGTGTTCTACCTTATGAAGGTTCGTTAGATCTATTTGTAGGCTCTGATACTAAAAAACAACTTTTATTTTTAAATTAAATCATTAAGATGTATATGAAGGTCCGTTCAATATATATATATATATATATATATATATATATATATATATATATATATATATATATATATATATATATATATAAAATATATATATATATATATATATATATATATATATATGGTGGATAAGCAAGCTCACTCCCCTCTCCACTTCCCCCCACGTCCACAAAACAAAACAAAACCCAACCCAACCCAACCCAACCCAAAAACTCTCCTCACCAATGGCCACCACCACCCTCTTCTCCTCCTCCTCCTCCCTCCTCTCCCCATCCCCATCCTCCTCCTCCTCCCTTCCCCTCCCTCCCAAACTCCAGCTCCTCAAGCTCCCCAAAGCCCTCCCTCTCGCCGCCGCCGCCGCCGTGGCACTCCTCCTCTCCACCGCTCCCCCCTCCCTCGCCGCCGAACCGAAGTACCCCCTCCACCTCTACTACGGGACCGCAGCCAGCGCCGCCAACTACGGGGGCTACGGCGGGAACGCGAGCAAGAAGGACGCCGCCGAGTACACCTACCTCGTCCCGGACACCTGGAAGGAGCGCCTCGTCTCCAAGGTCGAGAAGGGCACCAACGGTACCGACTCCGAGTTCTACAACCCCAAGAAGAGGGCCGAGAAGGAGTACCTCACCTTCCTCTCCGGCTTCCGCGCCCTCGCACCGCGGGACGCGGTACTCAGCAACCTCGCGCTCTCGGACGTCCAGCTGCAGGACCTCATCGCCAGCGCCGCGGAGACGGGAGGGGTCAGGTCGGACGAGGCCAGGGACGGGAAGGGGCAGCTCTACTACCTCTACGAGATCGACGGCGCGGGGGCGCACAGCCTGATCAAGGTTACGTGCGCCAGGAACAAGCTCTACGCGCACTTCGTCAACGCGCCCAACATCGACTGGGGGAAGGACGAGGAGATGCTCAGGACGCTGCACGATTCGTTCAGGACCATCGACGACGTCCAGGCCGACGACGCGGCTGCTTCTTCTTCTTCTTAGTTTCTCTGTGCTTAGTATATATAATTTCTAAGGTGTTGTATTGAATTTACGAGGAAGGTCAGATGCCGCTTAAGTATTTGTTCTCGGCAGAAATGAACTTAGGCAAACTTATATTTTGAAGCCGAACGTGGTTCTCAATACACCGAACTCGAGTGACTCTTGTGGTTACCAAGCATATAAGGTCCTGGCTCGAGTCACCGGACATGAAATATGGCACCTTCAACATGTTTTGCTCAAAATATATATATATATATATATATATATATATATATATATATATATATATATATATATATATATATATATATATGTATATATAATGAATGATGATAGAGATTGATGGTAAGTTTGGGTATGGTTCGCTATGTCAAGCGATACCTTTATGTTTTATATATACATGCTTATAAATTGTTAACTGAATCTTAGGCAAAATTAGAAAGATCACTTAATAATTTGCTTGCTTTTACTTAATTAACTGTGTTGGTTTTAGGCGAGTTGGGTTAAGGACGCTCACTAGTGCATTCCTCAATGTGCTGACTCCAAGCTCCACATGTACGGGGAGTCGTCTGGACGTGCTGAGGCGTTTGAGCTCTCATGGCACTTGAAGTTTTTCGACTGTAAGTTGTTGTTTTCTTTTGTTTATAAGGGATATAATGTATGAAACAATATTGATTATATTAGTTTAATGAGTTGTAAGCCTTGTACCATCTTTCGTTGTAATTTCACAAAAATTTATCAATAAAGATATTTGTTTTTCATATATCTTGTGTATATTCTAGTTATTTATGCTGCAATGACTTTGTTGTTGAGATATTTTATCAACCGTGTTTGTGCTTACCTTGTATAAGTACAATTTACACTTGTACGATATCACACTCAATGAGGAGTTTTGGTCCGACGGGATCAGAACATGACACGTTGTTCATTGTTGGGCAGTATCACATGTCCGATCTCCTATATTTTGGGAGTGGATTGTAACACCGTAATAATCACAACCATCAGTGGTATATTCAGCATACATAAACAAACATTAAAATCTTAATTTTCACACTAATTTCGGTCTTCGAGATCATGCCATTGAGAGTATTAAGGAGGATAAAGAATACGCAGGCATCATACGTGGAGATTAGGCCAATGATCAATCATGCATGTTGATGGAGGGGAGATCGAATGGATGTAGGCGGTTGGTTGAAGACCAAGTTGGGTCAGTGGAGAATTAAGAGATTTACTACATATGTGACCTTATGTGGAGGAAATAACAGAGAGATAGTAGAAAAAGAGAAATAAATGTGGCGAGGCGATTACTTTGACACATGTTTACATTTCATTGTCATTGTAAATTTACGTCGTGAACTTGTTTGACCAAATAACTTCCTCAAAGTTAGAACATATAACTTTTGACTAAGAGGTTGAAATCATCAAACAACCAATTTATATGAAGAATACCACTAGCTAAGGATACGTTTAGAATTGTTTATTGGAGACAACTTATGGTTTTCTTAGCAACTTATAAAGAGCATCAATAGTAAGGCTCATCCTAATTTCTAGATTGAAAATTCAGAATGTAGAAATTCATTTTGTAGAATAGCAAAGTTCAATTAGAGTCCACGTGATGCTTCTCTCCAATTCACATTAGCTATAGCCCGGGCCTTAGAAATTCCACATTCAGAATGTATAATAAGGCTCAATTTGAAGTTTCGATTTTTAGATTCTAGATTTTATATTATTTTTTGAAAAAGATGACACATCAATTTATATCCATTCATCTGGTTTGGATTTTAAAATTTATTTATTTACTATTTTAATGTAAATCCACCCATTCCATAATTATTTTTTTTTATAATTTTGGATCACAAAATATATGTTTAGGTTTTTTTTCTAAGGGCACCACCCTTTTTGCTAGGGGGTAGCCCAAAAAACTTCCAAAATATTACAAGTTTGCCATCAAATTTTTTCACTTGGGGCTAGCCCAAGCAAATGTATAAATACCAACTTTTATTTTCATTTTCTCTCTCCCCCTTCTCTTTTCTTTTCTCCCTCAACTCTTTTCTTCTCTCCCTCAACTCTAGGTCAAAGAATTTAACCCAAACTCTTTTCTTTTCTCCCTACATTTTTTCCAAATTGTTCTCTCCCTCAACTCTAGGTCATTGACTTCTCCCATTTATTGGTAAGTCAACAAATTAATATATTTTTAATGTTTTAAACATGAATTTCACATATAAAAGTTGAATTATGTGCTTAATGTAGAAAAATATTGAACATGGAACAACCGGGATCATCAAATGTTCCCGTCGCGTCCGAAGAACACGTTTCCGCCACGTCCGAAGACCACTTTGATGCATCGAAAGCCCTCTTGGTAACCAAATTTTAACTTTTTATCGGGTTAAAATTTGTGTTGTAATATAGAGGACTGCCAACTGTCACCCTCATTTCCTGTATTTCGTATTTGTACTCGTAATTTGATTTTTGGCACGTATTTTATTTTCTCGACTTGCGAATTTTGGTTTCCCGTAAATGGGTTTGGACCATGGCATGGTTTTATTTTATGGAATTGGTTTGGGTTGATTAGGTTTGGTTTAATATGAATTGGTACACTTTAACCTACACTCCTCCCTCAACACACCACAACCACCCTCATTATATATCCACCAAACTTTCTCTCTCCTCTTTACTCTCCATTAATTTTCTTCTTCTCCTTCCTCCACACACAACTCCCCAACCCATAGGCAAGTGCACCTTGCCAACAAATAAGCACCCAATTTTATTTGTCCATTTGATAGATTAGGACATGTAGATCAACATTAGAACTTGAAATTTTGTGATTTGGAGTCTCCATTGTTCTAGATCTAAGTTTTGATTATTTTTGGAATTCCTTGGTTTTGATCTATTAAACTTTAATTTTTGCATATTTTGATGCTTCCATGTGGAAGAGAATTCGATTTTACTCAAGTTAGAACTTTGAAAATCTAGATTTGGTTTTGATTTGATCAAGTTATGAAGAATTGAAGTTTTGAAGTTCTTGGAGTTCTTCTCGGGTTGGAGAAGCAGCCCTCTCGGCCTGCGCTCTTTAGCGCAAAGCCGATTGCGCAGCTCACCTTTGGTGAACTGCGCACCTTCCTTCTCGGCCAGCGCCTTCATTGCGCATAGTCGATTGCGCCCGGCCTCTTGGGCTGGACCGCACATCTCCCTTGGCGCACCAACCCCTGCGCAGTTGGCCCCTGCGCAACCTGACTCATGCGCAATCCACCCTGCGCAAGCCAGCCATGCGCAATCCATCTCTGCGCAACCAACTCCTGCGCAGTTCACTCCTGCGCAGTCTACCTTCTGCGCAATCCATCCATGCGCCATCTGCCCCTGCGCACTTGGCACCCTGCACAACTGACACCCTACACAATCCAACCCCTGATCCCTTGCGCAAACCATTGGCTCTTGGAGTTTTGGTTTTATTTCTTTAAGCTTGGCTCTTCTATAGTCCTATATATATATTGGTATTTTATTAGGTATTTTACGTCCATTTTATATCCTTACGCCTTTTGTCATGAACTTGATTTTACTTAATATACTTGGAATGACCATTGTACATGGCCTGGTATGGCAAGGAACTAGCATAACATGATAGTGACCCGTAGTGGTGCACTCCTGACATGACCAACTTGACTTGATAGTGGCCCGTGGTGGCGCACTCCTGACTTGACTTGTAACTTGTAACTTGTAACTTGACTCGTATAATCAACTTAACACCGTGGGTGTTCCTGCTTGCTTGCTTGTACAATCTACTTGTCTTGTCTTGCATCATGTCTAGGACGTGACTTCCTGGGTACCACGGCCAGGGACTCGCGCTAAATTGGATTAGGCTAATGATTAGATCAAACTAGAACATGGAGAATTCCCAGTCACAGGCAATCTCGTTATCTGGGCGCTTTAATGGACTTGTAGCTTGCCGACGAGTAGAGCACATTTCCAGCACACTGTCATGTGTTGCACCCTCTAAGTCACCTAAGGGTACATTTGTCTCCCGGGCAGTGTACCCACCTATAACTCTCAACCCGCGGAAGGATAACTGGATAGTTTGCAGGGCTTGGGACTGGAAATTCTCACTTGCATCTTGTTAGTAATTAGGCTTGTGATAACCCTAGTTAGTTAAAGTAGTAAGCTGTAGTACTTGCCTGGCCGATTGTGAATGAATGGTGTCCAGCTCTGTCTAAGTCTTGTCTAGCCCCTGTACCTGGAACTCTTGATCATGATTGTTTTACTTATCTCTAACGATAAATGGGTAGAGACAGTGAGCTATTCAGGCGAAGGGGTACAATCCTGGTCCTTGTTTGGTTTAAGGATTGTAACCTGGCTTCCGGAATGGTTCCACGTCCCTAGTCGTTTATCGCCCTGTGTACTTTACTGCTTGTACTTTCCTTTTATTCTTTATGTTCTGATATGCTGGCTTTTGTTCTTATTTGTGGCCTCCTTTGTGGCACTTGCTCTTTCTGGGGTTTGACCCAGCTGGTTTTGTGTGGCCAGATTTCGGAGCAGCTCCCGAGGATCTACCAAGCTTCCAGCCCAATGGTGACAACTAGACGGAACCCGGGCCAAGAGTGGGTTTTCCTTTTTGTTTCACCCACTTATATGTAAATTTATTCTTTTGAGGCGTTTAGCCGACGAGCACCTGTTAGCTCGATGCATTTACTTACTGTCTGCCTACGGGCTGTAAACATGATTAACAAATCCTAGGGTTGATCATGTATGACTGAACTCTTGCTAGCCCTATCATTTTGTACGACTAGCTTCATGATCATCCAATATGTAATATTTGGGACGCCTTATATGTATATATTTGATGCTCTAATATCTTATAACTCCGTTAATTGCTTGAGATTGAGACAATAGGCTTGACCTTAAGAGACTGCTGGCTTGTAGTAAACCCTCATATCTAGACAGCCGTGACCGTATAGTTGAGATGTATTCTATTTCAATATACGTAGCTGGCTATGTCTGCCCCCGCTCTCCAGTATTCTGGTTCTGGGGCGTGACATGGTTTAAGTGGTGGCCCATGCAGGTCTTGGCATTCAAGAAATGTGAGGGTTTACCGAATAGATGTCTCAATCAATATTCGTCCTTGATCTCTGCTCGTATCTTCAAATCCCTGAGAATCTCGACCTGATCATATTGCTTGTATCATTGATCTGTCCTGGTCCTTTCCTTATTGTTCCCTATGTCGTCTTCTTCAGCGGCATTACTCCCGGACCTGCCAACCAGCCAGAGGAAGCTCGACAAGCACCCCAGCGCCAGGAAGATCAAGCTCAGCACTCTGGAGTAGCCTCCCGACTTATGCTTCCCGGAGGCTCAGAACCTCCAGTTCAGGCAGCTCCGCCCATTCAACCAGCTAGACAGGATGAGGGACCTTTGGTAAGACTTATCAGAGAACTGCTTGCATCCCAAGATCGTCGAGGCGACGCCTTGCACCAGGAAGTTCATGATACACTAAACCGAGGAGGTCCCCAAGGGAATCAGGCGGCCAACAGTTTCAAACGCTTGAACCCTCCCTTCTTTGACGGCAGTGAAGATGCGATTGCCGCGGACGCTTGGCTTCAGGATACCGAGATGGTTCTAGAAGCAGCTAGGACACCTGAAAATGAGAAGGTGGCGGTGGTACGCCTACAGTTGTTAGACTTGGCTCGCGATTGGTGGGCAGCTCAGGCCATGGGGTTAGCAGCGCCAGTCACTTGGGTGACGTTCAGAGAGAGGTTCCAGACGAAGTACTTCGATGCGGTGGCACGGTACGACCTGCAGACCAGATTCACCAACTTGAAGCAAGGAGGCAGGACGGTCGATGGCTATGCGACCGAGTTTTCCAGGCTGAGTAGGTTCGCCCCCACCTTGGTGGCGACCGAGTTCGATAGGCTCAGCGGTTCCAGCAAGGGCTGCACTTAGAGATATTATTGGCTGTGGAGCAGTTCGAGCACCAGACGTTCGATGCGGTGTTGAAGGCAGCAAGAAGGCACGAGTATACCTTCCGGAGAATTGTGGACAGGACCAGAGGCAGGAAGCGGTCCCACAACCAGATGCACCAATCTTCAGCTCCAGCCCCGGCAGCTAGGGGTATAACCATTGGAACTCCGAGGCGGGCGGCCTCAGTGACGTCGGTTCAGCATTCGACCTCGACGTACCTACAGCAGCAGAAGCAGAAGCAGTCTTCCGCGGTGGGATGTTCTCATTGCGGAAAGCCGGGCCATGTAGTGGCAGAGTGTCGTAGGGCGCAGGGATTGTGCCTGGCTTGTGGAGGAGCAGACCACCAGATAGGGACCTGCCCGAATAGGGGAGGTCCATCATCATCCAACCTTTCTAGTTCTTCGGTGAGAGGACCAGCCCCAGTTCTAGTCCAGCAGCAGCAGCAACAGCAGTACCCGAGGCCATTGTTGCCTCAGGCCCAGGTCTTTCAGCAGCAGAACCAGCAGCAGTTCACCCAGGCTCCAGCACAGAACCGACAGAGGGGTTTCCAGCAGAGAGGACCCGCAGCTAGAGGTCAGGCTATGATGATGACCATGGAAGAAGAAGTTGCACCAGGTGAGGTAGTGGCAGATACTATTCTCGTCAACACTTTTCTGGCATCTGTATTATTTGATTCTGGTGCATCGCATTCATTCATGTCTGCACGATTCGCGATACGGATAGGATTGGAGCCCGAGTCATTATCAGTGAGGCTCAATATACTTACTGGTAATGGTCTTGTGGGAGTAGATCGAGTGTTTTCCTCGTGTCGGATCGTAGTTAGCGGTAGAGAGTTCCCCGCTAGGCTCATAGAGTTCCCTATGGCAGACTATGATGTAGTCCTAGGCATGGATTGGTTGAGGAACCATTATGCTAGGATAGACTGCCATGTTGGCAGAGTTGTCTTTAGTATTCCCGGAGAGCCAGAGTTTTTATTTTCCAGAGGCACAGTAGAGCCATCTCCTCCAGTATTGCGGATGGCAGTAGCAGCAGTGCAGTTGCCCCGGATAGTTGAAGAGTTTCCAGATGTCTTCCCAGAGGAACTTCCAGGGATGCCACCAGAGCGAGAGATCGAGTTCACCATCGACTTGATTCCCGGGACAGCACCAGTATCAGAGCGAGTCTACAGAATGGCGCCTTCAGAGTTGGAGATTTTGTACAAGATGATTGAAGAACTTAGAACCAAGGGATTCATTCGTGCTAGTGGATCGCCTTGGGGAGCCCCGATGCTTCTTATGAAAAAGAAGGATGGTACGTCCAGGCTATGTGTAGATTATCGTACCTTGAACTCAGTGACAATCAAGAACAGATACCCTCTCCCGAGGATAGATGACTTGTTTGATCAACTCAAAGGGGCTTCAGTTTTCTCGAAGATAGACTTGCGGTCAGGATACCACCAGATCAGAGTCAGAGAGCAGGACATCCCGAAGACGGCGTTCAGATCTAGGTACGGGCATTGGGAGTTTTTAGTTATGCCCTTTGGAGCGACCAATGCGCCGGCAGTGTTCATGGACCTCATGAACCGTATTTTCATGCCTTACTTGGATCAGTTTGTGATAGTGTTCCTTGATGACATCCTGGTCTACAGCAAGAGTGAAGCAGAGCATGAGCAGCATCTCAGAGTTGTCCTCCAGATTCTCAGAGAGCACCAGTTGTACGCCAAGTTCAGTAAATGCGAGTTCTGGCTCGATCGCATTTCTTACTTGGGTCACATCATTACCAGAGGAGGAGTGGAAGTGGATCCCCAGAAGATTGTGGCTATCGAGGCATAGCCAGTACCCAGCTCAGTGGCAGAGGTTCGCAGCTTCCTTGGATTGGCCGGCTACTACCGGCGGTTCGTCTCAGATTTTACAAGGATTTCAGCACCGATGACCCAGTTGACCCGCAAGGATGTGCCGTTCGTTTGGACAGCAGAATATCAGGAATCATTTGAGAAGTTGAAGCGAGGTTTGATAACGGCTCCCATTCTCACCCTTCCAGATGGGACTGGAGGATTCACAGTTTATTGCGACGCTTCAGGCAGAGGATTGGGATGTGTTTTGATGCAGCATGGAAAGGTAATTGCTTATGCATCACGTCAACTCCGTGATCATGAGAAGAATTACCCGACCCACGACTTGGAGCTAGCAGCAGTAGTGTTTGTACTTAAGTTATGGAGGCACTACTTGTACGGAGACAGAGTGGAGATCTTTACTGATCATAAGAGCCTGAAGTATATTTTTACCCAGAAGGATCTTAATATGCGGCAGAGAAGATGGCTCGAGCTACTGGTGGACTACGATGTGGATTTGCAGTATCATCCAGGGAAGGCCAATGTTGTAGCAGATGCGTTGAGCCGGAGAGCCGGAGTTTATTTCCTGACGGCGCAACCAGAGCTATTGGCAGATCTTCAGAAGATGGGAATTGAAGTGGTTCTTCCTTCCAATGTGGCCTTGATGGCCAGTCTACAGATCCAGTCCACCATAGTTGAGAGGATCCGGATAGCACAGTTAACAGATTCCAAGATTCAGCAGCTCAGAGCAGAGTGCGAGGCAGGGAGAAGGCCAGAGTTATGTATCCATGAAGATGGTATACTTCGACACGACATGCGTCTTTGTGTACCTAGTAGAGGTATCAGACAGGAAGTCATGGCAGAGGCTCACAGTTCGCAGTATTCCATCCACCCAGGCAGCACGAAGATGTACAGAGATATTCGTCAACACTTTTGGTGGAATGGTATGAAGAAGGAGATAGCCCGGTATGTCTCTCGATGTTTGGTTTGCCAACAAGTCAAGGCCGAACATCAGAGGCCAGCTGGACTTCTTCAACCCTTGCCGATCCCAGAATGGAAATGGGAGCACATCACCATGGATTTCGTGACTGGGTTACCCAGATCTCCGGCAGGCAGAGATGCTATTTGGGTCATTGTAGACAGGCTTACCAAGGTGGCACACTTTCTTCCATTTAGAGTTGGACAGTCGACGGCACAGCTAGCAGAGATATATCTCAGGCAGATCGTCAGACTTCACGGAGTGCCAGTTAGCATAGTATCAGACAGGGATACGAGATTCACATCGCACTTCTGGCGTAGTCTTCATCAAAGTTTGGGGACTCGTCTCAAGTTCAGCTCAGCGTATCATCCGCAGACAGATGGGCAGTCAGAGCGTACTATACAAACTCTCGAAGATATGTTGCGGTCATGTACCCTTGACTTCGGTGGTTCGTGGGAGGATCACCTGCACCTGGTGGAATTCTCGTACAACAATAGTTTCCAGGCCAGTATCCAGATGGCACCCTTCGAGGCTCTATATGGCAGGAAGTGCAGATCCCTGTTAGCATGGGACGATGTCGGAGAGAGGCAGATGCTCGGTCCAGAATTGATTTCTCAGACGGTTGAAGTGGTCAGGAAAGTCAGAGATCACCTCCGAGTTGCTCAGGATCGCCAGCGCCATTGGGCCGATGCTCATCGGCGTCCCTTAGAATTTGCCGTCGGCGACCATGTATTCCTTAGGATCTCGCCTACCCGCGGCGTCATTCGTTTTGGCGTGCGGGGAAAGCTTAGTCCTAGGTATATAGGGCCGTTTGATATTCTGGAGCGAGTAGGCGATGTGTCCTATCGTTTCGCTCTTCCGCCGTCGCTAAGCGAGGTGCATGATGTATTCCATGTGTCCCAATTACGACGGTATATCCCGGACCCGAGCCATATCCTAGATCATTCGGAATTGGTTGTTGGTACCAACCTTTCGTATGAGGAGAGGCCCGTGTCTATTTTGGACCGGAGGGAAAAGATGCTCAAGAACAAGACTATTAACTTAGTCCGTATTGCTTGGGGTCATCACTCCCTAGGTGAGTCAACGTGGGAGCGTGAAGACGACATCCGATCGCGATATCCCTACCTGTTTGACTCGTAAGGTATAATGTCTTTCTTGTGCCTTACGCTTTCCCTTCCTTGCTTGTATTGTATGATTGTATGATTGAACTGCTTAGTGTAGCTTGTCTGTGCTTAGTATAGCTTGTCGTGGCAATCTCTAGCTCCTTGATTAAATTCCGAGGACGGAATTCTTTGAAGGTGGGTAGAGTTGTCACCCTCATTTCCTGTATTTCGTATTTGTACTCGTAATTTGATTTTTGGCACGTATTTTATTTTCTCGACTTGCGGATTTTGGTTTCCCGTAAATGGGTTTGGACCATGGCATGGTTTTATTTTATGGAATTGGTTTGGGTTGATTAGGTTTGGTTTAATATGAATTGGTACACTTTAACCTACACTCCTCCCTTAACACACCACAACCACCCTCATTATATCTCCACCAAACTTTCTCTCTCCTCTTTACTCTCCATTAATTTTCTTCTTCTCCTTCCTCCACACACAACTCTCCAACCCATAGGCAAGTGCACCTTGCCAATAAATAAGCACCCAATTTTATTTGTCCATTTGATAGATTAGGACATGTAGATCAACATTAGAACTTGAAATTTTGTGATTTGGAGTCTCCATTGTTCTAGATCTAAGTTTTGATTATTTTTGGAATTCCTTGGTTTTGATCTATTAAACTTTAATTTTTGCATATTTTGATGCTTCCATGTGGAAGAGAATTCGATTTTACTCAAGTTAGAACTTTGAAAATCTAGATTTGGTTTTGATTTGATCAAGTTATGAAGAATTGAAGTTTTGAAGTTCTTGGAGTTCTTCTCGGGTTGGAGAAGCAGCCCTCTCGGCCTGCGCTCTTTAGCGCAAAGCCGATTGCGCAGCTCACCCTTTGGTGAACTGTGCACCTTCCTTCTCGGCCAGCGCCTTCATTGCGCATAGCCGATTGAGCCCGGCCTCTTGGGCTGGACCGCGCATCTCCCTTGGCGCACCAACCCCTGCGCAGTTGGCCCCTGCGCAACCTGACTCATGCGCAATCCACCCTGCGCAAGCCAGCCATGCGCAATCCACCTTCTGCGCAATCCATCTCTGCACAACCAACTCCTGCGCAGTTCACTCCTGCGCAGTCTACCTTCTGCGCAATCCATCCATGCGCCATATGCTCCTGCGCACTTGGCACCCTGCACAACTGACACCCTACACAATCCAACCCCTGATCCCTTGCGCAAACCATTGGCTCTTGGAGTTTTGGTTTTATTTCTTTAAGCTTGGCTCTTCTATAGTCCTATATATATATTGGTATTTTATTAGGTATTTTACGTCCATTTTATATCCTTACGCCTTTTGTCATGAACTTGATTTTACTTAATATACTTGGAATGACCATTGTACATGGCCTGGTATGGCAAGGAACTAGCATAACATGATAGTGACCCGTAGTGGTGCACTCCTGACATGACCAACTTGACTTGATAGTGGCCCGTGGCGGCGCACTCCTGACTTGACTTGTAACTTGTAACTTGACTCGTATAATCAACTTGACACCGTGGGTGTTCCTGCTTGCTTGCTTGTACAATCCACTTATCTTGTCTTGCATCATGTCTAGGACGTGACTTCCTGGGTACCACGGCCAGGGACTCGCGCTAAATTGGATTAGGCTAATGATTAGATCAAACTAGAACATGGAGAATTCCCAGTCACAGGCAATCTCGTTATCTGGGCGCTTTAATGGACTTGTAGCTTGCCGACGAGTAGAGCACATTTCCAGCACACTGTCATGTGTTGCACCCTCTAAGTCACCTAAGGGTACATTTGTCTCTCGGGCAGTGTACCCACCTATAACTCTCAACCCGCGGAAGGATAACTGGATAGTCTGCAGGGCTTAGGACTGGAAATTCTCACTTGCATCTTGTTAGTAATTAGGCTTGTGATAACCCTAGTTAGTTAAAGTAGTAAGCCGTAGTACTTGCCTGGCCGATTGTGAATGAATGGTGTCCAGCTCTGTCTAAGTCTTGTCTAGCCCCTGTACCTGGAACTCTTGATTATGATTGTTTTACTTATCTCTAACGATAAATGGGTAGAGACAGTGAGCTATTCAGGCGAAGGGGTACAATCCCGGTCCTTGTTTGGTTTAAGGATTGTAACCTGGCTTCCGGAATGGTTCCACGTCCCTAGTCGTTTATCGCCCTGTGTACTTTACTGCTTGTACTTTCCTTTTATTCTTTATGTTCTGATATGCTGGCTTTTGTTCTTATTTGTGGCCTCCTTTGTGGCACTTGCTCTTTCTGGGGTTTGACCCAGCTGGTTTTGTGTGGCCAGATTTCGGAGCAGCTCCCGAGGATCTACCAAGCTTCCAGCCCAATGGTGACAACTAGACGGAACCCGGGCCAAGAGTGGGTTTTCCTTTTTGTTTCACCCACTTATATGTAAATTTATTCTTTTGAGGCGTTTAGCCGACGAGCACCTGTTAGCTCGATGCATTTACTTACTGTCTGCCTACGGACTGTAAACATGATTAACAAATCCTAGGGTTGATCATGTATGACTGAACTCTTGCTAGCCCTATCATTTTGTACGACTAGCTTCATGATCATCCAATATGTAATATTTGGGACGCCTTATATGTATATATTTGATGCTCTAATATCTTGTAACTCTGTTAATTGCTTGAGATTGAGGCAATAGGCTTGACCTTAAGAGACTGCTGGCTTGTAGTAAACCCTCATATCTAGACAGCCGTGACCGTATAGTTGAGATGTATTCTATTTCAATATACGTAGCTGGCTATGTCTGCCCCCGCTCGCCAGTATTCTGGTTCTGGGGCGTGACACCAACACTCTGGCAGTCCCGATCATAGACTAGGACTGCCAGAGAGGTGGCAGTCCTTCACATAAGAAGGACTACCAAGACCCTGACAGTCCTACATATGTGTAGGACAACCAGGGTCCTGGCAGTCCTTCTTATGTGAAGGACTGCCACCTCTCTGGCAGTCCTAATCTGTTACACCTGAATACAAAGTTTTAGTCAATACATTTAGTAAAGGTGTTCCATATTTATGGACACCAATTGCTGTACATAAGACGGTCTTGTTATTAACACAATTTGCTATTTATGGACACCAATCTTATGCACGGTCCTAATCTATGAAACCTATTTGCTTTATGATGTTGTCTAATTGTACTAACTTTTAAGTTCTATTATAGGACTTAAGATCTTCCGATTTTGCGGTACCGGCTCCAATTGTAGTCAATGTAGCCCATTTATTCTGGACCGATCTTTGTTTTGAATCAAGCAAGGGTGTGGTACATTGGTGTCGAAAAGTTGGACGGCAAAACAGCATAGTGCTAGTGATATCCAGATCGGCCCGAAATCGACCGGGACGACAAACTGTGGTGGTTGGCTGTGAAAGAGGTGGTGTGTTCAGAATGCACAAGAAAAACACAGTTATCCAAAGTAAAGTTCCAAGAAAAAATGTTGGAACGAGAAAATATGGTTGTCCATTCACGTTACATATTAGAAACAAAGAAGAAGGAAAATGGACAGTAGAAGTGAAGAATGGAACCCACAACCATAAGATTGCCGAGACACTATTGGGTCATCCGTATGTCGGACGGTTGAACCATACGGAGAAGAAGATAGTCGAAGACTTGTCCACCTCCGGAGTTGCACCGAGACAAATATATTCAGTCATACGACATGAAGATGAGAAGAACAAGTCTACAATAAAGTCAATATACAACGCCCTATCTTCTTCAAATGTTGTCCGAACGAAATCAAGAATGGCGATGCAAAAAGTGCTCAAGTTGATTGTCGATAATCATTATGTTGAGTTCCATATAAGACATCCCCAGAGTAATGAAGTAATTTCAATCTTTTGGGCTCATTCCGATTGTACAAGTTTGGCCAGGTCTTTTGTCGACGTGTTAGTCCTTGATTGCACGTACAAGACCAATCAGTTCAAGAAGTCTCTCTTTCATGTTGTCGGGTTCACCTCTACTTGGAAACAACGAGAAGATACCGTTGCAAGCTAAACAACGAGTTTATATATTAACAAATTTCAACCTGCGCTTCGAAGTTACATTTGGTCTATTGTCGATGTCCCCGGTGATGGCCATTGCGGATTTCATACGCTTGCAAAGCATCTTGGTTATGATGACAAAGACGGATGGAGACGGGTGAGGCAGGAGCTGTATGAGGAGTTAGAGACGCGTCTTCCATTCTACTCCCGCATCCTAAGCGAAAAAATGGTTGCAAGTTTGTTGTTAAGTATCCATTGCACCGACAGTGATACCGGGAAAGACCACTACATGTCAGTCCCGTCTGTCGGCTATTTATTTGCTAATAGGTACATGATACCTGTTGTACTTATCTTGCCGGATATTAACAATACATTCTTTCCGATGTGCGCTCCTCCGACGGACCACGGAGTGTCTAACCTATGTACTATAGGTCTGATCGGGGATCACTTCGTTATACTAAAGATGATCGCTCATTCTCCGATTCCTCCACCTTCAACAGTTTGGTACAAAAGAGCACCGGTCGAAGCCATCGCTTGGACCACACCTTTCGTTGATCAGATCAACCATTGTAAGAAGTTGTTGAAGATTGAGGAGCAAAGAGACTTACCTGCTGACCACTACGACGTCGAAATCGACTAAGTATAGATATATTTACAGTTTGACATTTTGTATATGGAGGATCACTTTTGTATACAGTAAAATATGAAGTCCACTAATATATATGGAGTAAACTTTTGTATACAGTATAATATAAAGTCCACTAATATATTTACAAAAGAGCACTTTTGTTTACTGTGTGCTACCTGTGTTATATGTGTTTACATGTGTGCTACCTGTGTTATATGTGCCTACTTGTGTGCTATCTGTGTTATATGTGATTACCTGTGTGTTATCTGTGTTATATGTGTGTACCTGTATGCAATTATGTTCGACAAAAGTAGGACTGTGTCACGACCCGCACCCTAGAGTAAGGGCACGAGACGTGGGTACGTCCAGCCTACGCCGCAGTGTCGGCGATAGAACGCTGTCCTAGGTCAACATACATCTAACAATATAACTCTAAATAGTTTATACTCTCCGAATGGGGGTGACATAGCAGTAAATAAACTCAATCACAACTAAGGAAGAAGAAAGCACGATATGATATAGTACTCAAGGAAAACAGATGATAAAGTAGTCTAAGATAACATCCCAGCAATATCCAGAGTACAAACTCAGCTACAGTATATGAAAGAATATATACAACTCAGAATCTCGGAACAGAAGTAAAGTCTAGCTAAACAGTCTCAAGACAACATAAAATAAGATAAGCCTAACTAAACTAGTCTAGGCAGTGGGGGTGATATCCTCAGCTAGAGCTGGGTCCTCCTGAGAGTCCAACTCGCAAGTGTCGTCTAGGGCTGCCCCGTAGAAGGTATCCACACAGGCCTCCTTCTCGTCCTCTGTAATATTTTCAACAGGTCCAGTCAGGACAGGAGCAAGCACAGTACATCTCAATAGTTCATAGCAGGTTAGAAAATATAATCATGCAGTAAAGTAAGATACAGGTACTGAAAGAAATACAGTATGTAAACAGAGAGAGAGCTGTAATAGAAATATCTACTATAAATAGCGACTAACAGTGGCTAGTGAGTCAGAGTACAATATAGACATGTAAATGGCATAGGAGATTATGATAAGACACTATAGAAAGATTCTGATAAGATACTACTTGGGTATTATTCACATGTCTACTTCTACTCCCCCGTACCCCCAATCAATACACAAGGATCCAACCAGGTTATGTTATGATTCCATGCAAAGGCCCCCGAAGGGTGATACATGGATGTCCCATAAATGGGGATTCTAGGAGATTCTAGGATACCCAGTAAATAGAATAAGAGATTCTAGGAGACTCTGTGATCATAAGAGTATATGTCACAAGTGATCAAAGAACCAATGAAGCATAGTGATATGCCATGTAAGTGAAACGTACAGAACATGTAGTACCCGATGCTCCCTAAGGATAAATCTCAAGAAGGGATCCATATAGTACCAATCCGTGTGACCAACGTGACAGTAACAAGTAATTTAATGCAGGATATAAAATGATCAGAGAATGTACTCGCCTGGTATCTGAGTGTCCAATATGAAAGTACTGTCCGAGGAGTAGTGTCTGGCTCCTAATCAGAACAGCACAAGTCACAACAAGTCCAGAATGGTAAACTGAAACACTACAATGCATTCTACATGAATCTAGGTCAATTTAGACCAAAGTCAACTCTTGGTCAACTCTGGTCAACCCTAGAAGTCAAACTAGGTCAACCAAGTCAAACTAGTCTAACTAGTCTATTCTAGGTCTAATAAACCATTCTAGGTTCTAACAAGACTAATCTAGGCTTACTAGGCAATATCATGCCCTAACAACTAAATCATAACATTACACACATAACAATATATCTATATTTAATACACACATAGATATAACTATATAATCTAATATAGGAATATACATATAGGCTATCTATGAGATATCTCACATATATATATGATACATATATACATATACATGTATAAAGAGAGGGGGCACTCATGCACTCAAGTGTGTGTGTGTCACATGAATGCAAATGTGTGTGTGTGGGTATGAGACATACATGAGGGTGTGTGCAATCCTGAAACAGTGTGACAGTGCAAGAGTGTATGTGTAAGAGAGAGTAAAAGTGTGTGTGTGTAAACTGTGAGTGAGTGAGGGGAACTGAACTGTGTGTGAGTAATGGGTTTACAAATGTGTGTGTGTGGATGTGGAAAATCAGAATTAGTGAAGGGTGTGTGTGTGTATAGGAAAATCTGTGTGTTCCAGTGTGTGTGGTGTAGCAGGAAATTAAGAACTAAGTGGCTGAAACTAATAGACATTGCAGGAAACTCATGAAAGGCTGAGACATGCATGTGGGCATGTGAGTTAAGGTTTCATAGGAATGTCAAACAGGGCAAAAGTTCTCAGATGTTTAACAGGGATACATTGAATGATATTCTCAGAATTTTGATGGTGAACTTGTGTGTAGGATGAATGTGTTGACAGGAACTTAAATGGTGTAAAGAGGAATCAACAAGTTCAGGTCTAGGAACATGGAGGGAAATCCCGTCTCAGGTTCATAAACATCCTAGATATCATCTAACTGAAAACCAAACAACAACACTTAGTTTTAGGGAACACTGCTCAGTATAGATAAAAAGGAAAAGAGATAAATCAGTCCAAAACATTTGAATCCACACAATTGTTCAAATCCCATTCACATCCCACAAACTAATAGAATTGAAAAACTAATCTAAGTAGGAACTATCAAACCTGTAGGGGGGGTAATTAGTTAGTAGAACACATTAAAACTGGGATTTAAGTTAGAAATCTCAGGAGAAACAGTGTATCCTATCGTATCAGAAATCATACTGAAATTCCCAAATTCGAATCCAGTTTCCTTCAAAGAAACAATTCTAAAATGAAACTCTAATCTAAAATAGTTTATACAATATACTTAGGATCTAAATAGCAAATAAAATCATGATTTAAACTAATTAAAATGGGAAATTAAACACAGGAATATAAAACTGGACAGTGGGGAAAAACAGTGTCGTGCACGTGTTCATTGAGCTCGTGCACGTGACACGACACGACACAGACCTCGTGGTCGTGTCCCAGTGTCGACTAGGTCTAGGTCTAGGGCTTGGACACCCTGACACGTGTCCACGATACGCGTGTGTGCGATACGACACGCGTATCAGTGCTCGAAAACAACTGAACCCAGTTCAGTGTAAATTCGATGCACGCGTTCGTGCGTGTCCGACACGACACGTGAGGGTCTGAGACTCGACACATGTTGTGTCAGTCATGAGTACAACCTATGTGTCAAGTGTCGCGTGTTGACGTGACGTGTCCTGTGAGTTGTGGCCCCCGAACAGCAGAGGATCAATCCTGTGCGCGCGCGCGCGTGGGCACCGCGTGTCCGCGTGTCCCCCGAGACCCGACACGACACGAAAACCTCACACAGATACTGAAAACCCATAAACAAGATCAAAACCCTAAATCCTATTCAAATAGTTTGCACAAAAGAATCGAAATGCCCTTTGAGGTATTTTGACAAACACTTATGAATCGTGACTGATACATGTCCGATACGGACACGTACATTGCTCAAAACCTAGGGTTACCTATTCCTACAGCTAGGTTAGGCCTAGGGGTCCCTAGATGTGGAATGAAAACAGAATTTCATGGAGTATTATGGAAGTTACCTATGGTTGCAAAATCCTCAAAAAAAACCCCAATAAAGAATGGTTCTCCAATCTTCAAAACTCCCTCAAATTATCCCAAACCTATGATGTGACTCCACAAACAATAGAGGAACAGTATTTAGAGTGCTATTGAGGAAATCCCAATGAAAATAGACCTATAATGAATGATCTATGGAGAAATGAAGTGTAGGCTCACCTTGTCTTGAGGAAAGAATGATAAACTATTGGAAGGAGGCTCAAATCCCCAAAATGATATTATATAGGGAAGGGGGACAAGCCTTGGCCGGCCACTAGGTTTAGGTTAGGGTTTTTAGGTTGTATCCTAGGACTAGGAATGAATCAAGGGGTATTGTGTGGTCTAGAACAAAGGGTTATTTCCTAGTATTAAGCAAACTCACTTAACTAAACTTGACTTAAACCATAATCCAACCCATCTAATTCTCAAAGTGGCTAACTAAAATTAGTTATGACTAATCTAGGTTAGGTCCAATCTAGGTTAGGCTAACCAAAACCACAAGGCAATAATTAAATTAGTATTTAAATCAACCATTCAATTAAATTATTTAAAAATTCCTAATAATATATATTAAATTCAAATAAATTCTAATAATTTCAAATAGCCCCAAAAATAACAAAAATACCCTCAAACTAGAAATGTGGTAGTGACAGACTGTCACAGAGTTTCAGTTTGAGAAATACTGTCATCGAGTTTCATAAGTGGGACTGCCAGCAGCCTGGCAGTCCTACTTTAGTGCAGGACTGCCAGGGGTGTGGCAGTCCTAACGCAAACTTTCTGTGAGGAGTTTCATGTTTGAATCAGCCAATCATAGAGTATTAGAGTGAGGACTGCCACCCCCTGGCAGTCCTACACTAAAGCAGGACTGCCAGGGTGCTGGCAGTCCTAACTGTAACTTGCTGCAACAGCAAATTTGAGTTAGGACTGCCAGCACCCTGGCAGTCCTACTTTAGTGTAGGATTGCCAGTGGATGGCAGTCCTAACTCAAACTTGCTGTGAGGAGTTTCATGTTTGAATCAGCCAATCACAGAGAGTTTGAGTTAGGACTGCCACCCCCTGGCAGTCCTACACTAAAGCAGGACTGCCAGAGTGCTGGCAGTCCTAACTGAAACTTGCTGCAACAGCAAGTTTGAGTTAGGACTGCCAGCACCCTGGCAGTCCTACTTAGTGTAGGACTGCCAGGGGTGGCAGTCCTAACTCAAACTTGCTGTGAGGAGTTTTATGTTTGAATCAGCCAATCACAGAGAGTTTGAGTTAGGACTGCCACCCCCTGGCAGTCCTACACTAAAGCAGGACTGCCAGGGTGCTGGCAGTCCTAACTGAAACTTGCTGGAACAACAAGTTTCAGTTTGGACTGCCAGCACCCTGGAAGTCCTACTTTAGTGCAGGACTGCCCGGGGTGTTGCAGTTCCTAACTCAAACTTGCTGTGAGGAGTTTCATGTTTGAATCAGCCAATCACAGAGTATTAGATTTAGGACTGCCACCCCCTAGTAGTCCTACACTAAAGTAGGACTGCTAGGGTGCTGGCAGTCCTAACTGAAACTTGCTGCAACAGCAAGTTTGAGTTAGGACTGCCAGCACCCTGGCAGTCCTACTTTAGTGTAGGACTGCCAGGGGAGTTGTAAGCCCCCTGAATTTTCGGGATTTATTTTCGAATTTCCTAAATAATTTATTCTCGATAATTAATTTCGATTTAATTGATTTTGATCATTAAATGCTCTTTACCGTGATTTGGATTTCTAGAGCATCAGGGATGCCAGTCTCTGGAAACTTCCTTCTTAAAGTTTGTAGTAGACGAGATTATCTTCATATTGATATATCTTGTCCCACTCGAACTTGTTCCCTTGTGCTCTATTTGCTTCGCGCAACTTTCGGGTCAATTTAGACCAATTTATCGTCTGCCGTAATTCATGACTTAATTTTCAATTTAATTTCCGGGCCCGACATCAGTCCAATCCAGTCGACCCAATATATGGCCCTGGCCTGTTTTGAGTCTACTATGCATGTGCCACTTGCGTGCCACCGAATTGACCTCCCTTGTGCTCCCATTTCATCCGTGATTTTAATTAGTTTAAATTATTATTTTAATTAAATCTTGGCCCCAGGCTTGTCCAAAATTTATCAAACCGGATCCAACGCCCAACCAGATTTTATGTGATCCCTATCATGACTACCCAAACACCCCCATATAATTTCTCTCTTTTCCCTATTTTAAATATCTCTTTTCTCTCTTTACTTATTTAAATATATCATTTTATCTCTCTTATATATATATATATATATATATATATATATATATATATATATATATAACTCTCTCTTTCTCTCTCTTCCTAAAATAACTCCTACACACACAAACACCCCCACTCCCCATGTCAGCCGAACAACCCCTCTCTCTCTCTAAATATCTCTCTCTCTCTAAATATCCCATTCCTTTTTATATATATTAATATATACACACACACTCATATACAACACCCTCACCCATCACCATCAACACAAACTCCCCCCCTCCTCCTGTACACGTACGAGCAGCACCCCCCCTTTTTCTTTTCTTCTCCACACTCCTCCTTCTCCATCTTCATTTCATTTCCTTATTTTCCATTCTTCTCCTCTTCCAACATCATCACCATCATCTAACACCATCACCATTGTCATCACCTACACCACCAAAACCAACATCCCACTCCACCTCCTCCACCCTTGCCGACCGGCCACGGCCACCACCGTCGCGTCGTCGCCGCCCCGTCGACGCGCCGCCGTGCCAGGCTAACGCCACCGCCGACGAGGCACCCCGCAGCAGCAGCATGCAGCGCAGCTGCAACAAGTAGCAGCACGGCAGCAGCAGCCGCGTGTGGCCGCGCGCCGCCGCCGCATGGCCGGCCGCCCACACGCCAGCGAGCCCCTCCAGGCCGGGCGCACACACCCGCACCCTTCCGTGGCGGCTACCGTCCTCCGGGACGCACCGTCTAGGCGATCCGTGCATTTTGTACGAGATCCCGCCGTGACGCGCGCGGGAACGGAGTGTAGTTTCGACGTTTCGGAACAGCAACTTTATGTACGTTTTTCGGGAAATCTGACCGTTGGATCAACAATTTTTTTCCTCCGTCTCAATCTTGGAATATACCCCTTCACTCCCCTGAAATTTCACCCGTTAATTTCGTCGTTTGATACATCAAAACCGGCCACCAAGTTGACCGTTTGAATTGTGTTATTTTTGGACAGTTTTGTGGAGCCAACTTCGTCGGTTCGTATCTTCTCTATCGCGGCTCCATTTGGCGTGCTACCGGTTCCTATACGAAGCTGGTATAACCCTCTTCCTGCCCCCATTTAGATTTCATTTCAGTTTGAGCTTGTTAGGTCGGTCGAATTCGATGCCAAAGTTGGTCGTTTGAATTCTTAGTGTTGCACTTGTAAAATTCTATTATTGAACCCGGGACTCCGGATTCAATTTCTGACACCACCAGTAGACTTGTGGCGTCGTTCTAGCATGTTTTCATATAAAGTTTGCTTGATTTGGAGAACGTGGGCCCTAGCACGCATTTCGGTGCAAGACGGGTCCCACTTTCTGAGCCAACGGGACTTTTTGACGCCGGCTCATCAAAATCCAATTCCGGATATACCGTTGAGTTCGTATCGTCATTTTGGACTCGTTGACATATAATTTGCTAGGTTTTAGTGGACATTGGTTCTGGCACGCATTTCGGTGCAAGTCGGATACCAATATCCGGGCCAACGGGTTATTTTGAGATCGGCTCATCGAAATCCAATTCTGGATATACCATTGAGTTCGTATCATCATTCTGGACTCGTTGACATATAATTTGCTTAGTTCTGAGGATATTGGCTCCGACACGCTTTTCCGTACAAATCAGATTTCTAGTATCCGGGTCAACGGACCAATTTGAGATCGGGTCATCGGAATCCAATTCTGGTTATACCGTTGGGTTCGTATCGTCATTCTGGATTCGTGGACATATAATTTGTTAGGTTTGGTAGACTAGAATTCTTGCACATTTTTCGGTGCAAAGCGGGTCCGACACGGACACCGTTTTAACCTGAAATTATCTTTTTGCTCCTGTATCCAAATTGGACTTATGAACAGGCTATTCTAGCTGATTTGACCATTCTGGACACGTTGGTGAAGTTAGTTTCACATCCGACAACATCTGTAGGTTTTATCCTATTATTATAATCTTTCTCTTTTGTGGTATTTTGAAATCCATCGATTCCAATAATTTCACCATCACTGGAATCGATATGTTGACCCTGTAGATGTTTATAGAGACTAGCTTTGGCCATGTTTGACCATGGTTGACTACTTTGACTGAACGTCGAAGTAGAGTCAACATTTGACCTAGGTTAGACTAGTTTGACCTTGGTTGACCAGAGTTGACCAGTTAACCAAAAGTCAACTGTTAGTCAAACATTAGCCTAGTTTGACCTAGAGTTGACCATAGTTGACTAGAGTTGACCAGTTGACCAAAAGTCAACTGTAAGTCAACCATTGACCCAGTTTGACCTAGTGTGACCTATTTTGACTTAGTTGACTGAGTCTGACCTAGATTTACGTAGCTTATACTATAGAATCAAGCCTAACACTGTTGAACCCTAATTAGCTTATATATATCTTATCTTTAGGTCTGTGGCATCACTCTGAGCATCGACCCCATTTGACAGCTCAGGACCGCAGGCGAGTACATTCACTGATAGTTTTCATTGTCTTGATATCTGCTATATCCGATTCAGTCGTAGTGTCTTACTTGATTCTCAGTCACGATAGTTCACGGACTAGTGTATACCGGATTCCTGTCATGAGATGTCATTCTTGGATTTTCTTGGAATACTAGTACTTGCTCGATCTTGTTCTTGTACTTGTATTGACACCGATTCCTGAGAAGGAGTAGCTACCTTCTTATGGAATCTCGTGCCATGACGTACTATGTCCGGGACCGTATACTATTCGGGGAATGGGGAATTTTATAGATAGTGTGATCAATGCCCACCTTGAGTTACTACTTGTATCATAGCTATACCCTCACCTCACGATGGGTATAGCCTGACCTGTGCTACTACTTGCTCCATAGCTTACCATCCCGGCAGGGCCGAGTCCACGTACTTGTAGCCGGTCGGCTGGAAGCCTGATCTTGACCCATACCGATCACATTATGCTATAATATTCGAGGCACATTTTATATTTACTTTATCTTATCATATATCATGTTCTGTTCTACATTCAATACTTTCTCACCATGCTATGATATTCAGATTACTCACATGTTCTACATGCCATTATATTGTACCTTGATTGGAGACTAAGCTCTGTTCGGAAGAAGAGTTACAACCCCGGTCCTTGTTTGGTTTAAGGGTTGTAACTCAGCTTCCGAACGGTTCCCAAGTCTTCATATATCTTTGTCTTGTAGTTCATTATACTGTCTCTTATAGAATTTGTCAAATTCACATAAAACTGCTGTTAGTGCTTGTACTTGCTCATTTTCCTGATAGGATACCGTTGATAATATTTTAGGAGTTATTATACCATTAGTGGACTTCATGGTGTTGCTAGCTGAGGTGGATCTCACTATTCTTCTATGTGAGTTGCCTGGTAGTTATCCTTAGTTCGTCTTGTTTTTCCTTCTTTATTTCCTGTCTTATGATTCCTTCTAGTAGTTTCTAGTTGTTCTTGTGCTTTAGTTATCTTTCTTGTCTTATCATCCCTAGCTGTTGTGATGTGACTAGAGTATATTTATAGTTATAGGCCTTCTAGACGTAGTGTATATTTATTGGGTACTAGACAGCGTTCTATCGTCGATATTGCGGCGTAGGCTGGGCGTGGCCCACGTATTCATATCCGTATATCCGGGTGCGGGTCGTGACAGGGGTGGCAGTCCTAACCATCAAACTGTGAGTAATTTCATGTTTGAATCAGCTTATCACAGAGTATTAGAGTAAGGACTGCCACCCACCTGGCAGTCCTACACTAAAGAAAGACTGCCAGGGGGATGGCAATCCTGATACTGATACTTTGTACATAAAAAACAACAATTTATCACAAGTACATAAACAACAATAATTCATCACAACTTAAGATTTATCATAATAATTCATCACAATAATCCAACTACAATAAATCATCACAATAATTCATCACAACTACTTAAGTTTCAAACATTCCACATCAAATTAAGTTTCAAACAAGCAAAATATCCACAATAATTTATCACAAGTACGTAACTATTCCACATCCAACTTAAGTTTGAAACAAGAAAAATATCCAAATCCATCTATATATCATGCCGGGCCTTTGAACGAGACTCCCTATTGTTCATGAAGGGGAAGTCGACCACGTCGTCGATGCGATCAAGCTCGTTGGCGACTGCGACACTAGTGTCACTTTGGTAACCTCTCCGGAGTGTCTGGGCCAATTCCTTCACCTTTTGAGACTAAAAATGAAAGTATAAATGAATTAAGTCTACAAACATGGAAATCTCAGTCTTATTACAAATACGGAACTCACCATTCTCACCAACCCAGCATACAAGACGTTTTTGGAAGAAAGAGCTCCAATTACTTCGACGGCCACGGGATCCAGGTTGGTAGGGTTCGACAACTTAGGATGTCCGACCCCCAGGAAGTACGGCATGTAGTCCTCGCTGCAGTCGGCCATCTGGGTGATCGGTCGTCTTTCAGATTCTCGAAGTACAGGTCGTTACCACTCGGAGTAAAAGTCGGTCACCCAGTCGAAATCTGTCGGTTTGTAATTTAAATGTTGGGTTCCGCACGGAGGCTCCAACAGTCGTAGTGTGCGCTTCGGCATAGTTTGTACGAAGCCAAACTGACAAAGTACTCTATCGGGCATGTACGGCTCCGTGATATCATAGCATGTGATTATGCCATGAAATAAAGAAACTGGTTGGACCTCACGATTCAGCTCACGTAGATCCCGGTATGGATTACAAAAAATCTGTAGGAAAACAGTTAACAATAAAACAAAATTAACATGAAAAAGTTAGTCAAAATATAGTACCTCTTCTGGCACCAAATTGTCTAATACTTCACGAATGGAAGCCAGTGTTTGCCAATTTTTGGTTTCCAGCTGGGATGGCCTCCATCGACACACTCTAGGAAGATGTTCAACATACTCTGGGTTCAGGTCATCCCGTCTGAGCATCGGAAAGTGCTCGTATATCCATGCCTATTCAGTTTATAAATGAATAATAAAAAATTAAACAACAAATTGAAGTATACAAGATTAAATTGTTAGAAGTTTTCTTACATGTAGCAGAGTCTGACAACCGACCATTGTCTTAGTCCCGACACGGGATGCGATGCCGAGCTCGCGGTAAAGATTGGCTAGGATACCGCTTCCCCAGGATATATCAATGAAGTCATCCACTTCAGATAAGTTGAGCATGTACCTAGCATGTATCGACGTTTCGGACTTATTCGTAATGCCGACCGTTCCTAGGACGAACAGCATATACGCACGGGCCACCGCGTCGACCGTATCATCGTCATCGTCATCCACCTCCATATCCATGAACTGGTCCACCAGAAATGATAGAAGAATTTCGTACGACTTCTTGAAGCCTGGTAGAGTTGTAAAACTCGTAGCTGGAACTCCAAGGTTGATTGAGACAAAGTTGACGATCTTCTTGTACCATTTCACGGATTTCTCATTCGTGTAATGTTCTTTGGTCATTACGCACCCGGTCACTGGCAGCTCCAATATCTGGTAGACGTCGTCAAGTGTAATGGTCATCTCCTCTGTTGGGAGATGAAATGTGTTGGTCTCCGGGTGCCATCTCTCCACAAAGGCGGATATGAGGGCACTATCCATTGTCCGATAGGCGTTTTGTGCCAAATTGTACAAGACGCTCGGTATGATTTTGCTCCGGACGGCCTCCGATAAGCTTGCAAACTGCCAAGACACGGTTTTCTTCCCGTGACTCACAGCCCTAAGGATACGATATGTCCTCTGTATATCGAACAACAGAAAAACATATCAATTATGAAATACATATATATATAATATACTAAACTGGTAGCTTACAAACGTCATGTATATACCGGGTTCTTTCATATTTCATACGCAATGTGGTTCTCAAAAGAAACCAACATTGAGCAACCGGGTGGACGGACATGCGGCTCAGAAGGACCGGCCTCCTCAGAAGGACCAGCCTCCTCAAATGGAGCAGAACCGTCTTGACGTGATAGGAGTCGGTCAATTGGCACGTCGTCGTCGTCATCGGAAGAAGGCGTAGCAATAGGAGCTCGTTGCTTCGACCGAACTTGACGTGCCGGTGGCGACGTCCGAGACCGAGCTTGGGGGCGCCGGTTCGAAAATTGTTATCTGACGCTCGAGAGGACGTCCCGCACGTTCCTTCCGCTTTGACGCGGTGGGCCGTATTCTTTTGTTAGCGGCCGGTGGACTACATGACAACATACAGTTATTAAATAATAGAAACAACATGCATTACCCACCCCTATATGTCATAACAGTAGGACTGCCAGGCCTGTGGCAGTCCTACTGAAAATTAGGACTGCCACAGTCCTGGCAGTCCTCTTTCACAAGAGGACTGCCAGATTTTCAGTAGGACTGCCACAGGCCTGACAGTCCTACTTTTATGAGACCCGAACTGCCACAACGACATGCTAGTTTGTCGTGTTCTAGGGTTAGGATTTCAACATAAAATGTGGGTTTCTTATGTTCGAAAATTAGGGAAGAGAACGTGAAAGAGATTCTAAACCTATTTTATCAAATCTTTTTCAAGAATTAAAAATATTCTAGGGTTTCGAATAGAATGTACAAAATTCTCGAATAAATTAGGGAAGAACGTACCTGGATTCCGGTTGCTTTGACTTGCGTGTCATCTCTTCGAGAAGGTTGTGGAAGAAATCTTGGTGGAGGAATTGGGAGTGGAGTGGTGGAGAAGAAAAAATTAGGGTTTTAGGAGAGGGAGAGGGAGAGAGCTCTTTTTTTCTTCTTGAGGAGAGAAAGTGTAGAATGAAAATGAAAGTGAAATGAAGGGTTTGGGGGATTGGGCTGCCCCCTAGCAAATTTTTCACCTTTTTGGACTGCTCCCAAGTAAGTGATGTCCCCTAGCCATTTTGGTAGTGTCCTTAGAAAAAAAAAAAAAAAAACCCTATTTTTAAGCTCCTCTACTATTCTTTCCAAAAAAAAAAAAAAAAAAAAAAACCACCTCTAGTATTGATGTTCTAAGAACAAAAATATATTTAGCCCTTGCGAACCAAGCATAATTCGAGCCCCCACTCAACTCACAAACCCTCTCAAAAGAAGACCTCACTCCATAAACCCCCCTCCTCCCAAAATGCTCCTCCGTCGTCTCCTGCGTTCCACCACCACCATCACAGCCGCCCCCTCCCGCCCCCACCATCTCCTCCCCGTCCGCCACTACGCCAAGGCCAAGCCCAAACCCAACCCTAAGAACAGCGGCAACAACGCCGCTGCCACAGGCAAGGGCGGCAAGGGTAAGGGCGGGGGCAAGGGTGCCGCCGCGGCCGATTCCTCCTCCTCCTCCGTCGTGGAGTCCTCCTCCGCCTCCTCATCGGCAGCCGAGGGCATCAGCGACGTCTTCGAGCTGTCCACAGACCCCATCCCCCACTCCTACGACCCCCTCCTCGACGTCGGACCCGGAGGGAGGCCCCTCTTCACCCCGTCCCCATCCCTCGCCTCTCTCTCCCACCGCAACGCCTCCACCTACGTCGACTTCAGGTCCACTCCGCCTTGCCCATCCATTTCTTGCAACAGCGATTCCATTCTGATCTCTCTTGTTTTTTTTTTTTTTGTTTGTTTTTTAGTTTGGAGGACTGGAAGGAGGTGCTGCCGGAGGGGCTCCCGCCCGGAATGGTGAAGGAGTTCGAGGAGACGCGGCGCTGCGCTGTCATGGTCAGGAAGAGCTTCTTGGAATTGAGGGACAATTTCAGGCGCATCGTCGACCCAGCCATCCAGGTCTCCCGGAAGAGTGAGTTTCTTAACATCTTGGTTAGATGTAGATCGGAAGAGGTTTGAACTACATAGCATAGACAGACACGGATACGTCACAACATGGTACAATAAAAACATGGTGACACGGACACACCACCTATTTTGATGTGTCATACTGCATTTTAAGGTTCCCACTACGTGTTTTTTTTAGTGTCCGTCCTTCCGTTGCTATGGGGCATGAGAAAGCTTTATGAGAGCAATCCGGTTGTCAACCTATCATGTACCCTTTGTGTTGGTACCAAATTCTCAACCGACATAGATCATGAGCAAGAGACTGGTTAGTCACAAAACCTAGATGGCTAGTTGATGGGTAGGTTCTAGGTAGAGTTATCAATTTGGTAATGTATAGGATAATAAATGAGTGTATGCGTGGGAAGTTGTAGGTGTGCCAAGTGAGATGTGTAGGGAAAAATTGTCTTAAGAGGTGCAGTAAGATATTAGTCAAAGAGATGCTAGAACTAAGGGTAGCCTAGACAAACTCGGATTGAGGTTGAAACGGAGGAAATGTTTTTGTTGATGCTACAAGGGCATGGCCCTCAACAACGATGAATGGAAGAAAGTGATTCAAATAGCTGACCCCAAGATTTTGGGATAAAAACTTGGTTGTTGTACTTTAAGGGTAGCCTAGACTAGGAGGTAAGAGGTTCAATTTTCTATAGGAAATTGCATTCATCCATATTAGAAGCCAAAAAGCAGAAGAATGACATTCCAATTGAGTGGCTAGAGAGAGAGAGAGAGAGAGAGAGAGAGAGAGAGAGAGAGAGAGAATATCTAAAACCAGACGAGCATAGTTTATAGTGACAACTAATTATCCATGTATTATAGTGACAACACAAGAACACCTTGATAATTATAACATTTCCTTTTGAGGCTCTAGAAGTGAGTACTAGTTGATTTGTTACTAGCAAATGACATTCATACCTGGATCTGTTTCATAAGATATGACAGATTTTGGATCTTTCGTTATGACATAGGAAAATAGACATGTTCTGAATCTATGATCAATTACTGTTGCAGATGGAAGTTTTAGTAGTGTATACATTGTTCTGACTGCAATTATATTTGCTTATTGTTGTTTCCTACGATGCTAATGGGCAGCCTATGGAGAAGGGAAGATGCACAGGGTTCTGACCCTAGGTTCCTAATATGGATGCCGGTCCCATACCGGTTGGTATCCCATATCGGAAAGAGGATACCGTCATATATCGGAAGATATGACCCCATGAAGGTATACTATATTAATATATATTATATGGTAGGTATTTAACAAGATCAAACTATCAAAGCATTAATATATATATATATATGTGTGTGTGTGTGTATAATAATAATAATAATAATTTAGCCACAAAAAATTATAATAATTGAGCAACTCAAAATTCAATTATTTTAACAAATATTGCAACCATTGTCGACTAGCTCGTTGGACAGGAACATACTGCATCTTTCTTCTCTCTTGCAAGAGAGAAACACTTCTATAAGTAGATTTTTTTTGTAGGGGGTTTAATGGAATGCGAGCTGGTATATGCATCAATATAAGTCTTAGAAAATATTTATTGACAATTAATAGGCTGAGTAATATATTGCTTAATTTGATTACCAGGTAGCCGATTAATCACAAACTTCAAGTCATCTAATTGTGATTAATTGGCCAAGTAATTACTATTAATATGTAACCAACCATTGCATAATAAAAATTATTTAATATAACATAGCTTGATATATCCAATATACCCTATATATCGACCGATATACGGCATGTATAGTTCAATTGTTGGGTTTTTCAAACAGGTTAGGCAAACCGTATTGGTTTGCCTTTGAAACCTTTATACCTGCCAATATACCGTTCATATCGAGTGATATCTCATTATCTCAAGGAATAAATACAGTAACCCCCTCTTTGTTTCATGAGTATTATAAGGACCACCCCTATTTCGAAAATAATTACACGGACTACCCCTTGCTTTATATTTTATTTTTGAAATAGGGGTGGTTAGTGTTATAAGTTTCTATAGAAAATATAAAACATAGGGATAGTCCGTGTAATTAGTTTCAAAATAGGGGTGGTCTCTGTAGTAATGAGTCCGAAACATAGGAATAGTTAATGTAAATTGTCCTTATCTCAAACAGAGGTGGAATTGCATGAAGGCAACTACTTTGCTCATTTTCGATTGGGATTTCTAACCAACAAAAGAATAATAGTGTTTTGTACTAAAAAGTGGCAGATGGTGAAGGATCACTTTGGCTTTTTGACATAGTGTTGGCAGAATAGCACATTCCTCATGCTAGTGTTGGAACCATTTCTCAAATATTATAAACTTGAAACAAGTAGTGCGTTTAGCGGAAGGCTTGTGGTGCTGGAACACCCTTTTCTAAACTTGAAACAACTAGTATTAGGAAAATCAACTGGATATCAAAATGAGGTTATAGAAGAATAATTCATTGATAAAGTAGAAATTTAGAACTTTCCCTATGATTTAATTAAGTTCAACTTATAACCAAAGTTGTACCAAGTGGATTCATTAATCGGATTCTCGGCCGATCGACTTCGAGATTAGTTGGATTTAAGTGTCCGATTACTGGGCTGACTAATTGCCAATTTATCCTTGTTTATAACAATCATAAATTACATAAACAAAAAAATTGAGCTTTTGTGATGCCGTCTTTCGACTTATTTCTGATTATTTCATAGAGATCAAATATGATGTTGCACGGACACGAATATGGGACACAGTGACATGGACATGACATTAATTTTTGTGTGTCCTAGTATGTTCTGGTGTTTGTGTCGTGTCTGACAAGATGCGACATGGACACTGCACCCATTTTCAGAGTGTAAGTGCATCATCCTAGATTGTCAACAAATACTTGAGGCCAATTGTCCCTTTTTCATATATTTCCTGTTGTCCGATACTCTGATTGCCATGTTTTCAGACTTCTGTTGTCTTTTGAGTTTATCTATATGTAATAAGCATTCCTGCTGTACTCTTTTTCCTTGTTTGTGAGCTTCTTTTGTTGCTCTGTTTTGCTGTATTACTTAAGAGTTGAGATCCCCTGGAATCTGTTGTTTGTTCTTTCCTGTGAACTTTATATGACACAGAGACATGCATAGCTTGTTTTTGGAACACAAAGATTGCAATATCCATATCCTTTTGAAGGGGATGTACAGTGAGTTGATTCTCTCTTTCTCGTTGGGAAACTACTTTACCATAAATTTGCAGATGCTCACCAAATCTGTATAGATTGGGCAAGTATCTGTACCATAAAACCCTAAGCTGCTTCCTCAATTTTTATCGTGAATCTACATGTCTATGGTTCAATTTGAAAGGTGTGCACTTATAAGTTATAACACGTCATAGTAAAATATGCTTTCCTTTCAACGCTGACCATGTAACTTAGTGGATGTTTCTCATCGAAAAGTGATATTGTGTGTACAATTTTCTTGTAGAAGTCATCTAGGACTTAATGAATTAAACCTTTACTACTTTGTTCCTTTCTGATTATTAACACTATTTTTCTTCTTTTCTGCAGGTTCAAATCTTAAAAAACAGATAGTCTTGGATGGCCCTGTTAGCTGTGGAAAAAGCATTGCTCTTGCTATGCTCGTTAGCTGGGCTCGTAGTGAAGGTTGGCTGGTCTTTTATGTTCCAAAAGGTAAAGAGTGGACCCATGGAGGATTCTTCTATAGAAACCCAAACAATGATCTTTGGGATACTCCTGTCCATGCTGGGAAAGTTCTTCAGGTGCTTCTAAACTTCTGTGATAAAGATATATGTTCAAGTAGGATTTGTTTCTATACTGAGAATTTTTCGAGCAAACATATTTGGGTCTATTGGGTATTGTTATTTCTACCATGACAATAATTTATGTGATTTGCAAATAAATGAATGCCTCCAGGGATTACCTATACTATGAGTAGTAGTTGGGACATTGATAAGCGTAGCATTCAGGGACACCAGCTTATCCTTTCTGATGTTAAAATCAGGCCTTTCCTTGGAAGTTTTATCTGTATCAGTCCCTGCCTGAAGTCTCATTCTATGTGAATTGAAGGCAGATAAAGTTTTCTATAATATCCTTTGGTCCCATTGTTTAAAATTAAAGGTAGACTATATTGTTGTCATTACCTGCGTAATGTTAGCTGCACAAACTATAAAAGGCTGCCGGTTATATGTACTGCATTCTCAACTACTGCCTGGCCATGAGTACGTCTCCTGAATATAATATGGTATGTCGTATTTGATGGTGTTTGTAATCTTGATAGGCGGTAGCATGAGAGTCCTTTGCTTGCCGGTTCTTTGTTTTGCTGCTATGTAACATAAAATCATGCAATTCAATTTCTTGTGAATCTTTATAAGATTTCTTGTAACCTTTAGAATATTTTACCCAGGAACAATCAACTTCATGATCTTTTGAAATTCTGAGGGCTGCTTATGACCCATAATAATGACACTCATTATGAGAGAAAGTTATTCATTGTGCAAAACAAACAAATTTTAAGGATTGTAGCCTTAACTCTAGTAACTGATTTTTTTTTGCCCTAATTACATTGGTTATCATTTCTTTTGCTCAAACCATTTTTTTTTTGTTGACACTTCTGCAGTTATTTTAATTATTCAACCTGTATTTTAATTGGTATTGGAGAAAGGCAGATCAAAATATACAAGTTGTGTCTTATGTCTAACTTGTTCTATTTAGTATTTACAAGCTAGTCGTGAAGTGGGTTGTACTTTGTTTTGGAAATGAAGATTAAATGCCTTGATTAAATGGTTGCATCCATTTCATGACGACAATCACATTTCCTTGTCCTTTTGACATTTCACTTTTTTATGTAAATCTTAACCATGACTACTAGAAATTTAAGACTAACTGGTTACATACTGGCAGATGAAAAATATGCTGGTAAAACATGGTTAAAGTGATTTGATCCCGCAACCAAAGTGCATTAGCAGATGATTTGGATTTAAAAAGTTAGTCATGATAGATATAAATTCTTAGTGGGAAATTATGTGGTTACCTTTTACCTATTTTTATATAACTATCATCTACTTTATAACATTATTTGCTTTTCCGGTGAAGTCTTTCAACTCTAGGAATCTATGAATTATTTGCTTTTCCGGTGAAGTCTTTCAACTCTAGGAATCTATGAACCACGAGTACTCCATTTAGGTAGGCGTACCAGACTTTAGGCATATTGTAGCATATTCTTTGAAGTTTTGGTGTTCAGGAGTTTTGACATTGGAGTTTTGAGTGAGAAATGGTGCCCTAAAGTTAAAAATATCATGCATATGAAAGGGCTGATGAAAGTCTCTAGGATTATTTTAACAGCAGTGTGAAGTATCAGGGTTACTAGTATGAAACTATGAATCCTATATGTTAACCAGTTAGGTCTCAAAATAATGTCTACTTTTATTGCTTACCCATTATCACAAACTGGGTTTGGTGAATCAAGTTCAATCATCAAAATATCACTGTTTCCATGAATATAACAATCGATTGTTGATCGGCCTTCCTGTGGATTCTGCTCACCCTATATTGTTCCATACTCCTGTGTTGCCGTAATGAAAGAGACACCCAACAAAAGGCTCCTCAAGAGAAGAGGAGCTTTTCTCGCTAGTAAATTGCTTTGGGGAAGGGGGAGATCTGGTCATTTTCTTTAGATGAATTGTTTTCTTTCAATCCGTCAAGCAAGGTTTCCTTCAAATTAAGGTGTTCTTTGAAAAAATCAAAGTCGTCACTGTGCTCCTAAAACTAACTCAATGTGGATGAAAAAACAAGTATACTATTCATTTTTTTAGTTTTTTTGTCTTGAAATTTTAAGATCACTGAGTTATCTTTTATGCATTGAAATATTATATACTAGTATACTACAACAACTACAATGAAGCCTTTATCCCATATTATGGTTTCTATCTGAATCCCTTTTTTTCCATTCAGCTCTCATAAGGGCCATATCCTCTGTAACATCTTTATTACTTGGAAGTTTTCAGCTATCTGGAAATGCACTGTTTCTGAGATGATATTTTCAATTGTGCTCCAATTTTCCAGGATTTTCTGAAATTTAATGAGTCACGCTTACAACAATTACCTTGTCAAATTTTTGATCCCATTCTATTGGGAGAAGGTGCTGGTGTTGGAATGATGAGAGGGGTTGATTCAATGGCTATGCCTGAAGGCTCTACATTGTATGACCTTGTTCAAACTGGGATTACTTATTCACAGGCTTCAGTTGGTGTTGTAGTACGATTGAGGAAAGAATTATCTCTGGTTAAAGATATCCCTGTGCTTTTTGCTATTGATCAGGTATGATTAACATTGCAGCTGCTTGAATACGTTTCTCTTAATGTCATTCTTTTCTACAGCACTGCATGAGACTAAACTAGGTCATCTTCTTGTCTTGTTCAGTATAATAGCTGGTTTACGTTCAGTGAATACGAAGAACCTGTAACAATGAAATCTTGTCGACCAATTCATGCTAAGGAGCTTTCGACGGTTAGTACCATTTCAAACTAAACTTCTACATATCTTGCATGCAGGGGTGGACCCACCTTGGGCCTAGGGGGGACCGGCTTCCCCCCTGGATTTTTGGTTGCATGCAATATATTTTTATTGTTATGTTATTTGGTCAACAATTTATGAAAAAAAATCACAATTGAATGCTTGTTTAGTTGGTAAGAAAATGAATATTTTTAAACAAGAGGTCTCAAGTTCGATTCTCTTTAGCCTTATTTTGCCTTATTTCACTTTGCTTTTTGGCTTTAAGGTATTTTCGCACCCCCTGCCCCCCAAAAAAAAAATATTTTTTTTTCTAGGTTCGCCCGTGCTTGCATGGATTTTAAGCATATAACTATTAATGCTATGGGCTGCACAATTTAATTCCTGAAAACTCTGATAGCAATTTGATGCGCATTAGCAACTATTTGAGTATTTTCTTGCACGTTTTTCACTGATTCTTTTTTGGTGTGTACACTCCTTTGTTATGCTTTTGGATCTCTATGATGTTGGGTTGTTTACTGATGATATTGAGTTAGTTTAGTTTATGAGGTAGAGAAGAGTTGACTTCTAAAATAGAAACACTGAGAGAAGCTTTGAATTTAATGGATTATAAATAAATTATTAGGCGATAATAGAGTATAAGATGTAGCTTTAGTAATTATTCATTATAATGATGAGATTGAGAAGGATGTTGTTCATAGCATTTGTAGAAGAGTCTTTGTAATATACTAATATATTTTTACTTGATCATCTTCGTATGATATGAAAAGTGCGCTTAAGCGCTGCGTAAGCGAGTATTAGAATTAGGGCGCCTCGTTTAATGAAATTTTGCTCCAGAAAAGCGATCAGCTGTTAAGCGCGCTTAGGCATTGCTTAGTAGCACCTCACCTGGTCTTAGGCTGAAAAAAGCGCCTTTAGAGACTTAATTTTTATGTTTGATGGTATTTTGATAATTATGTAGTATGTATGCATTGTGGCTTGTAGTTTGCATTTTGATTCTAGTATTTATATTGTTACTTTGCTTGATTGATAATTCGTATTGTTATTCGTATGACAAAATATTGGAAGTTATTTGTATATAAGAGTATTTTACATGTAGGAGCAAAGGTAGGTAAAAATGGGTGCTGGTCAGCTAATCGCCGCTTAAGCGAGGCGATAGCCTCTTCGCATCGCCTCGCCTCACACTTAATATAACATAATCATCTTCAACAATTATACTATTTATGATTAACATGGTAAGTACATTGTACATAACTTTCACTTATGCCTTGATAATGATTTTAGTATACATGTAAGTTTGCTACAAGGGATGCATAGCAAAGAGTTGTAATATTAAAGAACCTAAGTGCAAAAGAGGTATTTATTTGATGGGTCATCAACCAAGAGCATGACTCACAAACGATAGAAGCATATAGAAGCATGAGCTGCCAACTCAAGAGAGAAAGAGTAAAGAAAAGATAAACTAGTGAAGGAGAAGGTCGTAAGGGTGTAGGGTTATGTATCAGAGTCCTATATCAATTTCAGAAGAGGATCACAGGGTTATTGAAGGATTTTTGGACCATAGTAAATAGGGTTTAGAGGGGAGTGGTCCCTAGATTGCTAATGATTTGGTTAAAGCAATTTGAGGTAAGTAGGTTGATCCTATTTAACATTTTTTTTATGTTTTTATTTCACATATATGAAAAACAAGTTTCTCTTACATGATAGATGTATATGGATAATTATGAAATGATTCTTGTTGGACAAACCGTATGGCTGTTGATTATTTCCATTGCAAAGGATGTATGTCTTACTAAGAGCAAGTTGTTTATGCATGCTCATGTCTTGTCTCATTGTGAACTAGCTTTAATTTTACATGCTGCCAAATTTGACATATAACTGATATTTTTGAGGGTATCTTGCATATCGATATCATGATGTCAATATATAGGATTTCAGTGGAGCCCAGTATGGGGGGAGACGGTTGATTCAACCGGTTACCTATTTCGGTGACCAACTGTTATTATTTTTGGCCATGTACTTTTAGCCCCTGCAAAATGGGGATATTGTTGACTAACAAATGTGTATTGTTTTCTGGAGATGCGCTTGGTCCATGTCTAACACGTCCATAACATGATTTTATCATAATGTTGGACAGAAGCACAGTTTTTTGAAGTGAAGTGTCCATGTTACTTGCTACAAGAGACTATATTTTCAAATGCACATCCAAAAAATTATTGCAAGATCGTTCGCTAGTTGGTCACTGTATAGAATCCAGTTAATTGATCAAGTTACTATACCTTTTTATGAATCATAAGCAAGCACTTACCCTTGATTGCTGCGGGTGGCCTAATTTACTGGTCAATATGCGTTCACAAATTGTAGAGGACAAATGGAGCCATGTGCAGTATTATGATAGTTACAATAATGATTATTTGTGAACTTCCGTAATATATCAACTTTTCTTCCTTTTTCCAGGTTAATGCTTTTAGATCTATGAAGCATAATGACATGATGATAGGAGCCTTCTCCCATTCGACAGCTGTGGGCAAGCTTCGTCAAGAATTGCCAGATGTTCCAAAAGATGCTCGTGTCATGTTCCCACGCTACTCCCTAGATGAGGCGGCCACAGTTAGCCATTATTATCTTCGGTATGCCTAATGATGAAGAATCAAAATTTGTTCTTTTTAATATTTTTTTTTCTAGATGAAATATGTATTATTATGTTTTCGCTATTTTGCAATTTTATTTTTTTAAAAGGGATGCCACATAGGATCGGGTATGAACTGATTTTCTTGATGGAAAGAGCAGGAATGAATTTATATAGTCCCTTTCTATATCTTTCTTTCTAACAACTATGGGATAGAATATAAATAGAACCCAATACTCATTAACCTTGTTCCTATATCATAACCTATAATCCATTTGTGGGTTTTAATCGACACTTGTCTGTCTATTGTCATCTCTCCTTCAAATAACTTCGTTGGTGATGTCAGGGATCACCAATCAGCATCAGTGACTATTTTTTGATAGAGAATAAGTTTTTTGAAGTTTAGCACCCAAATATCTTCCTTTTACTACTCTTTTTCCATATATGTATCCCACGCTGCTAATGATGTTATGGGCCTGCATATACAGGATGCTTGATATGGACGTTCCATATGTACATATGCCTTTGATACATCGAGTGATACTGCTAGCCAATACGCCCAAATCCTAATCTGATATGAACCCAGTATCCATTATTAAGAACCTTACTATAAACCTAGAGAGTCATTTGGCTGATAACTAGACTTACCTTTTTGGTCATTCAGTTTAATGTTAAAGTGGAAGTGGCCCTTAACAGAGCTGAAAGGAACAAAAGCCAAAAGGATTCAATCAAAAGACACCAAAATTTTGGGATGAAGGCTCTGTTGTTGTACTTTAAGCTCATCCAACAACAAGAACCCCCAAGTTTTCCTATACTAGGTAAGTCCAGGCAAAGAGGTTGACACAATTTTCTCTAGGAAACTTCATTCATCTCTATTACCACCGTTGGAATTATATTATATCAAAATTCTTGATATACATCACCATTTTATACATCAACATGAAACTAAGAAAATATTAAGACCTTATTCAATAGTTGAGAAGTTACATCCATCACAACATTTCTTTTATATTGTTGAACATTAGGACTTATTTTTCTGTCTATGTTTCACTCCAATTCATTTGGACTTAAAACTAATAAGAAAGCCTACCTATCTATATATACGAAATCCTGAACATAGGAAGACCTCCCTCCTATGCAACGACTGGCAAAATGAATGATGTTAAAAGGAGGAAATGGGAAAAATCGTCGCTGATGTACTGACCAAACACAGAAAGATTGAAGCCAGGACATTCTTGTTCCCATCTTTCCATCTTCCACGATCCGGTAACATACGAACATGCGTTCTGCAATCCTGGAACACATGTTTCGGAACGTGAACGCCGGCAAATTGGAATGTAGAATGTTTGCGCATACGTTGGTATATCTCACAGACTTCACACTATTTTCTAAAGATGTGGGAAGATCATACTTTTTTCCTACCAAAATAGTCGCCATTTGTTTCAACTACTCATCTGGAAACTATATCAATAATTAGATCCTACCCATTCAAGTCTTGGCTATGCATGTTAATAAAGAAAATGTAGCTTGAATAATAAGAAATATTGATTATCAATCTATATCATAAGATGATAGAAAATGGACTGAGCATGTGGAAAACGTAGACCAAAAGATGCACCAGTTAGCATACAGATTCCATGATATCATGATTGTCACTGATCCTCTTTACTTTCTGTAATGTTTAACTTTTATGTTTACTTGATTTTAATTCTTGTGATGCAACTATTGTGGGTTCTGAAATTTCATCGGTTGCTTCGTTTGCCATCACCAGAACTTGTGCTACATACTGACATTCACTTCCTTTTTATAGGCAGAGACTTATGAAACCAGAGAAGTTTTCAGATGACAAGTGGAAGAAGATTTACTATTTGTCCAATGGAAATGGCTCAGAAATGAGGTGGCTGGCCCCATTCGTATAAAAAGGTGGAGATGAACCTTATACGTGCCAGCTTTAGTATTTTTGTACTCTGCCATGATTTTGAAGGAACTTACGTAGAATGAATATTTGGTTTCCTTGTGATCTTGGTTCCTACATGTTCAACCGAGTCGATGCGAAAGGCCATGTGATTCATTTCAACTGCAGACTTTTAGTCTCCTATAGAGACAAGAAGCTTGTCTAGCTGATTCAAACATGTTCTGCTGTAAAATTTTCTGCATGGTGAAGGTGTATTTCTTGATTCTTCCTGGTTGTCCAGTAACAGGAAAGAAAGTTTGTCACAGTGAAGGCTTAGAGCGCAAGTGATTTCCAACGAGCTAAGTTCATTGAATAATGTTAAGACAATTGTACTGAGTATATTAAGGATGATCTTTTGTGAGGTATTGCATGATTGGACAGAAATGTTGAAGAATCAATGTGCCGGACGCTGAAATTAAATATGATAGTAACTATGATCAAATGTTTTAATTTTATTATGATACGTTCACTTTTCCCTTCTATATCAGGCACCAGAGGTTTTTTTTCGTACCAAGTAGTGTCAGAATGTCGACGGGCTTACAGTGTATACTTTTTTAATGGAATGTCACAAGCACAATAGTTAGGTTTTCCAAGTGCACGTCCGTAGAACTGGATCGTATCCTGTGGTCTTAAACTTTCAATTCATAGCTTCACTAGGTTTTATTGATAGTTCCTATATCCATTTCCAATTTTCTGGTCTTCCACCTGAGGTTTCAACACTATTAATAGTGATCTTTTTATCCCCTTTTCCTTCTGGTAGGAGACTTGTCAACTAGACTTTCCAGTTACAGAACTTGTCCATCTTTTTTTGTAAATGATGTCAGTTGTTGATCCTCGATTGCTCTGACCTGATCATTTGCACAGGTTCTCTGTATCAAGCTGCTGTTTCATCCGTCATCGTGTTCTCATTTTTATCAAACTGGGCTCAGGATGGTAATATTTCGAGGACACGTTAACTATTCCTTTGTAAACTAATTATATGTACCACCCCTATGTTTTATATTTTATATAGAAAATTTTAACTACCCCTATGCTTATTATTATTTTTTTTTTTACAAAGAAGGGTAGTCCGTGTAATTAGTTTCAAAATAGAGGTAGTCCTATAATACTCATGAAACATGAGAGGGTTAATATATTTATTTCATATTTCTAATTCTCAGCCAAAGACCGAACAATTCAAGTGAATACTGTGCAAATCCTGTCTTTAAATTTCTGGATGGTAATATTTCCAATGCATGTACACTAATCTACAAAAACCTCAGGAACTAAATATGGTAATATTTCCAAATTCCAATGCATGTACACTAATCTACAAAAACCTCAGGAACTAACACAATGTTTGGGAAGGAGGGAAAATAGAGGGGAGGGAAAAATTTGAGGGAAAAGTGGAGGAAAAATTAGAAACTAACATTATGTTTGGGAACTTTGAGAGGAAGGAAAATGGAGGGGAAGAAAAATTTGAGAGGAAGGAAAATGGAGGGGAAGAAAAATTAATTTTATCTTTCCTTTGTTTGGATGATAAAAAAAGTAATGAAAGGAAAGTAAAGAATTATTTTTTTTGTTTTTTTTTTGGAACATAGATAAAATTACTACTTAACCTTTGATTTTTCTCAACATAGAAAAATGCAACAAATTAAATGAAGGATAGTTGGGTAAATTTATCAAGATTCTCTCTTGTGTGTTCATTTTCCTTCCATTTTAGGAGAAAATTTTTTGGGTGCGGCCTACATAAATTTTCCTCCCAAATTTCTCTCCTCCATCTTCCTTCCCCTCTTTCCAAGCATCACAACTTTTAACTTTCCATCCACTTTCCCATCAAAATTTTCCTTCCCCCCATTTTCCTCCCTTCCCAAACATAGCATAAGTTGTTTGGAAAGGGGGGAAAGAAATATGAGGAAGGGAATCTGGAGGAAAATTTTTGGTAGGCCCCACCAAAAAAATTTTCTCCCAAAACCGGGAGGAAAATGTACGTACTTGAGGGAATTGGGTAAAATTTACCCAATTATCCCTCAATCAATTATGGTAAATCAAACTATTTTATCTCTTTTATTTTGTTCTATTTTGAATTTTGTTGATTTTAAATTTTGTTCTATCAAGATTAAACAAATAAGTCTCTATAAAATATACGAGTTTAATTTTTAAATCCTAAGCAAATATTGATTTAATCTACAACTCACGTATAAGACATCTCAAAAATAAATAAATAAAACTCATCGTATGAGTTTAATTGCTATAAAGTTGATTATTTTAAAGATAAGATTTTGATATTTAGATCTTAATTCAAATATAAGATTTTGTAGTTTGATTTATTTATTAGTTAAATTTCTTACGTTACTATATTATCTCTAACAATAAAAATATAAATATAAACAAAAAGTTAATTTTTAAATCATAAGCAAAAATTGATTTAATCTACAACTCATGTATGAGACATCTCAAAAATAAAATAAAAACTCATGGTGTGAGTTTAACTGTTATTAATTTAATTATTTTAAACATAATGTTTTATTATTAAAATCTTAATTCTAATATAAGATTTGTATTTTGATTTATTTATTAGTTAACTTCATATATATTAATGGATTATCTCTAGCAAAAAAAATCATAAATATAGACAAAAGTTAATTTTTAAACCTAAGTGAAGATTAGTTTAATCTACAACTCACGTATGAGACACCTCATAAACAGAACTTATGGATGAGTTTAACTCTTATCAATTGATTATTTTAAAAATCATGAGAAAGTTAAGGATAAATTAGTAATTTTATCTATGTCCCACAAACAAACAAAAAGTTAAAATTTCACTTTTCCTCTCCCAATTTTTTGATCATCCAAACAAGGAGAGGTAAAGTTCACTTTTCTCTCCCTCCATTTTTTTTCCTCTCAAATTTTCCTCTCCCTCCCCTCCTATGTTCCCAAACATAGTGTAAATAACGCCGGAAGCTCCTCTAGCATTTGAATCCAAGTCTTAAATTTATGTGGGTTATTTAAACATAGGAAAAGAATGACTTTCCTTTCCCAACCTCGTGATTTTGTCAACCAAACGAGGCCAGAGTGTAAGGTAATTCCCCTCTGGTAATTTTAGAGCTTTTATCACGTACAACAACAAAGCCTTTATCATCTTGGACAATGTTATGACTACAACCAAAGGGTTACAATTCTTTTACAACTTGCCTACGTGGCAGTTGTTAATTGGGTCTCTTCTTTCCATGTAGGATAAAGAAATGGAGAGAGGATCCAGTTAGCCACGACTACGTAGACAGTTGTAAAAGAATTGTAAGTCCATTGGTTAGGCACTCTAATCGAACTATCTGATCTTCTATGACCTTAAACTTTTCCATACAATGATCTTCTAAAACCAGAAAGTATTCATTATTCATTTCCACGCAGCTTAAATAAACAATAGAAATGGGTGACATAATGGAAAATAAATGAATTCAACTGTTTCAACTATCAGCTTCTATAATCATTAAAAACTCATGTTTGCTACAGTGAGTAAACGTTACCCCTTCACTTCAACATTGCTTAAAAGGAAATTTGTGTTGAAGGCCCTATTTTGAATCTAATCTAAGTCCCTATGACCATTCGACAGTTTCTTATGTCCCTGGATTACAACATATGGTTTTTTTACCAAGTTCTTGTACCTATTTTACGTACTAAAATTTATAGTTTGTAGTTATCTGTCGATACCGATTCGATACATCCAATACCGATATGACATGTCATATCTCGATTCGATATCGAGCCGATACCGATACTGACCGATAACGACATTGGGGGTCCCTTTTCTAGTCAATTCGGCAAAAAAAAAATGAACGAAAATACTAATCAATAAGGAAGATTGTAAAAACATGTAAATAAAGAAAACTTATCTATTGCAAGTAATCAATCAGTAAGAGTGACTATTATTTTATTCAATTTTAAAACTACTATGACACAACCCAGAAAATACTTCAAATTATTTTTAAATGTTTAAAATATTTTTTCTTTTTTTAATAATTATTTGCTTTCAAATACCAAAAAATTCGATATTTCGACTTGAAAGTGCATATATTGTCGATGCCGTTGATGTTGATACTCATAGGAAGGGTCCGATACCGATTCTGATACTGTAAACCTTGCTAAAATCACACTGTATATAACATATATACCTATATATATGCAATATTTTGGAAATTCATCTCTGGCAAGTCCTTATGGGCGGAATGGATCAGAGGAAAATACTTTCCTAGGGGTGACTTCTGGTCGTCTAGGGCTAACAACAACTTCTCAGTAACGATTATAAATTGCTTATAGGTTTAAGAAGCATGGTTAAATTCAGGTTGAGGAGGGTTATTTATCACGACCCGCTCCCAGATACCTGGATACGAGTTAGACACGTCCAGCCTACGCTGCAGATACAACAATAGTAAGCTGTCTACACCTCAAGAGTCATCAAAGAAATATTCGATCGACTCATCACAGTAATCTATAATCGTGTCCAGAACATCACCACATCATCACAGGTCACTATTCTTTGAGGTGTACACTTTTACAAAGGATATCTGGAAACAAATCTGATGAATAGTAAAGTGATACCTAAGCTTATTCATACAATCATCCAAACTACACAACACAACATCAAATGATACATGATCAACACTAGAAAGAAAAGCTATACAACTATGTAAGGCCCCTACATTTTGGAGTTATTATTTATTTATTTATATTATTTTATTTAATATAGTTATTAATAGATTTTTTTACTATTATTTTTTATCATTAAATACTATTTTTCGTAGCTTGATTTTTGGAGCACAAGAAATACCAATCTCTAGAAACGTCCTTCATATGTTTTAATTTAGACAAGTTTATCTTTATTTTGATATATCATGTGCCATTCAAACATGTTCTCTTGTACTCTAATTTTATTGCACAACTTTCGGGTCAATTTAGGCTATTTTATTATCTACCGTAAAATTTGTGGTATCTTCCAATTTAATTTCGGGACTCGACATCGATCCAACACATTCGACCCAACATATAGTTTTGACATATTTTGAGCCTACTACACACATGTCAATGGTGTGCCACTCAATTGAGTCTCCATAAGCTATTTATTTTTAAATGGCACACAAGACCAAATTGTTGGCACAGTTTATTTTGATAACATTAACAGCATCTTCGTAGTTTAGTTTTCTCTATATTTCAGATTGATATTCTTTCAAAAGCTTTACTACATAAGTTCTGTCCATTCAAGCCGAGTTATCAAAGCCTTATGAAAATTCCTAAAAGAAGACTGAAGAAAAGACCAGCGATCCTTAAAGACGGCTCTCAACAAATTTAAGATATCGAGTCTGTACAAGGTCTAGGTCTTTCTGTAAACACCTAAGGTTGGATGACAAAATGTAAAGCTCTTCTATTTTTTCAGTCAAAAATCAATGTCCAAAAGAACGACATACCGACGGTATACCGCTGTATACCGACGGTATACCGTTTCTGAGCCACAAGAATATTCTGTGACAAACATCGGCGTACCGACGGTATACTACGGCATACCGATGGTATACCGTTTTGTGAGCCACAAAATGTTCTGTGACGAACTTCGACATACCGACGGCATACAACAGTATACCGACGGTATACTGTTTTGTTAGCCACAAAAATGTTCTGTGACGAACTTCGGCATACCGACGACATACAACAGTATACCGACGGTATACCATTTTGTTAGCCACAAAATGTTCTGTGATGAACATCGGTATACCGACGGCATACCGCTGTATACCGACGGTATACCGGTTTATCTGATTTGATATTTGAATGGACAAATAGTAGCATTAATTGCTAGCATTAAATGCTTCCCAACGGATATAATTATTACCGTTACTTTTCAGAATGGTATACCGACGGCATGTCGGTCCATACCGATGGTATGTCGTCTGGATTATATTCAGGAGCATTAAATGTTACCTACATTTGGTTTTCTATATAAATGGGTTCCTTCTCTCTCTTGAAGGTTATCCACTTAAGCCATAAATTTCTCAACAACCAAGAGCTCCACCATTACTACTCTACCCAAGCTTTTAATTGTCATCCATTCCAAAAGTGCTAGAGTATTCAAGAGTTGTACTTTTCGATCTTCAAGTGTTAGAAGATCAACAGTTCTCTTCCTTTCCTTTTTGAAGTTGGCGAGCCTTCGTAAGAAAACTCGTGTGTAAGAAGTTGGCGAGTTCTTCGGATCCAAACTCGTATTGAAGTTGGCGAGTTCTTCGGATCCAAACTCGTGTGTACTATTTTACTCAATAGTGGATCTAAGCCGGAGAGAGTTCCGGGACTGGATTGCCTCTAGGGAGAAGACCAGGATACATTGCGTGTTTGATTTTCTCTCTCTCTCTCTCTTTTTATTTCAGTAATATAGCTTCTTGTGTTTAGATTTATTTTATTTCCCTATTCACCCCCCTAGGGTTTTACACAAATATTAGACATATTAGACTTATTTCAATCCGACTAATTCTACCGACCCAAAACTGGTCCAACTAGGGTTCGTAGAGCCTATTCTAGGGTACCCTAACCTCTTAGACTTATTTGAGACTAATTTTTATATATTAAATTGCAACCATAGTAATTCAAATCTACTTTTAAAACAACCCTATAACTACATTCCTAATTTGGATGCAATCAAATCTCTTTGAGATACACCTTGATTTAAACTATCAAATATTCTCAAAATCCCATGAAACAAATCCTAATCAATCCCAACCCTTCAAGCTTTGATATTTTGTATTTTAAATCTCACATTATGTCCGTCCACCCCTCCTCTCTTTTTTAAACCCGACGAAAATCCTCTCCAAAATTTTCGTGCGCATAAGTTTCTGGCCGAATTTTTTTTTTAACCAACCTTTACACCTCCTTCACCACCACTCTCGTGAGCTTGACACCTCACTCCTTGACCCTTGAACTGAGGCATCCATGACAACTTACGTGAGTGGTGCAAGCCCCCAAAGCCATCGTAATCCAGCCGAACCAAATTTGTGAACAACAACAGGTTCATCCACTTCATGCATGTGTTTTTCTAACTTTTTGTTATCTATCTCTCATGAAACCAAAACTAATTAGTTCCTATATGTGTCCTCTACCTCCCCATAAAATTTCAGGGCACGGTTTATTTTCTTTTGGCTGGGCACGCGTTCTACGAAAACGTGTCTAGGCTGAACCTATTTTCTCGTGCGGTGGTTTTCATCTACTTGGGATGCCTTTCGACACCAAAAATTACTTGGTAGCAATCCTAAATCAACCCTCTATGACCCTCATAAGTTATATTATGATATTTTAATTGTTTTTATATTTATTTGTTACTATCGTCGTCGAACAAGTTTACCGTAATTGAGTTTCCATTGAAACTACCGTCACTTTTGAATCCCAATATTTCTAATGTGCACCCATGATGACTTTTGAGTATTTTTCCATATAGAAGAATGTTTTTCCAAAATTTATTGATTTATTCCAGAATTTAAATATATTAAATTTATAGTTACTTTTGGTTTTAATTTAATCGACAATTTCGCCCTATTATGCTGATAAGTTGATATGTTTAATAAAAGCGTATTTCTTATAAATATTATAGCTAAATAATGTTAATACATATTTTAGTGAATTATTCCAGAATTAATAAGTATTATTTTTCATTTATAATACTAAAGTGATTTGAGAGAATATAGTAAAATTTTAGAGCTAGTTACGGACCCCTCATTAGAATGTGATCACCCACATGAAAGACTATACCTAGAAGGACCCGAGTAACTCATTGAGAATATAATGATTCAATAGACCCTGTACCTAAGATATACATGAACCCTTATTGGAATTTATGTTTGCATTAAGGCGTAGATTTTTTTTTCTTAGAAGATATAGAGATGGGGATGTTGTGTACATACTAGGAACTGAAATTTCCATGAGAGTAGCCTAAAGGATCTTCATTAGGGAGATTATCACCAAATAATAATGTCAGAATGATACGTGATGACAGGTTGTACCATAGTGTGCTCTAGGAATATTGGTCTAGGATTGTGTTAGACTAGACGAACATCAATAGATAGTAAGAATATTCTTGGAATGACCTATTAACAACCCGGACTAGAAGACTTACCAAATGGTAGATAGATTAATGAAGAAATATGTCCAAAAGGTAGATAGATTATTGAAGAGCTTTGGGAGTCTAGCAAAGTTTTCGACAAAGTTCTCAGAGAAAGTTAATTGGGTGGATTCTTGATATGACTCCGTCAAGCAGGATCGGGAAGTATGAAATTGAGAAGTTCAATAGAAAGAATGATTTTGGCTTTTGGAAAAGCCAGATGAATGATGTTCTCATATCTCAAAAGCTTCACAAAGATTTATAGGGAAAGTCCAAGAAGCCCACTGACATGACCGATGATGATTGGGATGACATGGATCTCGAAGCATGTGCCGCTATTCACCTGTGTTTGGAAAGGGATGTCGTGTACTCTGTGAAGGACGAAACCACCCCTACTGGGCTCTGGTTGAAGTTGGAATAACTCTACATGACGAAGAATCTCCCCAACCAACTTTATAGGTTAAAGTCGCTCTACAGACTAGTGATGGAGGAAGGTACGTCAATTCGGGATCATAATTCAAAATTTAATCTTATTATTTTTGACTTGAAGGATGTTGACATACATGAAAAAGATGATCGTTTGGGCTAATCCTATTATTTTCTTTGCCCGATTCTTATGAGAATCTTATTCAAACGTTATTGTACGGGAAGGACTCAATTTCCGTAGAAGAAGCTACGAGTGCCTTATTATCTAATGAGGTGCGGAGGTTGACATCTAATGACGAAAACGATAGAGACCAAGCCCAAGGTTTGACATTAAGAGGAAGGACAAACGATAAAGCATCTTTTAGCAGAAGGTCAAGATCCAAGTCCAAAACACCTATTGAGAAGGTGAAGTGCTTCAACTGCAATGAGAAAGGACATTATGCAAATAAGTGTTCTCATCCAAAGAAGAAGAACAAGAAAAAGGAGAATACGACAAAAAGAGAAGGTGATGAAGCAAACTGTGCTTCAGAAGCTGATAGTGACGGAGTCTATTTTTATGTGGCACATGACAACATGTGTAATGCCTATAGTTCGTACTACGTATTTTGGAATACGTGTACGTATCTTGACTCGTATTACATGTCTCCCGGCTTGATTCGGCTTGTTTGGGTTGGCTTGGTTCGGCTTGGGTTGCTTATTGGTTCATCATAAACCAAGGGGAGAACCCTTACCTACCACCACCATCCCCATTTATTAGCCAAACTCTTTCCCTCTCTTCATTTACTTCTTCTTCTCCACCATTACTACTTCACCTACCAAGGAGAGAGAGAGAGCTCTTAGGCAAGTACAGCTTGCTTCATGGAGAAACTCCGTTTTTATTGTTTTATTTCCTTTCTCACAAAATTCTAACACACTTTAGCATTTAGCATTTCTAATTTCCATGGTTCAATTTGTGTAGATCTAAGTTTATTGTATTTTCGGATTTCTTGGGTTTTGATCTACTTAACATCGTTATTTCCAAGTTTTGATGGTTCTATGTTGTAGAGAATTTCGTTCTGCCCTATTTTGACCTAAGAAAGTTCGGATTTGGACTTGGGGTGATGGAATTATGAAGCTTTGAAGAAGGGAGTCCATGACTCTTCTTCTCGGATTCAATGGAGAAGAAGAACAGTGCAGCCGCATGGCAATTCATGGCCGCATAACCTATCATGGCCGTATGGCTGTACTTGACCGCATGGACTTCCATGCGACAAGCTTCTTAGCCGCATAAGGCTATGGGCTCCTTGCCAGCCGCATGAAACTCCTTTTTTTCAGCCGCATGAACTTCCGTTCTTTCAGCCGCATAAATCATTCATCTCGGTCGCAGGGCAATAAAGGCAGCGTGGCACTTCCAGCCGCATGAACCTGATCACCGCAGCCGCATATGGCCTGTTCCCCCCCCTCCCGCAGCCGCATGTGGCCTTGGCATAATCCAGCCGTATGGACTTGTTCTATTCAGTCGCATAGGCCATGGGACCCTCCGACCGCATAAGGCTCTATTTTGCAGCTGCATAAGATCCATCTTTCTGCAGTCGCATAAGGGCGTGGCCTGGCTAGCCGCATGGCCTTCTTGATTTGTAGCCGCATGCGCTCGCATTAACCTTGCCGCATAAGCTTGGGTCCTTTTGCCGCATGAGACTCAAACACTTCTAAGCCGCATGAGCCCCCTTCTTTCCCGCTGTCGCATGAGCCATTCCCTCAGCCGCATATGACCCGTTCCCTTAGCCGCATAAGCTCACGCCTTTCCAGCCGCATGCGCCCTGTACTCCTTAGCCGCATGCGCCCACTCCTTCTCAGCCGCATGAAATTTGGAATCCCGAGCTGCATGAGATCCGATCTCTTAGCCGCATGAACTCAATTTTCTTAGCAGCATGGCTCCTTCCACAGTCTTGTCCTTTTATTATTATTATTATATTAAAATGTCTCATTATGCCTATGCCATGTAAGTTCTGATATGTTTCATAAATACGATAGTGGCCCGTCGTGGTGCACTCTTGACAAGTAAATCTGACATGATATGCTGTTATGACAGCTAGTCTGACATGACAAGTATGAATGACCTGGACACCGTGGGCGATTATGTTTGCACAAATAAACCAGTACTGTCTTGCATCATGTCTAGGATAAGGATTCCTGAGTACCACGGTCAGGGATACCTACTGCAATTGACTAAGGCTAATAAACTAGAATAATTCAGTAGTCATGAAAAGATTTTCCAGCTACAGGCAATCCTATTATCTGGGCGCACTAAGTGGACTTGTAGCCTATCGACGAGTAGGGAACATTTCTAGCACACAGTCACGTGTTGCACTCTTCAAAAACGGATATTCGACCTGGATAACCTGGATGGTCTGCAGGGCTTGTGGCTGTTGGGATAATCTCATTGTATTTGCTAATAACTAGGCCTGTGATAACCCTAGTTAGTTAAAGTATCAAGCCGTACTCTTTGCTTGGCCGTGATTGATTGGATGGAGTCTTGCACAACTTAGTCTTGTCTTGATCCTGTACAAGGTTATGACATGACATGATTACTTATGCTTGCCTTAATAATAATGATCAGGGGACCAGTTCTGTTCAGGCGAAGGGTTACAACCCCGGTCCTTGTTTGGTTTAAGGGTTGTAACCTGGCTCCCGGAGCAGTTCTGTGTCCTCTCTTCGTTTATTGTCTTATTGTACCCCATGCCCTGTCCGTCTTATTTTATCTTACTTTGATAATATGGTATCTATGCTTGCCTTAATAATAAAGATCAGGGATCCAGTTCTGTTCAGACGAAGGGTTACAACTCCGGTCCTTGTTTGGTTTAAGGGTTGTAACCTGGCTCCCGGAGCAGTTCTGTGTCCTCTCTTCGTTTATTGTGTTACTACTTACCAACAGTATTTGAGACGGGTTTCTATTCAGAAGAAGGGTTGCAACTCCGGTCCTTGTTTGGTTTAAGAGTTGCAACCTGGCTACTTGGATGGTTTCTTCGTACTCAATTTATTCTTGTTATTCCTGTTATTATCAGTACTTTATTTATTATCTTTTCTGATATGCTGGTTTTAATTCCTAAGTGAAGCCTCCTTTGTGGCACTTGCTCTTTTTGGGGTCTGACCCAGCTAGTTTTGTGTGGCCAGATATCGGAGCAGCTCCAGAGGATCTACCTACCTTCCAGCCAGATGGTGACCACCAGGCGTAACCCTGGCAATGAGTAGGTTTTTTTTGTCCTTTCACTTTATTGTAAAATTATTCTTTTGAGGCGTTTAGCCGACGAGCACGTGTTAGCTCATATTGTACCTTTATTTAATATCTGCCTACGGGCTGTAACATGATTGACGAATCCTATGGTTGATCATGTATGACTGAAACTCTTGCTACTCTTGACATTTTGTACGACTAGCTTCATGATCATCCGAATATGTAATGTATGGGATGCCTTACTATTGTATATTTGGTGTTCTGACATCTTTTGACTGTTATTACTTGCTTGAGATTGAGACAATATGCTTGTTCATGACCACAGGAGACTAATGGCTTGTAGTTAAACCCTCATGTATCTAGACAGTCGTGACCGTATAGCGAGGTGGGTTGCACTTCAATATACGTAGCTAGCTATGTATGCCCCCGCTCTCTAGTATTCTAGTTCTGGGGCGTTACATGGTTTAAGTGGTGGCCCATGCAGGTCATGTAAATCAAGATATGTGAGGGTTTACCGAATAGATGTCTCAATCGGTACTCGCCCTTGATCTCTGCTCGTATCTTATAAATCCCTGGAATCTTGACCTGATCACATGCTTGTATCGTTGATCTGTCCTGGTCCTTTCTTATTGTTCACTATGTCGTCTTCTTCAGCAACATTATTCTTGGTCCTACCGATCGGCAAGGCGGAGCACCTCCTGTGGACCAGTAGCAACCCGGAGATCAAGCCCAGCATTCGGGAGTAGCCTCCAGAGTCATGCCTACTGGGGGTCAAGAGCCACCAGTTCAGCCCGTTCAGCCTGCGGAGCCTGATGATGGCACTTTGGTGGGACTCATCGGGTCATTATTAGCTTCCCAGGATAGTCGAGGAGATGTCTTGCACCAGGCGATGGCAGATACTTTGAGCAGAGGAGGTCATCAGGGTAACAGAGCGGCCAACAGCTTCAAGCACTTGAACCCTCAATTCTTTGACGACAGTAAAGATGCTATCGCTGCTGATGCATGGCTTCAGGACACAGAGGTGATTCTAGAAGCAGCCAGGACCCCAGAGAACAAGAAGGTGGCCGTGGTACGCCTGCAACTATTAGATCTTGCCGCAGCTGATGGGCGTCGTAGGCCGTTGGATTAGTGGCACCCATTGCTTGGGCAATATTCAGGAAGAGATTCCAGACCAAGTATTTTGATGCTGTAGCTCGGTACGATCTACAGACGAGGTTCACCAATCTGAAGCAGATGGGTAGGACGGTCGACGGATATACGACCAAGTTTTCTAAGCTTAGGTGGTTTGCTCCCACCTTGGTGGCAACCGAGTTCGATAGAGCCCAGCGGTTCCAGCAGGGGCTTCACCTGGAGATTTGTTGGCAGTGGAGCAGTTCGAACATCAGACTTTTGATGCGGTGTTGAGAGCAGCCCGGAGGCATGAGTATACCTCCCAAAGGATTGTGGATAGGACCGGAGGTCGGAAGCGATCCCACAGCCAGATGAATCAGTCATCAGCACCAGCCCCGGCGGCCAGGGCTTTGACCATTGGAGCTCCGAGGCGGGTGACCTCGGTGACATCGGTTCAGCATTCCACCCCGACGCACCCTCAGCAGCAAAAGCAGAAGCAGTCTTCCATAGTGGGATGTTCATACTGCGGAAAGCCTGGGCATGTGGTATCAGAGTATCGTAGAGCACAGGAATTGTGCTTGGTTTGTGGTACCCCGGACCACAGTGTTGGGAACTACCCGAATAGGGGGAGTTCATCATCAGCCTTCTCTAGTCCTTCAGTTAGAGGACCAGCACCAGTCCAGCAGCAGCTGTAGTACCCGTTCTCGAGGTCATTGCCGACGCAGGCCCAGGCATTCCAGCAGCAGAGACCGCAGCAGTATGCCCAAGCCCAAGCCCTGATCCAGAGCAGACAGAGGACTTTTCAACAGAGAAGACCCGCACCCAGAGGACATGGTCAAGTGCTGGCCTTGACCATGGAAGAGGAAGGAATAGAACCAGGTGAGGTGGTGGTAGGTACTATTCTCATCAACACCTTTCCAGCTTCAGTATTATTTGATTCTGGTGCCTCGCATTCCTTTATGTCTGCACGATTCATGACACGGATAGGACTGGAGCCCGAGTCATTATCAGTACGGCTCAATATACTTACTGGTAACGGACTTGTGGGAGTAGATAGAGTATTTTTCTCGTGTCGGATCGTAGTTAGCGGTAGAGAGTTCCCCGCTAGATTGATAGAGTTCTCGATGGACGATTATGATGTGGTCTTAGAGATGGATTGGTTGAGAGACCAGCATGCTAGGATAGACTGCCACATTGGCAGGGTTATTTTTAGCATTCCCGGTGAGCCAGAGTTTTCCTTCTCCCGAGGCTAGGTTGAACCTTCTCCTCCAGTGTTACGGATGGCAGTAGCAGCAATACAGTTACCCCGGATAGTCGAGGAGTTTTCAGATGTTTTTCCAGAAGAGCTTCCAGGGATGCCGCCAGAGCGAGAGATCGAATTCACCATCTACTTGATTCCTGGATCAGCCCCAGTATCAGAGAAAGTCTACAGGTTGGCGCCGTCAGAGCTAGAGATATTGTACAAGATGATTGAAGAACTCCGAACCAAGGGATTCATTCGTACTAGTGGATCGCCTTGGGGAGCCCCGATGCTTCTTATGAAAAAGAAGGATGGTACATCCAGATTATGTGTAGATTATCGTACCTTGAACTCAGTGACAATCAAGAATAGATACCCTCTCCCGAGGATAGATGACTTGTTTAATCAACTCAAGGGGCAGCGGTATTCTCGAAGATCGACTTGCGGTCAGGATATCATCATATCAGAGTCAGAGAGCAGGACATCCCGAAGACAGCTTTCAGATCGAGATATGGGTATTGGGAGTTCATTGTGATGCCATTTGGAGCAACCAATGCGCCGGCCGTATTCATGGACCTCATGAATCGCATCTTCATGCCTTATTTGGACCAGTTCATGATTATGTTCCTAGACGACATCCTAGTCTACAGCAATAGTGAGGTGGAGCATGAGCAATATCTCAGAGTTATTCTTCAGATTCTTCGAGAGTGCCAGTTATATGCCAAGTTCAGTAAATGCGAGTTCTGGCTTGATCGTATTTCATACTTGGGTTATATCATCACCAGAGGAGGAGTGGAAGTGGATCTCCAGAAGATCATGGCCATTGAGACATGGCCAGTACCTAGCACGGTTGCAGAAGTTCGCAGTTTTCTTGGATTGGCCGGCTACTACCGGCGATTTGTTTTAGTAAAAATATTAGTCTTATCTCGTAGTGTGATGATGTATGCATTAGTCATGACTAATATATATATATATATATATATATATATATATATATATATATATATATATATATATATATATATATATATATATATATATATATTTATATATTATATATATATATATCCGTGCCCTAGCGTCGTGCTCCTCTGAACGATTTTTCCCCTTTCTTTGTCTACCGTAGAGTCCAGCCGCCGCCCGACCGGCGGCGTGGGGTCCCATGGGTACGACCCCCCTCCCGCCCTTTCTCCATACCCCTCCAACTCTCCCTCTTGCCCTATCGGTCCCTTCTCAGATTCGGTGCCCCTCGTGGCAATCGTCCCCCGAGGGCAGTCTTTTGCGACGGTGGCGGCGGTTGCCAAAGCCCTCCACCCCATCCTCTGGTGCCCCATGTGTTCCTCATAGACGTTCACACACCCATTTGGGCGCTCCTACGATTGTATTTGGGGAGGCGGACGCAGCTCTGCAAGTGGTGCCCTTCCATATGGCTCTGGTAGAAATATTCTCCCAGGGTGTACCACCGTTGGTGGCCATCCGCATTCATTTTTCGGGACAGGGCTTCTGCGGGGAGATTCTTGTTGGTTTACTTGCTCACAAGCACGTGCTCATCCGTCCATCGCAGGAGGTAGATTTCCTCTACCTGAAGTAGAAGGATTCCTGGCGTATTGCTGGCTGTCATGCGTGTCTTCAGGTAGACGTCGGAATTCTCACCGTTCGTGGAATCTCCTTTTGCCCCGGTTTGGGTGGGACTCCCCGATCTGCCCCCTTACTTCTTCACCAAATCTACTCTTTTCAATATTGCGGAATGCGTGGGCATGCCCCTGGCTATCGATCATGGTTCCGAGAGAGTAGAGCGCCCTAACAAAGCTAGGATTTTTGTCGAAGTAGACCTGAGCAGGCCTCCTGTCCGGTGTATCTGGGTTGATCTTCCCAAAGGCCGGAGCTATTGGAAGACTATTGTGTTCGATTCCCTACCATCCTATTGCCTTACATGTCGGCACAGGGGCCAATCTACGGAGGAGTGCCTATTCGGGAAGCCTGACGAGGTTTCTGGAGAGTCTGCCCCATAGAAGGAGACCGAGGTTGGCTCTAATTTATAGGCTCAACGAAGCAGGAAGGGACACAAGGCGGTACTTCCACCCAGGTACCAATGCTGGCTACTGTGAGGGGGAGTCTTCTTCGTCCGAAGTTTGTCACATCACTCAGAAGGAGACTATTCCTCTACAATCGATATTAGAAGAAGGAGAGATATACGATACCGACTCCGTTAGAGAGGAACGCACGAAGGTGGGAATACCTTTACAAGATCAAATGATAGTCACCACATTGATAGGCCCAACGGAGACTATCTTTGAGGAGAGCAGCATCAGGGGGAATAAGGAAGGCATGGCGACCAACGACAACAGGGATAATCAGGGAGGACAAGGGACTGGTTTTGAAATGGCAGTAGCTGTATTCGAGAAGGCCGGTCTTGAAGAGCAACCTACAAATCTGGCTATCTATAAAGAAGACAGATTGGGGATGAAACGGGGGAACTCCTGGGACGCCTTAGCTGATCTAGAGGAAGATGAGAGTTTGTTATTAAAGAAGGGAGTATAAGAGGAGGGAAGGACCGTAACTACTAATAACTCAGGAAGGCAACAAGCTAACCAGAGACGCAATAGCAAGAAGTCGAAAAAGCCAATGGAGACTGGTGCGATGATACTGAGATCGGCAGGAAAGAAGATGACAACCCCTTCCCCCAACCGTCCAATGTCTAAGTTCATTATCTAGAATGTTAAGGGGTTGGAGAACAAACAAACTATGCAGAGGGTTAAGATTCTTTGTAGGATGCACAAGATTTCAGTATTGTCTATTATTAAACCGAAATTAGATCGGCAGAAGTTGATCAACTACAAAATCAAATTAGGATTCAACATGGCTTTGGCGGGCGCTAAAGACATTTGGATATTGGCTAAGGATGGGGTTAACAAAACTATGGTAGAGGAGCATGAACACGATTTATGGGTTCGTGTCAAGGACCCTAGATGGAAAGACCCCTTTCTCATGACTGTTGTTCACTGGGGTAAAACGGTAATAGAAAGAAGGCTTCTATGGGACAAACTGATTGAAGTGCAGGCTAACTTCCCTAGGGTCCCGTGGTTTTGCGAAGGAGATTTTAATGCTATCTTGCGGGCTGAGGAGAGGTCCAAGGGTCTTCCTCCTATAACGGCCTCCATGTTTGACTTTGCCCTGTTCGTATTCCAAGCTAACATTGAAGAAGTTCCATTTAGCGGCAATGAATTCACCTGGGATAATAAATAGAGGGGGGTTAAGTGCCAGTGTTCTCGACTTATAGAGCATTTTTCGATGCCAACTGGGATGAGGCGGTCTTCTCCACTGTGGTGCAGTATCTCAATGACACAGAGTCCGATCATTGCCCACTGTTGGTAGAGGTGACCCTGACCACTCCTTCGGTTAGAAAACCATTTTGCTTCCTCTCGCTATGGTGCTCTCACCTTGAGTTCTTGGACGTCGTTGCGACTGGATGGGAATCCACTTCTCATGTTAACCCATTAACTCGACTCACCCTTCGCCTGAAGGCTATGCATAAGCTGCTGGGGAGTTGGAGTAGGGAGACATATGGTGATATATTCAGGGAAGTTAGAGTGGTGGAGACTAATGTATCTGAAGCGAATATTGCTGTGACCGCGAGGACTCAGTGGAGAACATGTTGGTGCTAAACAAGGCAAGGGTGATTCTAAAACAAAAGATTGCGACGGAAGAAGACTTTTGGAGGCAAAAAGCGAGGACCAGGTGGGACAACAAAGGGGATAGCAACTCGAGATACTTCCATATGTATGTCAAGAGCAGGAGGAAACATCTTCTTCACAATATTACAAATAGCGAGAGGGTTACTTTATTAGGCAGGAGGACATCCAAAAGGAGGCTACGAAATTTTACTCTGATCTTCTTTAGGGTGGGTTGTTCCATAGGAACGAGGACTTGATTAGAAACATTCTCCAACTGATCAACACTGAAGATAATTCGAGACTGGAGTTGGAGCCAACTATTAAGGAAATTAAGGATACTGTGTTTGCTATGTGCAGTGACGACGCTTCATGGCCGAACGAATTCAATGGCCTTTTCTTCCAAAAATGCTAGGATGTGGTGGGTCGTGACGTGGTGGAAGCGGTGATAGCATTTTTCCATGGGTCGGAGCTCCTGAGAGCTGTGACATCAATGCTTCTTGTGTTGGTGCTGAAGATGACTTCTCCAACTTCGTTCTCTGACTTTAGGCCACTTACTATGTGTAATTTCCTAAACAAGATCACCTCTAAGATGATCGCGAATAGGATGGTCGGGCTACTGCCTAGGATCGTATCCAGAGAGCAAGGTACTTTTGTGAAAGGGCACGAAATTTTCTACAACATACTTCTCGCACAGGAGTTGATCAGCTACTTGGGTATTAAAAGGCATGTGGGGAACATGGCTATTAAACTAGATATAAAGAATGCCTACGACAGACTGGAGTGGTCCTTTCTCATCTAGGTGCTTAGTGCGTTTGGCTTCTCGAAGTTTTGGATTGTCGTTATCTTCTGCTCTATCTCTAATTGCTGGTTCTTGTCGATGGTGAATGGCCTGGCTTCCGGATTCTTTAAATCTCAGAGGGGTATCAGACAGGGTGATCCTTTCTCCCCGACTTTATTCATCATTGCGGTCGAGGCTTTGAGTCAGAGCTTGAACAAGTTGGGAGATATACCAAGGTTCAACAGGTATTTCTCGACTAGTGGATGCCCAATTGTGACCCATCTTGCCTTCGTGGATGATATCTTGGTATTCTGCGGTAGGGACAAAGCTTTGGTATCAGAGATGGTGGGTCTTACTCGAAGGTACGAGGTGGCTTTGGGGCAGCGTATCAATGTTCAAAAAAGCTCGATTTACATCCATGGTTAACTAGTTCGTGGTATAAGGAAGAAGATAGAGACATGGACAGGATTCAGAGTTAGCTCTGATCCTTTCTTCTACCTGGGGTGCCCACTGGCTAATGGGAATAGAAGAGCTAATCTCTTTATGCCCCTGATCGACAAGATTAAAGGTAAGATCGAAGGATGGCACAACAACATCTTACCACCTGGCGTAAAACTTATTTTATTGAAGCATGTCCTTGGCTCAACTGTGATGCACACATTGGCAGCGTATAGCCCTCAGAAGAAGGTGATTAAAGTGATCGAACGTCTGTTTATGAACTTTTTCTGGAGAAGAAAGGAAGGGAAGGTCAAGAGGAGTTGGGCGAATTGGGGGACTATGGCTAGGCCGACCTCTGAAGGTGGGATGGGCTTGAGAAGGATTTTGGACATCATCGACACGTGCTCTATTAAACAGTAGTAGAAATTCAGAAATCGCAAATCGCTGTGGAACGATTTCATGCATATGCGCTACTGTTCGAGGACCCACCCGGTGACTACTGCGACCAATAGTAATGCATCTATGGGCTAGAAATGGCTCATCCATGGCAGAGATCTCGGGGAAGACTTCATCCATATGTGGATTGGCACAGATGATTGCAGTATGCTTTGGAGAAGTGGGTGGGTGATCAGCTTTGTCATCCGCGAGTCCCGCTTAGTACGTTCGACCAGGTACGTCATTTATGGGGTGAGGATGGCAGGTAGAATTTCGAATTGATCACGCGATTGTTTGGCAAGGAGGTGGCGGCCACTATCTGGGCGGCGATGCTGTGCATCACGGATACGGAGGATATTATTTGGTGGAGCGACGCTCCTAATGGTAAGTTCTCGCTCCGCTCCGCTCCGCTCCGCTTGGGATGAGGTGCACACGACAGGTGTGGAAAGGCCAATCCTAACGACTGCGTAGATCAGTGCCTTTCCTCTCAAATGGTTTGTGTTGTTATGGAGGGTTTTGCTTAGGAAGCTTCCTACTGATGACTGTATTAAGGAGATGGGCATCTCTATTGCTTCACAATGCTATTGTTGCCCAGTTACAGAGGAAGAAACAATCGACCACATCTTAACGGTAAGGCAGGCGGTGATGGGTGTTTGGAACAGATTCGATATTGAAGGAGCGGGGGGAGACATGGGGTTAGGATTTCGATCTGGGATAGGCTTGAAGATTGGTGGACGAATACTACAACACTAGAGGGCAATATTACAGTGATTAATATTGTCTTAGTTATATGGAAAAACAGAAACAAGAGCAGATATGAAGAGAGCTCCTTCAATCAAAGGCAGTTGCTCGATGAGATTAGGCGACAGAAGCTTAAGTATTGTAGGACGAACGCGTAATGTTGGTACATTTCTGTTTTGGTGGGGCTTGTGTAACCCCTCTTTCCAAAATTTTAGAAATATTGTTTAGTCGGTCCTACAACTTAGGACTAGGCTGATGGGCTTCGTAGGTGCCATCGTGCATCTTCCGGAGTGCCTCTTGCGCTTCTATCTTAGATAAACATAGCAAGAGAAGCCCGTCGTAAGAATGACGATACAGCATTTTGGTAGCCGTGTCATAGAAGAACCGGAGAGAGCGTCTTTTGACAGAAGTAGCTTCCTTCGGGTCTTCGGGTAGGATTCCGTAGACTGCGTAGTCTATAAACGAAAATTGCCAGTCCCGAACGTCAACATTAGTGTCTATTTGTACTGAGTAACTTAGATACATATGTAGATTGTTCTTCAGGCAAACCATCTCTCGACCTATCACCGTGATGGTATATTAGGTTCCGGCAGGAGTTGCCAGAGAAGCGACGAGACCAGCTATGCATCAACCTCCAAGTTACAATCGAGGTACATATTCTATGAAGAACCCTGTGAAGGTAGAAATGATATCGATTGCTGCCTTGTGGTAAGGAACCAGATCTTTATGTCGGACCTCGTATTGTCCTCGAACCTGGTTGATAATCAGTTTTGAGTCGCCATAGGCCTCGATTGAGTCAACCCCAACTGTTTAGCGAGCTGGATGACTAAGCCATCGGAAGGGAAGAGAATGACTCCGACCCCTGCAATGATCTCGTCTTTCGGTCCTATTCTTGAAGCACCGTCGAAGAGCATGCACGAAACAGGATTGTCTGAGACGACATTGGACTATAGGACTTCATCGGGAATGTTGTCGTAGAGCTTTGACGTCTCTGGCACAAGTGTGTGTTAAGAAGTCGGCTAATGCTTGGCCTTTGGCTACCTTTTATGGGACGAACACCTGTCATAAGGAGTCAAAAGTATCCTATGTGGCTAATCATGAATTTAAAGCCCCTAGCTTATTCATGAGGACTCTGAGGGGGTTGACTCGGGAGATGACGTGGATTGTCTGTCCGTCCACATAATGGCGCATCTTTTGAATGGCGAAGAGCAGAGCGAGACACTCCTTCTCCACAGGATTATACCGATGTTCGGCACCAATCATGGTCCTGCTAAGATAGTAGATTGCATGTTCGTGGCCTTCGTTGCTTCTTTGGGCTAGCAAAGCACCGAGGGAATGGTCCATGGCTCGAACGTATAGCAAAAAGGGCCTCCCCACGATCGGTGCTACCAGTACGGAGGACTAGTGAGGTACTTTTTGATGTCGTCAAACGCATGCTGGCATTCTTCGGTCTAGACATAAGAAATCCCTTTCTTCATCAATTTGGTGAAAGGTTGACATCGACCGGAGAGATTTGCTATGAATCTTTTGATATATGCCAAGTGTCCTTATAGGCCTCGAAGCTCACGGAGATTCTTCGGGGGAGCCATGTCCAAGATCGCCTTAGTCTTCTCAGGGTCAATATGAATACCCTTGGTTGTGATGATGAAGCCCAAGAATTTGCTACTGGAGACTCCCAAGAAAGACTTGGTTGGGTTCACCTTTAGTCGATGTGTTCGTGTCAAGTCGAACACCATCCTCAAGTCGTCTAAATTGCTAGATTTTTTCTTGCTTTTAGCGACAATTGCATCAACATAACATTCTACCATTTTTCGGAGGTGTTTACGGAATATGGTGCTCATAGCCCACTGGTATGTTGCTCCCGCATTCTTCAACCCAAGGGCAATGCCGTATAACAGTATATCCCTTTTGGAGTCCAGGATGAAGTATACTTTTCGTCTTCAATGAACATCTTGATCTGGATGTAGCCTAAAAAACCATCCATGAAGGACATACGCTCGAAGCTACAAGTGTTGTCAATCATCACATCGATGATCGGAAGGGAGAACTCATCTTTTAGACAGGCCAAATTGAGATCCCTAAAGTCTATACAGACCCGAATCTTCTCATTCTTCTTGGTGATTGGGATAATGTTGGACACCCCATCCGGATGTTGCTCCTCATGAATGAAGCTACTGTCCATGAGTTTGTCGACTTCTCTCTCAATAACATCTATGATGTTAGGGCGGAAATGACATTGTTGCTGTTTGATAGCTTAGCATCGGATAAGATATTGAGACGGTGCATGGCGACTTACGGGTGTAAACCCGGCATGTCTTCATAGCTCCAAGCAAAGACATCGATGTACTCTCGGATAAGTTGTATCAGAGATTCTTTGTCTTCTCTAGTCAAGCTTTTGCTGATGAAGATGGGTTTAGGGGAAGCCTCATCTCCCAGCTAGACTTGGATGACCTCATCTTCAGTAGGAGGTTCGCGCTGTTCGAAGCGCCATTCCTATTGGGATCCCAGGTGTTGAGCCCAGGGTTCATCCTTGAAGAATTTGAGTATTTGGTCTTCATCCTCGACTGGGGGATCTGCAGAGACCATATTGACGGACAGTATCCTTTTGAAGGCTTGGCTGAGACTGGTATCAGAGTTCCAGGTTGAGGAGTCAGAGGAATGTAAATGCATCAGGACCTCCGGCTCTGAGCTCTCCGAAGTTGCTGTGGGTGTAAAGTAACCCAACCCCCGGCGAGTACGTTGGTAATAATTTTAGGACTTTCTATTTTGAGCACGAAGTCGTAAAGGAAGGCGTCGACCTTTGCCATAGTTCCGCCCTCTATCGTTGTTCAAGTCGTAACCCATTTTTTGGATAAGGTGGCTTGAGTAATGTAACGGCAGAGTTGCATCTTGCCGTTATCGAGTTCTGGTTCTGCCGGGGCCAGCCGCTGAGGATACTCCAATTAACCGAAGATGATTGGTTCTTCCTCTTTCTTCCTCGCTGGAACCAAGAAGTAGGCACCTCGGGGAGAGACAAATTGGCTTGCGAGATCAGCGATTGTCACTTGTGTTTGTAACATATATAGAGCGTTGTCTAAGAAATACTTAGTGTTCCAGCGTGCATACGAGTAATTCAAAGACAACTTTCTATTAATGAATAATAGAAAATGCAAAATCTTATCCCGAGGGATTACATCATCTAAGGAGTGCACCTCGGTATTGGTACATATGTAGTCTCCTAACTCTTCATCTGTGAGCACTAGGGCTTCCATGGAAGAAGGTGGAGGAGGTTTCCCCTTCAACTTGACTACCAAGGGGGCTGTAGTCGGAGGTTTCTACGACCTCAGAGTTGGCTTTGGAGCCTTCCAGGGAAGTTTTTTTTGCATAGGCTCCCGGCTAGCAGCGGATATCATCAAGGGCTACTGAGCTGGAGCCTTTCCTTGAAGCTTGATGATGAGAGGAGCTGACGTCTTGGAAGGTTTCTCCTTCAATCGAACCCTCAATGGTTCTTTTGTCATAGCTACGCTTTCTGGTGAAGTATCTGCCTCGTTGTCGGTATTATTGGCATCATCGTTCCATGGGACTAACTTGTACAGATCAGCATCTGTATAATATGCTTCGAGTCCTCGAAACGTATCGATGCCAGCGAACTCGGTCTTGATAGTCCTATTGCTGGCCATATACTTCATGTAATGATAGAGAGTAGAGGGTACGATCATGTATTCATGAATCCATGGTCGACCCAATAGCATATTGTAGTTTATATCAGCATCAATGACGTAACAAGTCACGTCTGTCTAGAGATCGCCTATTTGGTATTTCAGGCGAATCTTGCCCAGGGGCTCACTATTCCCAGTGTTGAAGCCGCTGATTGTAGTGTTTGAAGCAGTCAACCGATGCATCGGGATCCCTAAAGCTTGGAGTAAACTTCGAAGGATGATATTAAAAGAAGAGCCATGGTCGATGTGGATGCGATCGACCTTAATGGCACCAATATACCTCGTGTAGTACAGGGGCCTATTGTGCCGGTTGTTCTTCAGCAACATATCCTGCCGAGTAAAGGTGATATTAGGAATCACCTCGACCATACTGTGATAATGTAGGCAAGCGGTAGGATCCTCTTTGGGTGGTTGCACCTGAGTGAGGAAGGAGTCAACGTTCTGTAAAGCTTCGTTGAGGGCGTCTCGAGTCTCTTTGGAGAGACGGAGGAGCTTGAAGAGTGACAGTTGAGCCAGAGTATTGGCAAGCTGCGCCAATATGTCAAAGTTATAGGGCTTGATCGGCCCTACAGCCGAGTCTTTTCTTAGAGGTTTGTCAAAGAAAACCTCCTTCTGCCTTTGTTTATCTGCGGCAGGGCTTGAGACAGGCCTGCTTCTGACGCCTTGGGGGTAGAGGCCACAACCGGTGGAGATTTTTCTTTCTCTGGTGCTTGGTTATCTTTTCGCTGGTGAGCCGAGCGAGTGGTAACCAGAGTGTCATCAGTCGATGTAGAGACCATGTGACATGACTTGACTTTCCTTCCCTTGACAAAGTGCACTGCAAGCACCATCATGTCAGGGGCAAGATCAGGATGGACCCACATAACTTTGTCTCGCAGCGTTGTAAATAGGATGAGGCCCTGAGCGTTGTCACGGGCCGGTGGAAGATTGACTACTTCCATTGTCGCTCTCGAGATGGGGATGATGCCGTCTCGAGTCTCTGTCCTCGAAAAACTTTAGAATTGGAGGGTGACCATGTTGGTAGTAACAGTCTTTTCTTCGTAGTCAAGTGAGATGACTTTGACATCGATAAGGCGCTGGATCTGCGTTATCAATACGTAGCAATCATGTGTTGAATGGTGAACATACTGGTGATAGTGACAGTATTTTGGATTGTCTACTTTTTCTACTTCGTTGGGACACTTTGGAGACGGGAGTTGAAGCTTGCCACCCTTTGTCAACATATCGAAGAGTTCTAGTGTGTTTTTATATCGTTGAAGGAGTAGGTTTCTATCAGCCTCTGCGCTTCAGCCAGCTTCGGGCTCATTGTTACTGAACCTTTGGAGATGTTGACGGTCATGGCTTGCTTTCTTTTTTCTTCTTTGTGGGCTGAGTTATTATCAGATGAGCGCTTCCCTTTATCTTCAAGAGATGGAAAGTTCAGTCCCAATAGCTACACATCTCAGGCTTTTCTTTCTGCCACATTCGCCTCTATAATGAAAGGCGTCCACTCTATGCATGGAGCACTGTGCCACAATTTGATTGCAAGAAGCATATTTTTGTGGCATGAGTCCATAAGCATGGGCTCGGGTATCCAAGGAGGTAACCTCAGGGCTGTCTGACGGAAGCGCTTAATGTATGCATGTACAGGTTCCTTCTCCTTCTGGACGATGTCTACGATATTCGATATTGTCATGTCTATTCCTCCATCATAGAATCGATTGAGGAATAAGAGCTTCAAGTCTTTGAACGACGAAATGCAATTATCTGGGAGGCTGCAAAACCATTTGTAGGCCACCTCCTGCAGAGCTCCTACAAATATATTTGTAAGTAGAGCATCATCCTTCGATAGATGCCCTGTTACTGAGGCGAAGTACCTCAAGTATCGACAAAGAGACTCCTTCGTATCGAAGGGCGTGAGTGTCTGCGGATTTTATTTAGGAGGATAGATCACATTTTATCCCATTCGGCACGATATGGTTGTCGAATTCCCATCTTTTGGAGTGTCTCTCACTGTTCTCTGGCATCGTGGCAAGCGTACAACTCTTTGAGGGCCTGCTGCATTTCATTTGACGTTGCAGGTCCCGTTATTGATGGAGTAGATGATGGCGGCACCGCCTGACTCACGATGGAGGGCGCATTGGACTCGCCGTTAGTCCCCAGGTCTTGGTTTACAGAAGCTGAGACAGTGGGTGTGTGAAACCCATTATTTTGTAATTTATTATTAAATAATGTTTTGGTATTATTAGTATTTCAAAAAAAAAATATTATTATTATTAATATTACATTTATTAAATATTTTTGAGTGAAAAACAATTTCGAAAATATTAATAACAGGGCTTTTGATTTTCGGACCCAGACCCGAGTTCGAGCCCAGACCCAGGTCCGAGCCCAATTCCTTCTCTATTAAAAACCTGATTTTTTAGAATTGGTTAAATCTTCAAATAAAAAAAAATTTTACTTTGTGCTGGCCCCGAAGGACCAGCATTTGGAGTACGTGACTTTTTCCCTCCCCAACTCATTCTCCACCATACGTTTCCCAACGTTACAACCCAACTCTTCCACTTCCCCCCTCTTATAACTCTCCCTTAATATCCCCCACTCCCCAACCTTCCTTTATTAAACATCACCCACTCTCCTTCTTCACAGGAGATCACATAACCTCTCCCTCTCTCGTGTACTCCTGTGGAGAAACCCCCTTAGCCGAAACCCTTTTCCCGTGGCGCGAGCCCTCACCCGGCGAAGCTTCCCCGTGCGGCGTTCCCCGTCGGCCTCCCTCGCCGATGTTCGGCGACCCCCGCCATCAGCGCCTCCGCGCTCACCCGCGTGCGCCCCCGCCGGATCTTTCCGGATCCGCGCCGGCCTTCCCGAACCCTCCCGCGTGGACCCACGAGCCCGCCGACCTTCCGGCGAAGCTCCTTCCTGCCGTCCGCGCCCCCACTCTTCCGGCGAGGCGTGCCCTAGCCGCAGCCGACCGGCCTTTTTCTCCCTCGGCCACACTTCTTCCCGCGGCAGACCCTTTCCCCGGCAAGTTTTCCCGCCGCCCGTGCCAGCGCCATCTCGGCAGCGCCCTGTGGGTTTCATCCCACTGTCCTGTGCGCGTGGAGCATTTGCTGAGTCCGGATCCGCGAAGCTTGCTGTCCAGGATCTGCGACCTGCTGTCGAATTTTGTTTCGGATTTTTTTTCCCGAGTTTTTCCCGCGGCTCCCCGCCAACGGAATTTGGTAATTTCTTGGTAATCACAGTAGTTCGTCCCTCCCGTAGAGTCGGTGATGAGAATCGGTCCCCGGTTTCCCTTTGGGAAATCCGGTTAGCTGCGTAATATTTTCGATTAGCTGCGTTAGCGTATTTTCCTGTGCTTTATTTGCTGGTTTGGTGTGGTTTGGTTTGTTTTTGGGATTCCCGGATATTTCAGAAAAATTCGGTTGTTTGGGAATTATTCTGGTGGTGTTGGAAATTAGTTTCGGTGGATATTTTGGGATTATTATTTGGGATGGAATATTTGCAGGTTTTCCGTGGCGCATTTCCCAGTTTTGGGTTTGTCCCGAAATAGAGGAAGTGTTGCCCAAATTTTTACAAAAACTATATTATATTGATTTCAAAATTGGATTTTCGGAAATGAATTTTAAACTGATTTTCGGGCGACGACCGTACCGGTCGGTGGGCCCCGGCAAAATGCAAATGCACCGGTCCGACCAGGCGTTGAGGTATTAGCCGAATTTTGAAGAATGGACCGAGTCTGAGACTCTTAGCTTCTTTTTTATTTTAATTAATATTTAGACTATTTAGTATAGTTATTTAATTACCGCACTTTATTTAATAATTAAGTCATTTTCTCTCTTTTGATGTAAAAGAAAATTGTACAGGGCATAAGCCCACCCTAGGACCATTAGCTGTGCCATTGTATTGTGTAGCATAGTTTTATTTTATTTTCTGGTGGATGTGATTTGGATGGTTGTGATTAGACGCATAATCGTAGCTAGAGCGTAATTTACTGATTAATTAAGAATTAATTATTGGATGAAAAATTAGTAAATAACTAGTTCATGATTTATCACTAAAAGAAAACTATATTTTTATAAATATATTACAAAAACACAAAGTTTTCCAAAGTTAATTGATTCTCGTGTTATTTCCAAATAATCCAACTAACCGGCTTAATCAAACGCACGTAGTTGCGACGTAAACGTTAGATGTAGATTAATACAACTTAAAACCTGACTAGGACTTACTAGTAGAGATTGTAACTAGCACATTTAGCCTGGTTATTAAAGGTTCTAAGTCGATTTCTCAACTATAGGAACTCGAAGTTACAACTAACGTTCCTCCTCGGTACCGACTCGTCGTTCCAGTCAATCTAATACAAGACAAGTTTCGAACTGTGTATTCCTGTATTTTATTTAGTAAAGTTAAGCTGCATGTTAAACCACACTACTGGCACGGAACTCTACCGACTGTTACTGTTACTGAATCTGGGACTGGGGGAATAGTGTAGACGTTTATGACCAAAGCCCCTACTGAACTGACTGTGTTAGCTTACCCCTCTCACACACGGGGATAAGCCATATCGTATCGCTAGGATACTACTGATTAACCCAAGTCGGTCATAGACGTTTGCATATTCAAATCACACAGAACTGTTTTAACTGCTAAAAATCATTATTTCAAACTGTTTACCCTGCACTTTTCAATTACTACTTAAATTATGAGATGCATATTTCGTTCTTGCTCCCTCCTGACTGGAGACAACATTTTAGGTAACACTGAGGATGACGAGCTATACCATAATATCTATTATGACCCGGTCCTCTACCCTGCGACGGTACCGGAGCCGTCTTTGGAGGACGCTGATCCTGGGACTGCTGAACCTGATGCTTAGATAGTTTCTTTTCTGCATTTTCTTTTATTTGGAGTTTGTAGTTTTATTTCAGCATTTCCCTTCCAGATGTATTTCTGAATATTTTATTCAATAAAGTTTCAAATTTCTGAATATAACAGTTGTGACAAATGTATTTGTGTTGTTGTGAATACCTGCAATGGAACAGCTTACTGCCGCCGTCTCACCACGGTGCAGGCTGGGCATGGTCCGGTTCGACCTATTAACTTGGGATCGGGTCGTGACATGTTTTCAGTGGTGGCCCATGCAGGTCTACAACAACAACAACTTAGGAAAACCTATCTAGAAGCAATTAGAATACTAGAACATCAATTTGTCACGACATAGGACCGAACTATTTTATTATTAAATATTTTTGGTTGATTATAGACTGGTAGGCTACCTTGCTTATGAGTGCGTCCTAAACCTTCCAGAGAATGACCGTTGACCAAATCCTGCTGGCGATGAGGTGTCATCTCCGGATCATACCCCATCCCCTCAACCAAGCCCAGGGTCTTTCCCCTCGCGGCTGTTTGACCGTCCGCATAATGCATCCAGTGAAGTTTTTCCTACACTGGCGAATCCTACCTCATCTCAAACTGAATTGCATTTCCTGGTGGATTATTCATTTTGTTGCCCCACCAGTACCATCAATCATCTTCCAAATGGTTGTCCTATTTCAAGAAACCCTGGAGTACCAGAAAGCTCAAGATGAAGCCCAGCAGGAACAGATGAATATCACGAGAGAAGATAAGAAGAACGTCAATGATGTAGCCTTAGTTACCTCCAACCAAGTTAGAGCAGAACTTTTGCCCTAGGAAGGATACCCCTGAATCTAGAAGATATTGGGTCCCATCGAGTACTCTACTTTCTGGCAGTCTTGCAGTAAGAAGCTTTGGGCTTGTAACTATTGCAAGAGGCCTGGTCATCAGGCCGTTAGTTATCGCAAGAGATTGGGACAATGTTTGGCATGTGGATCTGCTGAACATCGGGTAAAGGACTGCCCTTATCTGTTTATCAAACCAGAGCTCATATTCCAGCAACACCTGTTAGGCCACAACCTAAAGACCCTCTTCCTATCCAGCAGACCCTGCCCCTTACAATAAGGCATGATGCATACTTGAGGTTCATAGAAAAGGAAGCAGTTGGAGACTGCTCATCCAAGAGCCAGAACCATGAGAAATAGTACCTAGAACCGCTGAATAGCATCATCTTTTAGAAGTTGTAACAGGATGTCCTTAGATCAAACATAAGAGCTTTTGCTGAAACTCTCCACATGAATAGAAGTTTTTAGTTACACCCTTATGGCAGATGTTTTCCCTGATAGTCTCCCTGGATTATCCCAGATCTAGACATAGGATTCACCCTGATCTAGTCCCCGGCTCTTTCCCTAAATTCTAAAGGATGTTACAGAGTCAACCCGAAGGTGGCCAAGAAGATGAATGACCAGATCAATGAAGGCTCTAGGATTTAATCAGAGTGGAACTTTACCTTAGGGAGTACCTATCTTGTTTGTGCCCCAGAAGGATGGAACAACGGATGTGCATCGATTACCAGACACTAAAGAACAAGTACTTTCTGCCCGAATCGAGGATCTGTTTGATCGAGTTATGTGGAGTTAGGGTGTTTCAAAGTTTGACTTAAGATTTGACTACCATCAAATCAAAGTCAGGAAAGAGGACATTTCCAAGACGGCGTTCAAACACCAAGTATGGGTAGTTTTCTTTGGTCAGGACGTTAGACTGATAAATGCTTCTGCTGTGTTCATGAATCTCATGAACAGAGATTTTCATGAGTATTTGAATCAGTTTATCCTCTCCATAGATAACATTCTGATATATTTGAAGACTGAAGAAGAGCATGAAGAACACCTGAGAAAGTTTTGGAAACTTTGAGGAAAAGAAATTCTATGGTAAGTTATCTGAACGTGGATTTTTGACAAGGTGGACTTTTGGCCATGTGGTCAAGAGAAGAAACTTCGATGGAAGATAGCTGTTGTTGAAGAGTGGTATACCCCAAGTTCAATTCGGAAGATCCTTGAACTTGGCCGGCTACTATCAGAAGTTCGTGAATGATTTTGCCAAGATTGCTGAGTCAATGATGAAGCTCACTTGGAAGAATAAAGAGTTCATCTGAACGAAAGTTTGCCAGGCGGCATTGAGGAGCTGAAGAAGAGACTTACCACTACACCAATCCTTGCGCTACCCGCAGAAACCGGTGGGTTCTCAATTTACAGTAATGCCTCTGGAAGAGGACTGGGTTGCGTTCTTCAACAACATGGGAAAGTAATTGCTTACACGTGTAGGCAACTACAGACTCATGAGAGGAATCATCCCACGCCTAATTTGAATTGCTGCAATTATCTTTACTTTGAAGCTGGAAGCATGATTTTTATGGAAAGGGAGTGAAAATTTATACGGACTACAAAAAGTCTGAAATATGTCTTCACTCAGAAAGGACTGAATGTTAGACTAAGAGCTAGCTGAAGCAGATGAAGGATTTCGAAATCAACCTGCAGTACCATTCAGATAAGGCTAATGTGGTTGTTGATGCACTTGGTCGATACTGATGGCGAAGTTCTTAACCAAGGACTGGCACCTGCTAGAAGGCATTGAGAAGTTTGGACTGGAGGTTATACTACCTGGAGATAGAAGGACGGAGCTGGATGCTGATTCAGTATTGATGAAGTTCGAGGCTGGGGGATAAAAATCAAGAGAACGTAGTTTCAAAACGAGGCACTTTGTAGGCTTAAAGATCAAATGTTGGCAGGAACACTTGAGGGTTCTAACTCTGAAGAATGGTACGAGACTTTACGTATTGGCTGACAAACGGAGGAACGAGTTGATGAAAGAAATGCACCAGTCGCAGTATTCCATAAACTCGGGAGATAATAAGATGTATCGGTATATGCCTCCATTGATTGGTGTTATGGAATAAAGAAGGATAATTCCAAGTATGGGATTAGATATGAATTTGTCAACATGAGGAAATTAGCAAGAGGACAACAAGTTTGATGGAGCCGCTGGACAATTCGGAGTGGAAGTAGAAGCATATAACAATGAACTTTGAGTAAGGATTGCCTTGTTTCCAAGGAGGAAAGGGCACCAATTGGATTATAATGAACCGACTGACTAAGTCAGCACACTTTAATTTCCTTCAAGTTGGTTTATCCACTAAGAAGTGGGCAGCATTGTACGGAAAGCACATCTACCGGATTCATGGAGTACCGCGGGACAAGCAATCAGAGAGGTCAATCCAGACGCTTAAAGATGTTTGAGATGTTGCGTCTCGGAATTTGGTAGGTCTTGGGAAGACCAAATTGCATTTGGTGAAGTTTCTCCTACCAGAGGAACAATTAGTTTCGACGGAGCAGGAAATTGAGGCCAGCTCAGATGCTACACTTCGGATCCGAGTCACATTTTGGATAATTCAGAGTTCAAGTTTGGACTTAACCTTTTCAGTGCCAGAGAAACCAGTTGCAAGCCTAGACAGAGATGAGAAGAAAATCAGAATTGGAGCCATTATTGAAACTCCTATTCCTTATCTTTTCTTTTCCCGTTCTAAATTTGACTAATGCTGCTAAGTTAGCCTAGTTTTGCAAGCTATCTCTTTAAATCAAGCTTGATCATGACGATATTTTATTGGGTGCACCTACTAATATATTGTCTAATCAGGACCGGTGCATGATGGTCTGATCAATCTCGTGTACTTTGGTTCGCCTTTGTATTTTTCTGCGTGAATAATATCATAAAACTTGTCCCTAAACCGTCTCATCCACGACTGCCTTGGAAATCCTTATGGTTGGACCTGAGTTACGGGCGCAGTACCCGTACATGTTTGTCTTTCCTACCTTACTTTAATTTCGAGGACGAAATTTTCTAAGGAGGGAAGATTGTGAAACCCATTATTTTGTAATTTATTATTAAATAATGTTTTGGTATTATTAGTATTTCAAAAAAAAATATTATTATTATTAATATTACATTTATTAAATATTTTTGAGTGAAAAACGATTTCGAAAATATTAATAACAGGGCTTTTGATTTTCGGATCCAGACCCGAGTTCGAGCCCAGACCCAGGTCCGAGCCCAATTCCTTCTCTATTAAAAACCTGATTTTTTAGACTTGGTTAAATCTTTAAATAAAAAAAAAAATTTACTTTGTGCTGGCCCCGAAGGACCAGCATTTGGAGTACGTGACTTTTTCCCTCCCCAACTCATTCTCCACCATACGTTTCCCAACGTTACAACCCAACTCTTCCACTTCCCCCCTCTTATAACTCTCCCTTAATATCCCCCACTCCCCAACCTTCCTTTATTAAATATCACCCACTCTCCTTCTTCACAGGAGATCACATAACCTCTCCCTCTCTCGTGTACTCCTGTGGAGAAACTCCCTTAGCCGAAACCCTTTTTCCGTGGCGTGAGCCCTCACCCGGCGAAGCTTCCCCGTGCGGCGTTCCCCGTCGGCCTCCCTCGCCGACGTTCGGCGACCCCCGCCGTCAGCGCCTCCGCGCTCACCCGCGTGCGCCCCCGCCGGATCTTTCCGGATCCGCGCCGGCCTCCCCGAACCCTCCCGCGTGGACCCGCGAGCCCGCCGACCTTCCGGCGAAGCTCCTCCCTGCCGTCCGCGCCCCCACTCTTCCGGCGAGGCGTGCCCTAGCCGCAGCCGACCGGCCTTTTTCCCCCTCGGCCGCACTTCTCCCCGCGGCAGACACTTTCCCCGGCGAGTTTTCCCGCCGCCTGTGCCAGCGCCATCTCGGCAGCGCCCTGTGGGTTTCATCCCACTGTCCTGTGCGCGTGGAGCATTTGCTGAGTCCGGATCCGCGAAGCTTGCTGTCCAGGATCTGTGACCTGCTGCCGAATTTCGTTTCGGATTTTTTTTCCCGAGTTTTCCCGCGGCTCCCCGCCAACAGAATTTGGTAATTTCTTGGTAATCACAGTAGTTCGTCCCTCCCGTAGAGTCGGTGATGAGAATCGGTCCCCGGTTTCCCTTTGGGAAATCCGGTTAGCTGCGTAATATTTTCGATTAGCTGCGTTAGTGTATTTTCCTGTGCTTTATCTGCTGGTTTGGTGTGGTTTGGTTTATTTTTGGGATTCCCGGATATTTCGGAAAAATTCGGTTGTTTGGGAATTATTCTGGTGGTGTTGGAAATTAGTTTCGGTGGATATTTTGGGATTATTATTTGGGATGGAATATTTGCAGGTTTTCCGTGGCGCATTTCCCAGTTTTGGGTTTGTCCCGAAATAGAGGAAGTGTTGCCCAAATTTTTACAAAAACTATATTATATTGATTTCAAAATTGGATTTTCGGAAATGAATTTTAAACTGATTTTCGGGCGACGACCGTACCGGTCGGTGGGCCCCGGCAAAATGCAAATGCACCGGTCCGACCAGGCGTTGAGGTATTAGCCGAATTTTGAAGAATGGACCGAGTCTGAGACTCTTAGCTTCTTTTTTATTTTAATTAATATTTAGACTATTTAGTATAGTTATTTAATTACCGCACTTTATTTAATAATTAAGTCATTTTCTCTCTTTTGATGTAAAAGAAAATTGTACAGGGCATAAGCCCACCCTAGGACCATTAGCTGTGCCATTGTATTGTGTAGCATAGTTTTATTTATTTTCTGGTGGATGTGATTTGGATGGTTGTGATTAGACGCATAATCGTAGCTAGAGCATAATTTACTGATTAATTAAGAATTAATTATTGGATGAAAAATTAGTAAATAACTAGTTCATGATTTATCACTAAAAGAAAACTATATTTTTATAAATATATTACAAAAACACAAAGTTTTCCAAAGTTAATTGATTCTCGTGTTATTTCCAAATAATCCAACTAACCGGCTTAATCAAACGCACGTAGTTGCGACATAAACGTTAGTTGTAGATTAATACAACTTAAAACCTGACTAGGACTTACTACTAGAGATTGCAACTAGCACACTTAGCCTGGTTATTAAAGGTTCTAAGTCGAGTTCTCAACTGTAGGAACTCGAAGTTACAACTGACGTTCCTCCTTGGTACCGACTCGTCGTTCCAGTCAATCTAATACAAGGCAAGTTTCGAACTGTGTATTCCTGTATTTTATTTAGTAAAGTTAAGCTGCATGTTAAACCACACTGCTGGCACGGAACTCTACCGACTGTTACTGTTACTGAATCTGGGACTGGGGGAATAGTGTAGACGTTTATGACCAAAGCCCCTACTGAACTGACTATGTTAGCTTACCCCTCTCACACACGGGGATAAGCCATATCGTATCGCTAGGATACACTGATTAACCCAAGCCGGTCATAGACGTTTGCATATTTAAATCACACAGAACTGTTTTAACTGCTGAAAATCATTATTTCAAACTGTTTACCCTGCACTTTTCAATTACTACTTAAATTATGAGATGCATATTTCGTTCTTGCTCCCTCCTGACTGGAGACAACATTTTAGGTAACACTAAGGATGACGAGCTATACCATAATATCTATTATGACCCGGTCCTCTACCCTGCGACGGTACCGGAGCCGTCTTTGGAGGACGCTGATCCTGGGACTGCTGAACCTGATACTTAGATAGTTTCTTTTCTGCATTTTCTTTTATTTGGAGTTTGTAGTTTTATTTCAGCATTTCCCTTCCAGATGTATTTCTGAATATTTTATTCAATAAAGTTTCAAATTTCCGAATATAACAGTTGTGACAAATGTATTTGTGTTGTTGTGAATACCTGCAATGGAACATCTTACTGCCGCCGTCTCACCACGGTGCAGGCTGGGCATGGTCCGGTTCGACCCATTAACTTGGGATCGGGTCGTGACAGGGTGTCAATTTCTCTTTGATCTTCAGGACGACGGAAGCCAAGGTCTTTATAGTATTGTTCAACGTATTTAGGCCCGTCTTAAGAGACTCTATTCATTTCTGCTGATTGGACCCTTCGCTGCTTTCTGCGTTGTAACCTTCGGCCATGAACACGAACATCATGTACGGATAGGTAGAAGGGACAATAGATCTTTCGCTCTCTGGTTCAGATGCCTGAGTCCCGTCGTCTTAAGGATAAACTGTACGTTGTAATCATCCTCAGACTCATTGTAATGGCTACCCCTAGCTTTTTGGCTGCTTACGCCGACGGAAGCGTCTGTGTCATACAATCCTTCATTGGGTTTGTAGCACCCAATTTCCCAAATGAGGGTAATTTTGAAATTTTGTGTTTATAATTATTTTAATAATGATATTTAATTCATGATATAATTTTTGGTGATTTTAAAGTATTTTAAAATTATTTAAATCAATGACTTGTGGTTTTGACGTTTTGCTAGTGGAACCCTAGAGACTGTTTGACCTAGAGCCTAACCATGTGATTATGATATTTTAATGTCATTTTTGGCCTAAGGATATTTTTTGCATTTGACCTCTTTGAATTATTTTGATATTATTTTATTATTTATGATATTGTTTTGGGGTTATTTGAGTCGGGTTCGAATTTCAACTCAATCCGACTTGAAATGGGGACCTGGGGGTAGTTTGACTCTAGTGGGACCCACACACTAGTTAGGCATGGCCCACATGATATTAATTTTAGTCCACATGATAGAAATATTTTAGTTAGAGGTTAGACTAATTATTATGGATAAGGTTAGTGTGATTAGAGACTTTAGAATGACTAATTTAGCCCCAACCAATTAGCCCTTTCCTAATACTCATAGAATAGGTTAGTGGGGGCATTTTGGACCTTACCATAATAGGACAAATAGCCCCATATGGCCAGCTACTTTGGGAGAGGATAGGCTCAAGTTTATTTTATTATTCTCATCCACACTCTCTCTCTCTTGTTCTTCCCCAAATTCCTAGAGAGCAATTCCTAGCAATTTCTCCACCAAATCCTTCCATTTCGCCACCAAATCTTCTTCTTTCCTTCTCCATTCTAGCCAAGGAGGAAGCTACCCAAGTTTGGGAGGATTCGGAGCTCGTTTGTGTCCTTTTGGAATCTCTACGTGTCGGTATCGCTCCGGGAAGGCTTTTCTTCGATTCGATCTACCGAGAGGTATAAATCCCTTCTCCTTTTCATTTCCTCATGCATATAGGTCTATTTTGAACCCATAGGAATGACCCCCATGGTTGTATCTCCATTTGTGTCTATTTCGTGTCCATTTGGAGGTCATAGGAGTGTCCTTTGTGTTGTGGTTGTGTCCATGTGGGAAAATCCCAAATTTGGACACACTATGTGTTGTTGTTATGTAGGAATGAATTATTATATGTTTAATCTCATATTTTTGAGCTTTGAGATGTATTCTGAATTTGTACCTTAGACACTTAGACTTCTATCTGTTGTATCTCTTTTCGATTTCATGTTTTATCTATCTTCCTTTATGCTCTACCTTAGATGTGATTGAGTTTACATTCTGCTATGTCACCCCCATTAGGGGAGTATAAACTGTTTAGTCTTATACTGTTAGATGTATTGAGACCTAGGACAACGTTCTACCGCCGACACTGCGGCGTAGGCTGGGCGTTGTTACGTTCTCGTGCACTAACTCTATGGTGCGGGTCGTGACACGTTTTTAGTGGTGGCCCATGCAGGTCGAGACTAAAAGTGTAGTGGTATTCGAACTAGAGTACCACTACAGCCTGCAGTAGGATTAGGATATATTTTGAAGATACTCAATCACAGTTAGGAACCCTTGAGAGATTCCTGGGACGACCCTTGAGAATCTTATTTAACTTCGATTTGAAAACTCTTTTTTCTTGATTGATTTAATCTTTACTTTCTGCTATTGAATTTGATTTTGCTGGATTATTATTGAATTTGAGTTTGTATTTATTGATTTTGAAGGATGATTATTGAATTTTAAATTTTGATGATAGCTGTTGCATCCGAGTTTGTATTTTCATGGATTTTTGTTCATTTTTGGATTTTGATGTTCGTTGATAAATTTGAATTGATTTTTGAGTATTCATTGTTGATTTAAATTAATTTTGTCAAGATAAAATTATATGGGCTAGGTCATCTAAGTTATGGAGTCTAGTCTTCTACAGTCATATTAGCCAGCATGGTGATGACATATAGTTTGACTTGGATATATCTCTCGGGTGTGGAAATTTAAGGTTTTCGCAGCCAAGCTAGCGGCATCGCAAAAATGTTAAATACCATGATTCTAGAGGTATGTGCATAAGTCAAGGACTCTGTGATTATCGTAGCCTTGCTCACTAGTATGACGAGGATTTAGAGTACCATGATTTTGGATAGACGCATATGATTATCAGATTGTACCTTAAATGTTTTCGAACATGTTTTTGCTACTTTTGTTTCAGTCATTCAGAAAAAAGGAGAAGAGAAGGAATTATTATTGTTTTGTTTTGTTTTGTTTCTCATTGTTTACTTAGGATGTAGGTTTAGCTATTTTTATAAATCTTGTGTAACTTCTTACAAAAATTTATTTCTTCTTAATACAATAAACCAATAATTTTGCTAGGCCTTATTTTGGATTTGGTATTATAATTCTTGTTTAAAAAAAAATGGGTCCCTCTTTTAAATAGATAAGCAGAACAGATTCTATTATTATTCTTTTCCTGCCAATATTTTTACTACCATCATTCCTTGTCTTATATACCTGTCCTGATTATATCAATTCCCTGTCTCGTATATAATATTGTCAGCTATACCTTGACAACTCTTGAATCTTCATATCATTTTGCCTGAGAAATGTTAAGGAAGTGACGTAAATTATGTAGCTCAGAGAAGACGTAACTGGTTATTTTATGATGATCTAAAAGAAATCAAATGTAGAGTGTTCCATATGGAAACTTGAGATAGAAATATGGTAAAGGTCTCGAATAGAATAATGAGATGTATACTGCCAATCTGGAAAAAATTACATTTAGAGAAATTTTGGGGTTATGAGATAGTTTATAGGTGTATTCAAAACTAATGAGGATATCAGAGGTCAACCTAGTTTTGAGAACTTAGAAAATCTTGGTTATTGATTCTGGGGAAAACTTTTACTCTGAGGCTATGTAGAAGGTTAGTAATGGAAAAGAGAAGTTAATTGTGTTTAATAAGGATATTAAACAAGATGTTGCGAGGAAATGACTAGGGATAGAGAGAGCACAAAGTTATGGAAGTTTAGAGATTGTTGTGAAATATTTTTAGGAGAATAATATTCAAGGGTGTATGTCGAAGAAAATACGGAAGTTGATTTTATGATGAAAGATAAGTTTTGTAAGGCCTAGAGATTTAAATTAAATAATACGAGGAGAACAATTTAAACAAGTTCAAGGAATTCGTAAACGGGATTTAGAGGTTTTGGGTCAAATTTAAGACAAGGTGAAAGAACTTAAAAATTTAAATAAATGGTTAATGTTGATTCCTAAATGTGAGGGCTGTGCTTCAAGAGTGATGTTTGGAAATTGGGAATTGCCTACGGTAGTCATGGTAAGGGTTTAAGTAAAGGTTAAATTTTCATATGGAGACTGGTGAGGTAAAGATATGATTGGCAAGTTATGACCAGATGAACTTAAGAGTATCAGAAGCAGATGACTAACTCGATCTTCATTATTTTTGTGCATTAATTACCACCTCTTGAACTCCCACTTTCTAATTGAGATCCTTGACGTTCCTTATCGTGACTTTGATATTTGGAATGTAATACTAGCTGTTACCCTCCAAAAAATCTTATATGCAAGACCTAGACGAGCTCACCTTCGTGTAGGTATATCATGTCCCACTAAAACCCGTCTTCTTGTACTCTATTTTCTTGATATGATTTTCTGGTCAACTGGCTAAACTATAACCTCTACCATTATACTAAATTTCTTCTTATTTCAATTAGAAATCCAGCCTTGACTCAATTCTTTCGAGCCGACAAGTGATGGTGTTCTGCTTGTTTCCTTAGATATTGGGTAGGTTAGAGGCTCTAGAAGGAGTACTATCGATCTTAAATTTCGAGGACGAAATTTTTCTAAGGTGGGTAGAGTTGTAGCACCCAGTTTCCCAAATGAGGGTAATTTTGAAATTTCATATTTATAATTATTTTAATAATGATATTTAATTCATGATATGATTTTTGGTGATTTTAAAGCATTTTAAAATTATTTAAATCAATGACTTGTGGTTTTGACGTTTTGCTAGTGAAACCCTAGAGACTGTTTGACCTAGAGCCTAACCATGTGATTATGATATTTTAATATCATTTTTGGCCTAAGGATATTTTTTGCATTTGACCTCTTTGAATTATTTTGATATTATTTTATTATTTATGATATTGTTTTGGGGTTATTTGAGTCGGGTTCGAATTTCAACTCAATCCGACTTGAAATGGGGACCCGGGGGTAGTTTGACTCTAGTGGGACCCACACACTAGTTAGGCATGGCCTACATGATATTAATTTTAGTCCACATGATAGAAATATTTTAGTTAGAGGTTAGACTAATTATTATGGATAAGGTTAGCGTGATTAGAGACTTTAGAATGACTAATTTAGCCCCAACCAATTAGCCCTTTCCTAATACTCATAGAATAGGTTAGTGGGGGCATTTTGGACCTTACCATAATAGGACAAATAGCCCCATATGGCCAGCCACTTTGGGAGAGGATAGGCTCAAGTTCATTTCATTATTCTCATCCACACTCTCTCTCTTGTTCTTCCCCAAATTCCTAGAGAGCAATCCCTAGCAATTTCTCTACCAAATCTTTCCATTTCGCCACCAAATCTTCTTCTTTCCTTCTCCATTCTAGCCAAGGAGGAAGCTACCCAAGTTTGGGAGGATTCGGAGCTCGTTCGCGTCCTTTTGGAATCTCTACGTGTCGGTGTCGCTCCGGGAAGGCTTTTCTTCGATTCGATCTACTGGGAGGTATAAATCCCTTCTCCTTTTCATTTCCTCATACATATAGGTCTATTTTGAACCCATAGGAATGACCCCCATGGTTGTATCTTCATTTGTGTCTATTTCGTGTCCATTTGGAGGTCATAGGAGTGTCATTTGTGTTATGGTTGTGTCCATGTGGGAAAATCCCAAATTTGGACACACTATGTGTTGTTGTTATGTATGAATGAATTATTACATGTTTAATCTCATATTTTTGAGCTTTGAGATGTATTCTGAATTTGTACCTTAGATACTTAGACTTCTATCTGTTGTATCTCTTTTCGATTTCATGTTTTATCTATCTTCCTTTATGCTCTACCTTAGATGTGATTGAGTTTACATTCTGCTATGTCACCCCCATTAGGGGAGTATAAACTATTTAGTCTTATACTGTTAGATGCATTGAGACCTAGGACAGCGTTCTACCGCCGACACTGCGACGTAGGCTGGGCGTTGTTACGTTCTCGTGCCCTAACTCTAGGGTGCGGGTCGTGACAGGGTTAAAATAAGGGATTGTCATGAATGGTGGAGGGTTGGCTACCTCTAGCTAATGTTGTAGCTGAAGCGTCATCCCCTTGCGATAAGGATCCAGATTTGGAGCACGTGCCTTAGCACACACCCGTACTGGGTACTGCCGTCTTGCTACCCCCAGACCGATTTTTGGGCTTGTTGGCCAAAACGGAAGGATTCTTGGAAAGCTTCTTGAGAGATGGAGAACCACGTATCGCGTTGCATGAAACAACATAGAGTTCATCTTCTCCTTCACTAGACGTCATCGGCTATTGTCTTTGGAAAACGAACCGCCTCTTTGGTGGCGATGCGGCTGTTCGGTAAAGCTGATGGTGATCTGGGTGCAGTTGTGCCTTGGTTTAGACATGCCCTGCACCGTAGATTCCTCCTTTGCTTTATGCTTGTGGGGAGTTGTTGAGGTCTCCATTCCTACACTCCTTTTGTGCGTGCAGAGAAGCTACACGCATGAGTGAGGATGTGGAGCTAGCTTCCCTCTTCTTAGTTCCTACGCATGAGATACGCTTAGGCCCTGATCAAAGAGTTGCTGGTGAGGTAGACTCCTTCCATGCTTGCAGGAATAATGTTCGTACGAGTCTATCTCCATAGTAGGTACCCCTGGCTTGAATCACGCACATGAGCGCTCAAGTGACAGTAGGTTTTTACCAGTCGAGGCCTCCAAGCACTCAAACCAGTTTTGTATAGCTTTTCGTTGGCTGCACGCGTGACTGTTAATGCGGACCTTTGGTTAGCTGTTGGCATAGCACATTGATTGTGCAATGTGCGTGCTATCTTGGACTTATTTTTACTATCCCTAGAAGGTAAATAGTATTCAGAATCCAACAGAGTGGTTGGCATAGCACTCTGGCCGTGTAAGGCACATGCTGTCTTGGATCTCTTCATGTTACCCCTAGAAGGTGCGTAACATTCAGAATCCAACATAGCCTTACCCGACAGGTAGGCAAATCTGTCAAAGACAGAAGCTCTCGCCTGTGCAGCTTCCTCCATCAGTGGGTGGGTCATTGCGTGCTTCTTCCGGCGTTGTGTCTTTGTCAAGCCTGCCATAGGGGAGCCGCACTCCTCGACGTGCTTTCTTGAAGTGGGAACTGAGCAAGGTGGCATGGCAGCAGTAGCCGAAATCTTTTTTGGGGCTTCTTCGTTTAGGGGGTTCTAGAGCGCAGTCCCCTCCGTTGTGCTGCTCATCACAGCTGCCTTCGGCACCCATGTACGTCGAGTCTTCTTCGATTTTATGAACTTCTTCGAAGGACTCGACTTCTCTTCAGAAAGGAGATCTTTAAAATCTTGCTGGTCGAAACGTATGACCAACGTCTTTCTCGTTGGAGGAGAAGGAAGACCCAGCAGAGTCGCCATCTTATTTGCCATACAAAAGGTTATACGAACTTTTTGTATATTAAACGTATAAAGAGTACAATCGATTCCTAAATAGGAGATCTAAGTACAAATTTCTGGGGAAGTGTGACGGTGGAGATCCAGCACTGCATGTAGCCTTCCTTCCCAGAATTTTTGAAATATTTTTTATTATTTATTATTTAATTGATTTGAATGGTAATTTTTAGATTTTTATAATTAATTGTTTAGTTAATTATTACGATAGACGACTTTAGCCATGGTAGAGTTCTGAAGTACAAGACGACTAGGAATCATGGCACGGATAGTGCAGTAGCGTGCTTTGACTAGTGTTTAGCCATGGTAGGGGAATATCAAGCCATAAGAGTGTCCTAACTAGGAAAACCAGGCCAAGTTGCGACCTAACCTCTAAAGACGTTTTAATTATTTATTGTTTAGATTTATTGACTTGTAGAAGATTCGGTTATACCAAACTAGTCCGGACTAGGCCCGAACCGAGCCCAAGCCCGTGTAGGCTTATAGTGAGTCCTAAGACATCCATGTAGGTGCTCTTTATGTAAATTTTGTATTTTAAATGGGATAATAAATAAGTTGCGATGCGACTGTTACATATATGAAAATGTGTTATTGATATTAAAATAGTATTTTTATTTTATAATATGGGGAACCTCCTTCTTGTGATATATTTCTAGATTCCTAGGATTTTATACTATGTATATATTTATTACTTGTGCATGTATATAAATATCATCCTATATAAATATATATATATATATATTTATTCCTAGGATTATATATATATATATATATATATATATATATATATATATATATATATATATATATATATATATATATGCATTGGGTGCATATATAGATATGATTATTGATGTATATATATATATATATATATATATATATATATATATATATATATATATATATATATGTGTGTGTGTATATAGATATTATTTGGTTGTACGGGTGTGAATATATATATGTCGTATATATGTATATGTCTATATACAAATATTCGTATATATATGTCTATAAATAAATATTCGTATATATGTATATGTGTATATATATATATATGAGTATCTATAGTTAGAAAGATACATATATATATATATATATATATATATATATATATATATATATATATATATATATCACTATAACAAAAAGACCTATTAATGACGCTTGATAAGTGGTTTTCATGACGGCTGATGTGGAAGCGTCATCAATGTTCAGCAAGACTAGAATCTATGACGGTTTACATTAAAATGTTATTGATAGTGCTCCAGTGATACGAGCGTTATAAAAGAAGCACGAAAATTTAAGTCGAAACCTCGACTCCCCTGCAATTCTCCCGCACTTAAGAAAAATTCTAAACCCTCTCTCTTTCTCCTTCTCCTTCTCTTTCCGCTCCCCAACTCCCCTCAGCCCACTCCCCGCTCCCCAACTCCCCTCAGCCCGCTCCCCGCTCTCCAACTTCCCTCAGCCCGTTCCTCGCTTCCCTCGGTTACAGACTCCACCGCAGAGGGAAGGTTATCACCGGCGTAGCCTTCACTACCGGTTTGTCCTAAAATCTCGATCATTGCTTATTTTATGCCCTAAATGCAAAAATATCCTAATTTTTGACAACCATACATGCATCCATCTCTCCAAAATTAGGGTTCTTAATTTTAGGGTTTCCCGACGTCTCCGTCCACGTCGGCGATGATCCGAAAAGGGCTGCATCATCGTTGACTTCTCTTGATTAAGTGAGTGGTTTTGATTTGGATTTTTTTCCTAAAAAAAGATTTTGTTGGGAGTTTAATTTTTCCCTAAAAATTAGGGTTTTTAATTTTTTATTTGGATTTTTCCCCTAAAAGGGTTCTTTGATTTTTTTTTATGTTTGTTCTTGTTCAAGGGAGTGTAATTACATTTGGGGAGCCGAGTCCGAAGCCTCTCCACAGTCACAGCCATGACCCGGCGAGGTATTGTGCGTGCCTACGAGCCGAGTCCGAAGCCTCCCTTTGGATTCTGACACTAAATTTTGGGGTATAAATTCTAAACTCTTGATTGATTTCAGTTTCTGGGTTTATTTTATTTGTCGATGATGTTGTTGGATCTTGATCCCTACATAAAAAGGGTTTCGATCGACTGATACGTGTTGGGTTCGATTTTGGCTTGACGATCCTACGGTTGTCTTTGTTGTGAAGTGCGAATGATCTTTAGATCATGTTCGGTTCTTTACTTGTTGTTGGATCATTTTCGGTTTCGGGTTACCTAGCTGCTGTTGGAATTATTTGTGATGCATGTATTGTTGGTTTGGGTTTCTTGTATAAATTGTTGCTTGGGTTCTCCTTCCTATACTTGCTGTGGGATGTTGGTTTAGGTTTTCCTTATTATGCTTGTTTGGTTGGGAAAGATTTCTTTGTTGTAGGAGATGTTTTGCTATTTGGATTAAAATTGTTGGTTGGGTATCTATTATGCATGATGGGTTTAACTTGGTACTGTGGGTATTTTTGTAGGGAGCTTTTCGATATAAATCACATGCGGGTATATATTAGTTGAGAGTATTTCTATTTCGGGAATGACATCTCCATTAGCATGCCTGCATCGTTGATTTTAGGACTACGTCCACTATGCCATGCCTAGATGTTTTACTTTATTTGTCGGTTTTGGTTTTTATTAGAGTACTCTGATACTCTTGGTGATGGTCGTTTGACCAAATGAACCAAAGCGTTGCAGATCGTATCGGATACACTGGCTCCGTGTCGGGACGTGTCCTATACGTGTTATGGCACGCTAGTACAGCAGATGATAATTGATCCTTATCTGAGACATCTTATATATCTCATTTCGTTTCTTGTCGTTGTCGTAGTTTGTATGTTAGACTGTTAGGTTGTTCATTCTGGGTGCAGGTACGCTCGTGTTTGTACGAGTCGATACTGGACACGGATGTGAAGATACCTTCGTGTCGATGATGTAGCCTCTCCACAGTTGTAGCCGCGACCCGGCGAGGCGCTGTACGTGCCTGCGAGCCGAGTCCGAAGGCTCCCTTCGGATTTCGACACCAAATTCTGGGGTATAAATTCTAAACTCTTGATTGATTTCAGTTTTGGGGTTTATTTTGTTTGTCGATGATGTTGTTGGATCTCGATCCCTACATAAAAAGGGTTTCGATCGACTGATACGTGTTGGGTTCGATTTTGGCTTGACGATCCTACGATTGTCTTTGTTGGTGAAGCGGGAATGATCTTTAGATCATGTTCGGTTCTTTACTTGCTGTTGGATCATTTTCGATTTTGGGTTACCTAGCTGCTGTTGGAATTATTTGTGATGCATGCATTGTTGGTTTGGGTTTCTTGTATAAATTGTTGCTTGGGTTCTCCTTCCTATACTTGTTGTGGGATGTTGGTTTAGGTTTTCCTTATTATACATGTTGGGTTGGGAAAGATTTCTTTGCTGTAGGAGATGTTTTGCTATTTGGATTAAAATTATTGGTTGGGTATCTATTATGCATAACGGGTTTAACTTGGTACTGTGGGTGTTTTTGTTGGGAGCTTTTCGATATAAATCACATGCGGATATATATTAGTTGGGAGTATTTCTGTTTTGGGATTGACATCTCTATTAGCATGCATGCGTCGTTGATTTTGGGACTACATGTTTTACTTTATTTGTCGGTTTTGGTTTTTATTAGAGTACTCTGATATTCTTGGTGTTGGTCGTTCGACCAAATGAACAAAGCATTGCAGATCGTATCGGATACACTGGCTCCGGGTCGGGACGTGTCCTATACATGTTATGGCACGCTAGTACAGCAGATGATGATTGATCCTTATCTGAGACATCTTATATATATATTATTTCGTTTCTTGTCGTTGTCGTAGTTTGTATGTTGGTATTGTTGGATTGTTCATTCTGGGTGCAGGTACGCTCGTATTTGTACGAGTCGATACTGGACACGGATGTGAGGATACCTTCGTGTCGATAATGTAGCCTCTCCACAGTTGCAGCCGCGACCCGGCGAGGCGCTGTGCGTGCGTGCGAGCCGAGTCCGAAGGCTTCCTTCGGATTCCGACACCAAATTCTGGGGTATAAATTCTAAACTCTTGATTGATTTCAGTTTTTGGGTTTATTTTGTTTGTCGATGATGTTGTTGGATCTCGATCCCTACATAAAAAGGGTTTCGATCGACTGATACGTGTTGGGTTCGATTTTGGCTTGACGATCCTATGATTGTCTTTGTTTGTGAAGCAGAAATGATCTTTAGATCATGTTCGGTTCTTTATTTGCTGTTGGATCATTTTCGGTTTCGGGTTACCTAGCTGCTGTTGGAATTATTTGTGATGCATGCATTGTTGGTTTGGGTTTCTTGTATAAATTGTTGCTTGGGGTCTCCTTCCTATACTTGTTGTGGGATGTTGGTTTAGGTTTTCCCTATTATACATGTTGGGTTGGGAAATATTTCTTTGCTGTAGGAGATGTTTTGCTATTTGGATTAAAATTGTTGGTTGGGTATCTATTATGCATGATGGGTTTAACTTGGTACTATGGGTGTTTTTGTTGGGAGCTTTTCGATATAAATCACATGCGGGTATATATTAGTTGGGAGTATTTCTATTTCGGAAATGACATCTCCATTAGCATGCCTGCATCGTTGAGTTTTGGGACTACGTCCACTATGCCATGCCTAGATGTTTTACTTTATTTGTCGGTTTCGGTTTTTATTAGAGTACTCTAATACTCTCGGTTTTTTGATATAAATCACAGACTCTATAATTGACAGACTCTAAAAGTGAGGGTTTTGCTTTCTTTTTCAGGGTTTTGCTATACGTACATGTGCTATGGACAGTCTTCATGTGACCAAGTTGAAGCGTTATAAGTGTGCTTCCTCGCTACAGTATCTGTGAGATTTTTGATGTCGATAGTTTTCATGTAGCTAAAGTGTACTCTGTATTGGATACTCTATATATTTTGAGAAGATGTATATAATGAAATGGAGAAATGTAGAATGGTAGCTAAAATACTCTATTTTGAGACAATAAAATGGAGAATGGTACTTTATATTACATTTCAATGCTTTGTTGTGAATATGGTTCAAAGTGGTTGTTTTCGAATTGAATTGAGCAGCGTTTGGAATGTATAACATGCAGTATAGAGCGTTATAAATGTGATACAACGACCATATACAGTGGTTTTTCATAACTATCCATAACGCTTTGAAAATAAAATGTAGCAGAAATTCAACCTATTAATGACGGTTTTGGATGAATTACCTATAACGCTTTTAAAAATATTTATAACACCCGATTTCATAACGCTTGGACTGAGAAAAAAAGCGTCATGGTTTGCAATTAATGACGCTTTTTAGGCGTCATTAAAAGGTATTTTTGTTGTAGTGTATACATATATGTATATATATGGATAGTATATATATGGATAGTATATATACTCTCACAGATTAAAAAAAAGAAAAGAAATAAAAAAACAAAGAATGAGTAAAAGAAGTTTTGGTGCAAATGTCAAGTGCCAATTTGTAATATTATTGATGATAGCTGGAACAATGTTTTTTGTATTCTTGCATTATGCAGTAGCAGCCCGAACTAATCCCAGCTCCCACACAGCCAGCCTAAACCCCCCAAACCCAGCCTCAGCCCACCGTACTAGCATGCCCAAACCAAGCCGAGCCCGGTTAAACCCCCACCCTCTTCAAACCAACAGAGCCTTCTCTGTAAACAGAGATAACAGGTGATTTCCAAACCAAGATTAAACGTGGTTTAAATCATACTTTGACAAAAATCCTTCCTATCTAACCACCTTCATATTCTCTTCCGATGAGATCGAATCCTACTCCAAATAGAAGCCGATATAAATTGGAATTGGCATTTAAATCAACGCCAAAAACCTATACACCCTGAGGATCGGGGACGCAAGGAAGAACCTGGCTGTCCATCCAGAGTTCTTCGCCATGCTTCCCCAGCGAGACAACCGTGCCCCGCCTCTGACGACATGCGTGCGCCGCCGCAGGTGATCTCCGGCCGGCCAAACTGCGGCAGTCTGCGCGGACAGTGCGCACAAGCACAGAGCAAAAGCAGCAGCAAGGCGACTTCACGGTACGATTTCTTCGGCCATGTTTACCTCGTTTTGCGATCTGTAAAGCATTTTAGAAAGCCTACTAGACCCTATTCAAACCCCTTCAGGTGGATTTTATTCTATGACAGTGGAAACCCCAGAAAAATTGACACGAACCCGAGCAAAAACTTGCTCAAAAACAGAACACTAGTATAGCCCAATCACCCATGTTTGAAGATCGATTTCGATCGATCTAATGCTATATTAGAAATTCTATTTGAAGGAGTTTATTGACAACATATGGGGTTCCACAACCCTTTTCGCAGAAGTCGATTTCATCGACTACGCACCGAGAAATCGGATCCCAAAGTTCATGAAAAACCTGTTTTGAAAATCACGATAACACTCCGATACCACGTGCGTCCCGCCAAACTGGGCGACTTGGTCACGAACCGAAAGCATCGAAGGTGCGTAACGGCTTCGTGGACGTGTGGGCTTTGATGGAATTCAAATTGGTCGCGTGTGCGCGACGAATTTGATACGTATCCGTCGAAATTCACCGTATCGGCCTATGTACAAGTTTTTTAATTACTTTGTGCACGCTCGTCAGATCGAGACGAAACTTATGCCAACAGGACCATATCGTTTTTCTGGTCCTGTATGCCAAGTTTGGTCCAATTCTGAGATAGTTGATCGGATCGCCGTT